>JANJGN010000390.1:0-490000 GCA_026770705.1 Isurus oxyrinchus
GTGACAATGACAGTTACAGTGACAGTGAGAGCGACAATGAGAGTTACAGTGACAGTGAGAGCGACAGTGAGAGTTACAGTGACAGTGAGAGTGACAGTGAGAGCGACAATGAGAGTTACAGTGACAGTGAGAGCGACAATGAGAGTTACAGTGACAGCGAGAGTGACAGTGAGAGCGACAATGAGAGTTACAGTGACAGTGAGAGCGACAATGAGAGTTACTGTGACTGTGAGAATGACAGTGAGAGTGACAATGAGATTTACAGTGACAGTGAGAGCGATAATGAGAGTTACAGTGTGAGTTACAGTGACAGTGGGAGTTACAGTGACAGAGACAATGAGAGTTACAGTGACAGTGAGAGCGACAATGAGAGTTAAAGTGACAGTGAGAGCGACAGTGAGAGTTCAAGTGACAGTGAGAGCGACAATGAGATTTACAGTGACAGTGAGAGTGACAGTGACAGCGACAAGGAGAGTTACAGTGACAGTGAGAGCGACAGTGAGAGTTACAGTGACAGTGAGAGTGACAGTGAGAGCGACACTGAGATTTACAGTGACAGTGAGAGTGACAATGAGAGTTACAGTGACAGTGAGAGCGACAATGAGAGTTACAGTGACAGTGAGAGTGACAGTGACAGTGAGAGTGGCAGTGAGAGTTACAGTGACAGTGAGAGCGTCAATGAGATTTACAGTGACACTGAGAGTTACAGTGACAGTGAGAGCGACAGTGAGAGTTACAGTGACAGTGAGACTGATAGTGAGAGCGACAATGAGATTTACAGTGACAGTGAGAGTGACAATGAGAGTTACAGTGACAGTGAGAGCGACAATGAGAGTTACAGTGACAGTGAGAGTGACAGTGTCAGTGAGAGTGGCAGTGAGAGTTACAGTGACAGTGAGAGCGTCAATGAGATTTACAGTGACACTGAGAGTTACAGTGACAGTGAGAGTGACAATGACAGTTACAGTGACAGTGACAGTGACATTGAGAGTTTCAGTGACAGTGAGAGTGACAGTGAGAGTGACAGTGAGAGCGACAATGAGAGTTACAGTGACAGTGAGAGTGACAGTGAGAGTTACAGTGACAGCGAGACTTACAGTGAGAGCAACAGTGAGAGTTACAGTGACATTGAGAGTTAGTTTGAGAGTTACAGTGACAGTGAGAGTGACAGTGAGAGCGACAATGAGAGTTACAGTGACAGTGAGAGTGACATTGACAGCGACAATGAGAGTTACAGTGACAGTGAGAGTGACTGTGTGAGTTACAAAGACAGTGAGAGTGACAGTGAGAGCGACAATGAGATTTACAGTGACAGTGAGAGTGACAATGAGAGTTACAGTGACAGTGAGAGCGACAATGAGAGTTAAAGTGACAGTGAGAGTGACAGCGAGAGTTACAGTGACAATGAGAGCGACACTGAGAGTAAAAAGTGACAGTGAGAGCGACAGTGAGAGTTACAGTGACACTGAGAGCGACAGTGAGAGTTACAGTGACAGTGAGAGTGACAGTGAGAGTGACAGTGAGAGTGAGATTGACAATGAGAGTTAAAGTGAGAGTGAGAGCGACAATGAGAGTTACAGTGACAGTGAGAGCGACAATGAGAGTTACAGTGATAGTGAGAGTGACAGTGACAGTGAGAGCGACAATGAGAGTTACAGTGACAATGAGAGTGACAGTGAGAGTTACAGTGAAAGTGAAAGTGACTTTGAGAGTTACAATGACAGTGAGAGTGACAATGAGAGTTACAGTGACAGTGAGAGCGACATTGAGAGTTACAGTGACAGTGAGAGTGACTTTGAGAGTTATAATGACAGTGAGAGTGACAATGAGAGTTACAGTGACAGTGAGAGCAACAGTGAGAGTTACAGTGACAGTGAGACTGATAGTGAGAGCGACAATGAGATTTACAGTGACAATGAGAGTGACAATGAGAGTTACAGTGACAGTGAGAGCGACAATGAGAGTTACAGTGACAGTGAGAGTGACAGTGTCAGTGAGAGTGGCAGTGAGAGTTACAGTGACAGTGAGAGCGTCAATGAGATTTACAGTGACACTGAGAGTTACAGTGACAGTGAGAGTGACAATGACAGTTACAGTGACAGTGACAGTGACATTGAGAGTTTCAGTGACAGTGAGAGTGACAGTGAGAGTGACAGTGAGAGCGACAATGAGAGTTACAGTGACAGTGAGAGTGACAGTGAGAGTTACAGTGACAGCGAGAGTTACAGTGAGAGCAACAGTGAGAGTTACAGTGACATTGAGAGTTAGTTTGAGAGTTACAGTGACAGTGAGAGTGACAGTGAGAGCGACAATGAGAGTTACAGTGACAGTGAGAGCGACAATGAGAGTTACAGTGACAGTGAGAGTGACAGTGACAGCGACAATGAGAGTTACAGTGACAGTGAGAGTGACTGTGTGAGTTACATAGACAGTGAGAGTGACAGTGAGAGCGACAATGAGATTTACAGTGACAGTGAGAGTGACAATGAGAGTTACAGTGACAGTGAGAGCGACAATGAGAGTTAAAGTGACAGTGAGAGTGACAGCGAGAGTTACAGTGACAATGAGAGCGACACTGAGAGTAAAAAGTGACAGTGAGAGCGACAGTGAGAGTTACAGTGACACTGAGAGCGACAGTGAGAGTTACAGTGACAGTGAGAGTGACAGTGAGAGTGACAGTGAGAGTGAGATTGACAATGAGAGTTACAGTGAGAGTGAGAGCGACAATGAGAGTTACAGTGACAGTGAGAGCGACAATGAGAGTTACAGTGATAGTGAGAGTGACAGTGACAGTGAGAGCGACAATGAGAGTTACAGTGACAATGAGAGTGACAGTGAGAGTTACAGTGAAAGTGAAAGTGACTTTGAGAGTTACAATGACAGTGAGAGTGACAATGAGAGTTACAGTGACAGTGAGAGCGACATTGAGAGTTACAGTGACAGTGAGAGTGACTTTGAGAGTTATAATGACAGTGAGAGTGACAATGAGAGTTACAGTGACAGTGAGAGCAACAGTGAGAGTTACAGTGACAGCGAGAGTGACAGTGAGAGCAACAGTGAGAGTTACGGTGACAGTGAGAGTGACAGTGACAGTTACAGTGACAGTGAGATTGACAGTGAGAGTGACAGTGAGAGCGACAATGAGAGTTACAGTGACAGTGAGAGTTACAGTGACAGTGAGAGCGACAATGAGAGTTACAGTGACAGTGAGAGCGACAATGAGACTTACAGTGACAGTGACAGCGAAAATGAGAGTTACAGTGACAGTGAGAGTGACAGTGACAGCGACAATGAGAGTTACAGTGACAGTGAGAGTGACAGTGAGAGTTACATAGACAGTGAGAGTGACAGTGAGAGCGACAATGAGATTTACAGTGACAGTGAGAGTGACAATGAGAGTTACAGTGACAGTGAGAGCGACAATGAGAGTTAAAGTGACAGTGAGAGTGACAGTGAGAGTTACAGTGACAGTGAGAGCGACAATGAGAGTTACAGTGACAGTGAGAGTTACAGTGAGAGCGACAATGAGAGTTACAGTGACAGTGAGAGTGACAATGAGAGTTGCAGTGACAGTGAGAGCGACAATGAGAGTTACAGTGACAGTGAGAGCGACAATGAGAGTTATAGTGACAGTGAGAGTGACAATGAGAGTTACAGTGACAGTGAGAGTGACAGTGAGATTGACAGTGACAGTGAGAGTGGCAGTGAGAGTTACAGTGACAATGAGAGCGTCAATGAGATTTACAGTGACACTGAGAGTTACAGTGACAGTGAGAGTGACAATGACAGTTACAGTGACAGTGACAGTGACATTGAGAGTTTCAGTGACAGTGAGAGTGACAGTGAGAGTGACAGTGAGAGCGACAATGAGAGTTACAGTGACAGTGAGAGTGACAGTGAGAGTTACAGTGACAGCGAGAGTTACAGTGCGAGCAACAGTGAGAGTTACAGTGAAATTGAGAGTTAGTTTGAGAGTTACAGTGACAGTGAGAGTTACAGTGACAGCGAGAGTGACAGTGAGAGCAACAGTGAGAGTTACAGTGACAGTGAGAGTGACAGTGACAGTTACAGTGACAGTGAGATTGACAGTGAGAGTGACAGTGAGAGCGACAATGAGAGTTACAGTGACAGTGAGAGTTACAGTGACAGTGAGAGCGACAATGAGAGTTACAGTGACAGTGAGAGCGACAATGAGACTTACAGTGACAGTGACAGCGAAAATGAGAGTTACAGTGACAGTGAGAGTGACAGTGACAGCGACAATGAGAGTTACAGTGACAGTGAGAGTGACAGTGAGAGTTACATAGACAGTGAGATTGACAGTGAGAGCGACAATGAGATTTACAGTGACAGTGAGAGTGACAGTGAGAGTTACAGTGACAGTGAGAGCGACAATGAGAGTTAAAGTGACAGTGAGAGTGACAGTGAGAGTTACAGTGACAGTGAGAGCGACAATGTGAGTTACAGTGACAGTGAGAGTTACAGTGAGAGCGACAATGAGAGTTACAGTGACAGTGAGAGTGACAATGAGAGTTGCAGTGACAGTGAGAGCGACAATGAGAATTACAGTGACAGTGAGAGCGACAATGAGAGTTATAGTGACAGTGAGAGTGACAATGAGAGTTACAGTGACAGTGAGAGTGACAGTGAGAGTGACAGTGAGAGTGAGATTGACAATGAGAGTTACAGTGAGAGTGAGAGTGACAATGAGAGTTACAGTGACAGTGAGAGCGACAATGAGAGTTACAGTGATAGTGAGAGTGACAGTGACAGTGAGAGCGACAATGAGAGTTACAGTGACAATGAGAGTGACAGTGAGAGTTACAGTGAAAGTGAAAGTGACTTTGAGAGTTACAATGACAGTGAGAGTGACAATGAGAGTTACAGTGACAGTGAGAGCGACATTGAGAGTTACAGTGACAGTGAGAGTGACTTTGAGAGTTATAATGACAGTGAGAGCAACAATGAGAGTTACAGTGACAGTGAGAGCAACAGTGAGAGTTACAGTGACAGTGAGACTGATAGTGAGAGCGACAATGAGATTTACAGTGACTGTGAGAGTGACAATGAGAGTTACAGTGACAGTGAGAGCGACAATGAGAGTTACAGTGACAGTGAGAGTGACAGTGTCAGTGAGAGTGGCAGTGAGAGTTACAGTGACAGTGAGAGCGTCAATGAGATTTACAGTGACACTGAGAGTTACAGTGACAGTGAGAGTGACAATGACAGTTACAGTGACAGTGACAGTGACATTGAGAGTTTCAGTGACAGTGAGAGTGACAGTGAGAGTGACAGTGAGAGCGACAATGAGAGTTACAGTGACAGTGAGAGTGACAGTGAGAGTTACAGTGACAGCGAGAGTTACAGTGAGAGCAACAGTGAGAGTTACAGTGCCATTGAGAGTTAGTTTGAGAGTTACAGTGACAGTGAGAGTGACAGTGAGAGCGACAATGAGAGTTACAGTGACAGTGAGAGCGACAATGAGAGTTACAGTGACAGTGAGAGTGACAGTGACAGCGACAATGAGAGTTACAGTGACAGTGAGAGTGACTGTGTGAGTTACATAGACAGTGAGAGTGACAGTGAGAGCGACAATGAGATTTACAGTGACAGTGAGAGTGACAATGAGAGTTACAGTGACAGTGAGAGCGACAATGAGAGTTAAAGTGACAGTGAGAGTGACAGCGAGAGTTACAGTGACAATGAGAGCGACACTGAGAGTAAAAAGTGACAGTGAGAGCGACAGTGAGAGTTACAGTGACACTGAGAGCGACAGTGAGAGTTACAGTGACAGTGAGAGTGACAGTGAGAGTGACAGTGAGAGTGAGATTGACAATGAGAGTTACAGTGAGAGTGAGAGCGACAATGAGAGTTACAGTGACAGTGAGAGCGACAATGAGAGTTACAGTGATAGTGAGAGTGACAGTGACAGTGAGAGCGACAATGAGAGTTACAGTGACAATGAGAGTGACAGTGAGAGTTACAGTGAAAGTGAAAGTGACTTTGAGAGTTACAATGACAGTGAGAGTGACAATGAGAGTTACAGTGACAGTGAGAGCGACATTGAGAGTTACAGTGACAGTGAGAGTGACTTTGAGAGTTATAATGACAGTGAGAGTGACAATGAGAGTTACAGTGACAGTGAGAGCAACAGTGAGAGTTACAGTGACAGCGAGAGTGACAGTGAGAGCAACAGTGAGAGTTACGGTGACAGTGAGAGTGACAGTGACAGTTACAGTGACAGTGAGATTGACAGTGAGAGTGACAGTGAGAGCGACAATGAGAGTTACAGTGACAGTGAGAGTTACAGTGACAGTGAGAGCGACAATGAGAGTTACAGTGACAGTGAGAGCGACAATGAGACTTACAGTGACAGTGACAGCGAAAATGAGAGTTACAGTGACAGTGAGAGTGACAGTGACAGCGACAATGAGAGTTACAGTGACAGTGAGAGTGACAGTGAGAGTTACATAGACAGTGAGAGTGACAGTGAGAGCGACAATGAGATTTACAGTGACAGTGAGAGTGACAATGAGAGTTACAGTGACAGTGAGAGCGACAATGAGAGTTAAAGTGACAGTGAGAGTGACAGTGAGAGTTACAGTGACAGTGAGAGCGACAATGAGAGTTACAGTGACAGTGAGAGTTACAGTGAGAGCGACAATGAGAGTTACAGTGACAGTGAGAGTGACAATGAGAGTTGCAGTGACAGTGAGAGCGACAATGAGAGTTACAGTGACAGTGAGAGCGACAATGAGAGTTATAGTGACAGTGAGAGTGACAATGAGAGTTACAGTGACAGTGAGAGTGACAGTGAGATTGACAGTGACAGTGAGAGTGGCAGTGAGAGTTACAGTGACAATGAGAGCGTCAATGAGATTTACAGTGACACTGAGAGTTACAGTGACAGTGAGAGTGACAATGACAGTTACAGTGACAGTGACAGTGACATTGAGAGTTTCAGTGACAGTGAGAGTGACAGTGAGAGTGATAGTGAGAGCGACAATGAGAGTTACAGTGACAGTGAGAGTGACAGTGAGAGTTACAGTGACAGCGAGAGTTACAGTGACAGCAACAGTGAGAGTTACAGTGACATTGAGAGTTAGTTTGAGAGTTACAGTGACAGTGAGAGTTACAGTGACAGCGAGAGTGACAGTGAGAGCAACAGTGAGAGTTACAGTGACAGTGAGAGTGACAGTGACAGTTACAGTGACAGTGAGATTGACAGTGAGAGTGACAGTGAGAGCGACAATGAGAGTTACAGTGACAGTGAGAGTTACAGTGACAGTGAGAGCGACAATGAGAGTTACAGTGACAGTGAGAGCGACAATGAGACTTACAGTGACAGTGACAGCGAAAATGAGAGTTACAGTGACAGTGAGAGTGACAGTGACAGCGACAATGAGAGTTACAGTGACAGTGAGAGTGACAGTGAGAGTTACATAGACAGTGAGAGTGACAGTGAGAGCGACAATGAGATTTACAGTGACAGTGAGAGTGACAATGAGAGTTACAGTGACAGTGAGAGCGACAATGAGAGTTAAAGTGACAGTGAGAGTGACAGTGAGAGTTACAGTGACAGTGAGAGCGACAATGTGAGTTACAGTGACAGTGAGAGTTACAGTGAGAGCGACAATGAGAGTTACAGTGACAGTGAGAGTGACAATGAGAGTTGCAGTGACAGTGAGAGCGACAATGAGAATTACAGTGACAGTGAGAGCGACAATGAGAGTTATAGTGACAGTGAGAGTGACAATGAGAGTTACAGTGACAGTGAGAGTGACAGTGAGATTGACAGTGACAGTGAGAGTGGCAGTGAGAGTTACAGTGACAATGAGAGCGTCAATGAGATTTACAGTGACACTGAGAGTTACAGTGACAGTGAGAGTGACAATGACAGTTACAGTGACAGTGACAGTGACATTGAGAGTTTCAGTGACAGTGAGAGTGACAGTGAGAGTGACAGTGAGAGCGACAATGAGAGTTACAGTGACAGTGAGAGTGACAGTGAGAGTTACAGTGACAGCGAGAGTTACAGTGAGAGCAACAGTGAGAGTTACAGTGACATTGAGAGTTAGTTTGAGAGTTACAGTGACAGTGAGAGTGACAGTGAGAGCGACAATGAGAGTTACAGTGACAGTGAGAGCGACAATGAGAGTTACAGTGACAGTGAGAGTGACAGTGACAGCGACAATGAGAGTTACAGTGACAGTGAGAGTGACTGTGTGAGTTACATAGACAGTGAGAGTGACAGTGAGAGCGACAATGAGATTTACAGTGACAGTGAGAGTGACAATGAGAGTTACAGTGACAGTGAGAGCGACAATGAGAGTTAAAGTGACAGTGAGAGTGACAGCGAGAGTTACAGTGACAGTGAGAGCGACACTGAGAGTAAAAAGTGACAGTGAGAGCGACAGTGAGATTTACAGTGACACTGAGAGTGACAGTGAGAGTTACAGTGACAGTGAGAGTGACAGTGAGAGTGACAGTGAGAGTGAGATTGACAATGAGAGTTACAGTGAGAGTGAGAGCGACAATGAGAGTTACAGTGACAGTGAGAGCGACAATGAGAGTTACAGTGATAGTGAGAGTGACAGTGACAGTGAGAGCGACAATGAGAGTTACAGTGACAATGAGAGTGACAGTGAGAGTTACAGTGACAGTGAAAGTGACTTTGAGAGTTACAATGACAGTGAGAGTGACAATGAGAGTTACAGTGACAGTGAGAGCGACATTGAGAGTTACAGTGACAGTGAGAGTGACTTTGAGAGTTACAATGACAGTGAGAGTGACAATGAGAGTTACAGTGACAGTGAGAGCAACAGTGAGAGATACAGTGACAGCGAGAGTGACAGTGAGAGCAACAGTGAGAGTTACAGTGACAGTGAGAGTTACAGTGACAGTTACAGTGACAGTGAGATTGACAGTGAGAGTGACAGTGAGAGCGACAATGAGTTACAGTGACAGTGAGAGTTACAGTGACAGTGAGAGCGACAATGAGAGTTACAGTGACAGTGAGAGCGACAATGAGACTTACAGTGACAGTGACAGCGAAAATGAGAGTTACAGTGACAGTGAGAGTGACAGTGACAGCGACAATGAGAGTTACAGTGACAGTGAGAGTGACAGTGAGAGTTACATAGACAGTGAGAGTGACAGTGAGAGCGACAATGAGATTTACAGTGACAGTGAGAGTGACAATGAGAGTTACAGTGACAGTGAGAGCGACAATGAGAGTTAAAGTGACAGTGAGAGTGACAGTGAGAGTTACAGTGACAGTGAGAGCGACAATGTGAGTTACAGTGACAGTGAGAGTTACAGTGAGAGCGACAATGAGAGTTACAGTGACAGTGAGTGTGACAATGAGAGTTGCAGTGACAGTGAGAGCGACAATGAGAGTTACAGTGACAGTGAGAGCGACAATGAGAGTTATAGTGACATTGAGAGTGACAATGAGAGTTACAGTGACAGTGAAAGTGATAGAGAGATTGACAGTGACAGTGAGAGTGGCAGTGAGAGTTACAGTGACAGTGAGAGCGTCAATGAGATTTACAGTGACACTGAGAGTTACAGTGACAGTGAGAGTGACAATGACAGTTACAGTGACAGTGACAGTGACATTGAGAGTTTCAGTGACAGTGAGAGTGACAGTGAGAGTGACAGTGAGAGCGACAATGAGAGTTACAGTGACAGTGAGAGTGACAGTGAGAGTTACAGTGACAGCGAGAGTTACAGTGAGAGCAACCGTGAGAGTTACAGTGACATTGAGAGTTAGTTTGAGAGTTACAGTGACAGTGAGAGTGACAGTGAGAGCGACAATGAGAGTTACAGTGACAGTGAGAGCGACAATGAGAGTTACAGTGACAGTGAGAGTGACAGTGACAGCGACAATGAGAGTTACAGTGACAGTGAGAGTGACTGTGTGAGTTACATAGACAGTGAGAGTGACAGTGAGAGCGACAATGAGATTTACAGTGACAGTGAGAGTGACAATGAGAGTTACAGTGACAGTGAGAGCGACAATGAGAGTTAAAGTGACAGTGAGAGTGACAGCGAGAGTTACAGTGACAGTGAGAGCGACACTGAGAGTAAAAAGTGACAGTGAGAGCGACAGTGAGAGTTACAGTGACACTGAGAGCGACAGTGAGAGTTACAGTGACAGTGAGAGTGACAGTGAGAGTGACAGTGAGAGTGAGATTGACAATGAGAGTTACAGTGAGAGTGAGAGCGACAATGAGAGTTACAGTGACAGTGAGAGCGACAATGAGAGTTACAGTGATAGTGAGAGTGACAGTGACAGTGAGAGCGACAATGAGAGTTACAGTGACAATGAGAGTGACAGTGAGAGTTACAGTGACAGTGAAAGTGACTTTGAGAGTTACAATGACAGTGAGAGTGACAATGAGAGTTACAGTGACAGTGAGAGCAACAGTGAGAGTTACAGTGACAGCGAGAGTGACAGTGAGAGCAACAGTGAGAGTTACAGTGACAGTGAGAGTGACAGTGACAGTTACAGTGACAGTGAGATTGACAGTGAGAGTGACAGTGAGAGTGACAATGAGAGTTACAGTGACAGTGAGAGCAACAGTGAGAGTTACAGTGACAGTGAGAGTGACAGTGACAGTGACAATGAGAGTTACAGTGACAGTGAGAGTGACTGTGTGAGTTACATAGACAGTGAGAGTGACAGTGAGAGCGACAATGAGATTTACAGTGACAGTGAGAGTGACAATGAGAGTTACAGTGACAGTGAGAGCGACAATGAGAGTTAAAGTGACAGTGAGAGTGACAGCGAGAGTTACAGTGACAGTGAGAGCGACACTGAGAGTAAAAGGTGACAGTGAGAGCGACAGTGAGATTTACAGTGACACTGAGAGCGACAGTGAGAGTTACAGTGACAGTGAGAGTGACAGTGAGAGTGACAGTGAGAGTGAGATTGACAATGAGAGTTACAGTGATAGTGAGAGCGACAATGAGAGTTACAGTGACAGTGAGAGCGACAATGAGAGTTACAGTGATAGTGAGAGTGACAGTGACAGTGAGAGCGACAATGAGAGTTACAGTGACAATGAGAGTGACAGTGAGAGTTACAGTGACAGTGAAAGTGACTTTGAGAGTTACAATGACAGTGAGAGTGACAATGAGAGTTACAGTGACAGTGAGAGCGACATTGAGAGTTACAGTGACAGTGAGAGTGACTTTGAGAGTTACAATGACAGTGAGAGTGACAATGAGTGTTACAGTGACAGTGTGAGCAACAGTGAGAGTTACAGTGACAGCGAGAGTGACAGTGAGAGCAACAGTGAGAGTTACAGTGACAGTGAGAGTGACAGTGACAGTTACAGTGACAGTGAGATTGACAGTGAGAGTGACAGTGAGAGCGACAATGAGAGTTACAGTGACAGTGAGAGTTACAGTGACAGTGAGAGCGACAATGAGAGTTACAGTGACAGTGAGAGCGACAATGAGACTTACAGTGACAGTGACAGCGAAAATGAGAGTTACAGTGACAGTGAGAGTGACAGTGACAGCGACAATGAGAGTTACAGTGACAGTGAGAGTGACAATGAGAGTTACAGTGACAGTGAGAGCGACAATGAGAGTTAAAGTGACAGTGAGAGTGACAATGAGAGTTACAGTGACAGTGAGAGCGACACTGAGAGTAAAAAGTGACAGTGAGAGCGACAGTGAGAGTTACAGTGACACAGAGAGCGACAGTGAGAGTTACAGTGACAGTGAGAGTGACAGTGAGAGTGACAGTGAGAGTGAGATTGACAATGAGAGTTACAGTGAGAGTGAGAGCGACAATGAGAGTTACAGTGACAGTGAGAGCGACAATGAGAGTTACAGTGATAGTGAGAGTGACAGTGACAGTGAGAGCGACAATGAGAGTTACAGTGACAATGAGAGTGACAGTGAGAGTTACAGTGACAGTGAAAGTTGACTTTGAGAGTTACAATGACAGTGAGAGTGACAATGAGAGTTACAGTGACAGTGAGAGCAACAGTGAGAGTTACAGTGACAGCGAGAGTGACAGTGAGAGCAACAGTGAGAGTTACAGTGACAGTGAGAGTGACAGTGACAGTTACAGTGACAGTGAGATTGACAGTGAGAGTGACAGTGAGAGTGACAATGAGAGTTACAGTGACAGTGAGAGCAACAGTGAGAGTTACAGTGACAGTGAGAGTGACAGTGACAGTGACAATGAGAGTTACAGTGACAGTGAGAGTGACTGTGTGAGTTACATAGACAGTGAGAGTGACAGTGAGAGCGACAATGAGATTTACAGTGACAGTGAGAGTGACAATGAGAGTTACAGTGACAGTGAGAGCGACAATGAGAGTTAAAGTGACAGTGAGAGTGACAGCGAGAGTTACAGTGACAGTGAGAGCGACACTGAGAGTAAAAGGTGACAGTGAGAGCGACAGTGAGATTTACAGTGACACTGAGAGCGACAGTGAGAGTTACAGTGACAGTGAGAGTGACAGTGAGAGTGACAGTGAGAGTGAGATTGACAATGAGAGTTACAGTGAGAGTGAGAGCGACAATGAGAGTTACAGTGACAGTGAGAGCGACAATGAGAGTTACAGTGATAGTGAGAGTGACAGTGACAGTGAGAGCGACAATGAGAGTTACAGTGACAATGAGAGTGACAGTGAGAGTTACAGTGACAGTGAAAGTGACTTTGAGAGTTACAATGACAGTGAGAGTGACAATGAGAGTTACAGTGACAGTGAGAGCGACATTGAGAGTTACAGTGACAGTGAGAGTGACTTTGAGAGTTACAATGACAGTGAGAGTGACAATGAGTGTTACAGTGACAGTGTGAGCAACAGTGAGAGTTACAGTGACAGCGAGAGTGACAGTGAGAGCAACAGTGAGAGTTACAGTGACAGTGAGAGTGACAGTGACAGTTACAGTGACAGTGAGATTGACAGTGAGAGTGACAGTGAGAGCGACAATGAGAGTTACAGTGACAGTGAGAGTTACAGTGACAGTGAGAGCGACAATGAGAGTTACAGTGACAGTGAGAGCGACAATGAGACTTACAGTGACAGTGACAGCGAAAATGAGAGTTACAGTGACAGTGAGAGTGACAGTGACAGCGACAATGAGAGTTACAGTGACAGTGAGAGTGACAATGAGAGTTACAGTGACAGTGAGAGCGACAATGAGAGTTAAAGTGACAGTGAGAGTGACAATGAGAGTTACAGTGACAGTGAGAGCGACAATGTGAGTTACAGTGACAGTGAGAGTTACAGTGAGAGCGACAATGAGAGTTACAGTGACAGTGAGAGTGACAATGAGAGTTGCAGTGACAGTGAGAGCGACAATGAGAGTTACAGTGACAGTGAGAGCGACAATGAGAGTTATAGTGACAGTGAGAGTGACAATGAGAGTTACAGTGACAGTGAGAGTGATAGAGAGATTGACAGTGACAGTGAGAGCGTCAATGAGATTTACAGTGACACTGAGAGTTACAGTGACAGTGAGAGTGACAATGACAGTTACAGTGACAGTGACAGTGACATTGAGAGTTTCAGTGACAGTGAGAGTGACAGTGAGAGTGACAGTGAGAGCGACAATGAGAGTTACAGTGACAGTGAGAGTGACAGTGAGAGTTACAGTGACAACGAGAGTTACAGTGAGAGCAACAGTGAGAGTTACAGTGACATTGAGAGTTAGTTTGAGAGTTACAGTGACAGTGAGAGTGACAGTGAGAGCGACAATGAGAGTTACAGTGACAGTGAGAGCGACAATGAGAGTTACAGTGCCAGTGAGAGTGACAGTGACAGCGACAATGAGAGTTACAGGGACAGTGAGAGTGACTGTGTGAGTTACATAGACAGTGAGAGAGACAGTGAGAGCGACAATGAGATTTACAGTGACAGTGAGAGTGACAATGAGAGTTACAGTGACAGTGAGAGCGACAATGAGAGTTAAAGTGACAGTGAGAGTGACAGCGAGAGTTACAGTGACAGTGAGAGCGACACTGAGAGTAAAAAGTGACAGTGAGAGCGACAGTGAGAGTTACAGTGACACTGAGAGCGACAGTGAGAGTTACAGTGACAGTGAGAGTGACAGTGAGAGTGAAAGTGAGAGTGAGATTGACAATGAGAGTTACAGTGAGAGTGAGAGCGACAATGAGAGTTACAGTGACAGTGAGAGCGACAATGAGAGTTACAGTGATAGTGAGAGTGACAGTGACAGTGAGAGCGACAATGAGAGTTACAGTGACAATGAGAGTGACAGTGAGAGTTACAGTGACAGTGAAAGTGACTTTGAGAGTTACAATGACAGTGAGAGTGACAATGAGAGTTACAGTGACAGTGAGAGCGACATTGAGAGTTACAGTGACAGTGAGAGTGACTTTGAGAGTTACAATGACAGTGAGAGTGACAATGAGAGTTACAGTGACAGTGAGAGCAACAGTGAGAGTTACAGTGACAGCGAGAGTGACAGTGAGAGCAACAGTGAGAGTTACAGTGACATTGAGAGTTAGTTTGAGAGTTACAGTGACAGTGAGAGTGACAGTGAGAGCGACAATGAGAGTTACAGTGACAGTGAGAGCGACAATGAGAGTTACAGTGACAGTGAGAGTGACAGTGACAGCGACAATGAGAGTTACAGTGACAGTGAGAGTGACTGTGTGAGTTACATAGACAGTGAGAGTGACAGTGAGAGCGACAATGAGATTTACAGTGACAGTGAGAGTGACAATGAGAGTTACAGTGACAGTGAGAGCGACAATGAGAGTTAAAGTGACAGTGAGAGTGACAGCGAGAGTTACAGTGACAATGAGAGCGACACTGAGAGTAAAAAGTGACAGTGAGAGCGACAGTGAGAGTTACAGTGACACTGAGAGCGACAGTGAGAGTTACAGTGACAGTGAGAGTGACAGTGAGAGTGACAGTGAGAGTGAGATTGACAATGAGAGTTACAGTGAGAGTGAGAGCGACAATGAGAGTTACAGTGACAGTGAGAGCGACAATGAGAGTTACAGTGATAGTGAGAGTGACAGTGACAGTGAGAGCGACAATGAGAGTTACAGTGACAATGAGAGTGACAGTGAGAGTTACAGTGAAAGTGAAAGTGACTTTGAGAGTTACAATGACAGTGAGAGTGACAATGAGAGTTACAGTGACAGTGAGAGCGACATTGAGAGTTACAGTGACAGTGAGAGTGACTTTGAGAGTTATAATGACAGTGAGAGTGACAATGAGAGTTACAGTGACAGTGAGAGCAACAGTGAGAGTTACAGTGACAGCGAGAGTGACAGTGAGAGCAACAGTGAGAGTTACGGTGACAGTGAGAGTGACAGTGACAGTTACAGTGACAGTGAGATTGACAGTGAGAGTGACAGTGTGAGCGACAATGAGAGTTACAGTGACAGTGAGAGTTACAGTGACAGTGAGAGCGACAATGAGAGTTACAGTGACAGTGAGAGCGACAATCAGACTTACAGTGACAGTGACAGCGAAAATGAGAGTTACAGTGACAGTGAGAGTGACAGTGACAGCGACAATGAGAGTTACAGTGACAGTGAGAGTGACAGTGAGAGTTACATAGACAGTGAGAGTGACAGTGAGAGCGACAATGAGATTTACAGTGACAGTGAGAGTGACAATGAGAGTTACAGTGACAGTGAGAGCGACAATGAGAGTTAAAGTGACAGTGAGAGTGACAGTGAGAGTTACAGTGACAGTGAGAGCGACAATGAGAGTTACAGTGACAGTGAGAGTTACAGTGAGAGCGACAATGAGAGTTACAGTGACAGTGAGAGTGACAATGAGAGTTGCAGTGACAGTGAGAGCGACAATGAGAGTTACAGTGACAGTGAGAGCGACAATGAGAGTTATAGTGACAGTGAGAGTGACAATGAGAGTTACAGTGACAGTGAGAGTGACAGTGAGATTGACAGTGACAGTGAGAGTGGCAGTGAGAGTTACAGTGACAATGAGAGCGTCAATGAGATTTACAGTGACACTGAGAGTTACAGTGACAGTGAGAGTGACAGTGAGAGTTACAGTGACAGCGAGAGTTACAGTGAGAGCAACAGTGAGAGTTACAGTGACATTGAGAGTTAGTTTGAGAGTTACAGTGACAGTGAGAGTTACAGTGACAGCGAGAGTGACAGTGAGAGCAACAGTGAGAGTTACAGTGACAGTGAGAGTGACAGTGACAGTTACAGTGACAGTGAGATTGACAGTGAGAGTGACAGTGAGAGCGACAATGAGATTTACAGTGACAGTGAGAGTTACAGTGACAGTGAGAGCGACAATGAGAGTTACAGTGACAGTGAGAGCGACAATGAGACTTACAGTGACAGTGACAGCGAAAATGAGAGTTACAGTGACAGTGAGAGTGACAGTGACAGCGACAATGAGAGTTACAGTGACAGTGAGAGTGACAGTGAGAGTTACATAGACAGTGAGAGTGACAGTGAGAGCGACAATGAGATTTACAGTGACAGTGAGAGTGACAATGAGAGTTACAGTGACAGTGAGAGCGACAATGAGAGTTAAAGTGACAGTGAGAGTGACAGTGAGAGTTACAGTGACAGTGAGAGCGACAATGTGAGTTACAGTGACAGTGAGAGTTACAGTGAGAGCGACAATGAGAGTTACAGTGACAGTGAGAGTGACAATGAGAGTTGCAGTGACAGTGAGAGCGACAATGAGAATTACAGTGACAGTGAGAGCGACAATGAGAGTTATAGTGACAGTGAGAGTGATAATGAGAGTTACAGTGACAGTGAGAGTGACAGTGAGATTGACAGTGACAGTGAGAGTGGCAGTGAGAGTTACAGTGACAATGAGAGCGTCAATGAGATTTACAGTGACACTGAGAGTTACAGTGACAGTGAGAGTGACAATGACAGTTACAGTGACAGTGACAGTGACATTGAGAGTTTCAGTGACAGTGAGAGTGACAGTGAGAGTGACAGTGAGAGCGACAATGAGAGTTACAGTGACAGTGAGAGTGACAGTGAGAGTTACAGTGACAGCGAGAGTTACAGTGAGAGCAACAGTGAGAGTTACAGTGACATTGAGAGTTAGTTTGAGAGTTACAGTGACAGTTAGAGTGACAGTGAGAGCGACAATGAGAGTTACAGTGACAGTGAGAGCGACAATGAGAGTTACAGTGACAGTGAGAGTGACAGTGACAGCGACAATGAGAGTTACAGTGACAGTGAGAGTGACTGTGTGAGTTACATAGACAGTGAGAGTGACAGTGAGAGCGACAATGAGATTTACAGTGACAGTGAGAGTGACAATGAGACTTACAGTGACAGTGAGAGCGACAATGAGAGTTAAAGTGACAGTGAGAGTGACAGCGAGAGTTACAGTGACAGTGAGAGCGACACTGAGAGTAAAAAGTGACAGTGAGAGCGACAGTGAGATTTACAGTGACACTGAGAGCGACAGTGAGAGTTACAGTGACAGTGAGAGTGACAGTGAGAGTGACAGTGAGAGTGAGATTGACAATGAGAGTTACAGTGAGAGTGAGAGCGACAATGAGAGTTACAGTGACAGTGAGAGCGACAATGAGAGTTACAGTGATAGTGAGAGTGACAGTGACAGTGAGAGCGACAATGAGAGTTACAGTGACAATGAGAGTGACAGTGAGAGTTACAGTGACAGTGAAAGTGACTTTGAGAGTTACAATGACAGTGAGAGTGACAATGAGAGTTACAGTGACAGTGAGAGCGACATTGAGAGTTACAGTGACAGTGAGAGTGACTTTGAGAGTTACAATGACAGTGAGAGTGACAATGAGAGTTACAGTGACAGTGAGAGCAACAGTGAGAGTTACAGTGACAGCGAGAGTGACAGTGAGAGCAACAGTGAGAGTTACAGTGACAGTGAGAGTGACAGTGACAGTTTCAGTGACAGTGAGATTGACAGTGAGAGTGACAGTGAGAGCGACAATGAGTTACAGTGACAGTGAGAGTTACAGTGACAGTGAGAGCGACAATGAGAGTTACAGTGACAGTGAGAGCGACAATGAGACTTACAGTGACAGTGACAGCGAAAATGAGAGTTACAGTGACAGTGAGAGTGACAGTGACAGCGACAATGAGAGTTACAGTGACAGTGAGAGTGACAGTGAGAGTTACATAGACAGTGAGAGTGACAGTGAGAGCGACAATGAGATTTACAGTGACAGTGAGAGTGACAATGAGAGTTACAGTGACAGTGAGAGCGACAATGAGAGTTGAAGTGACAGTGAGAGTGACAGTGAGAGTTACAGTGATAGTGAGAGCGACAATGTGAGTTACAGTGACAGTGAGAGTTACAGTGAGAGCGACAATGAGAGTTACAGTGACAGTGAGAGTGACAATGAGAGTTGCAGTGACAGTGAGAGCGACAATGAGAGTTACAGTGACAGTGAGAGCGACAATGAGAGTTATAGTGACATTGAGAGTGACAATGAGAGTTACAGTGACAGTGAAAGTGATAGAGAGATTGACAGTGACAGTGAGAGTGGCAGTGAGAGTTACAGTGACAGTGAGAGCGTCAATGAGATTTACAGTGACACTGAGAGTTACAGTGACAGTGAGAGTGACAATGACAGTTACAGTGACAGTGACAGTGACATTGAGAGTTTCAGTGACAGTGAGAGTGACAGTGAGAGTGACAGTGAGAGCGACAATGAGAGTTACAGTGACAGTGAGAGTGACAGTGAGAGTTACAGTGACAGCGAGAGTTACAGTGAGAGCAACAGTGAGAGTTACAGTGACATTGAGAGTTAGTTTGAGAGTTACAGTGACAGTGAGAGTGACAGTGAGAGCGACAATGAGAGTTACAGTGACAGTGAGAGCGACAATGAGAGTTACAGTGACAGTGAGAGTGACAGTGACAGCGACAATGAGAGTTACAGTGACAGTGAGAGTGACTGTGTGAGTTACATAGACAGTGAGAGTGACAGTGAGAGCGACAATGAGATTTACAGTGACAGTGAGAGTGACAATGAGAGTTACAGTGACAGTGAGAGCGACAATGAGAGTTAAAGTGACAGTGAGAGTGACAGCGAGAGTTACAGTGACAGTGAGAGCGACACTGAGAGTAAAAAGTGACAGTGAGAGCGACAGTGAGAGTTACAGTGACACTGAGAGCGACAGTGAGAGTTACAGTGACAGTGAGAGTGACAGTGAGAGTGACAGTGAGAGTGAGATTGACAATGAGAGTTACAGTGAGAGTGAGAGCGACAATGAGAGTTACAGTGACAGTGAGAGCGACAATGAGAGTTACAGTGATAGTGAGAGTGACAGTGACAGTGAGAGCGACAATGAGAGTTACAGTGACAATGAGAGTGACAGTGAGAGTTACAGTGACAGTGAAAGTGACTTTGAGAGTTACAATGACAGTGAGAGTGACAATGAGAGTTACAGTGACAGTGAGAGCAACAGTGAGTGTTACAGTGACAGCGAGAGTGACAGTGAGAGCAACAGTGAGAGTTACAGTGACAGTGAGAGTGACAGTGACAGTTACAGTGACAGTGAGATTGACAGTGAGAGTGACAGTGAGAGTGACAATGAGAGTTACAGTGACAGTGAGAGCAACAGTGAGAGTTACAGTGACAGTGAGAGTGACAGTGACAGTGACAATGAGAGTTACAGTGACAGTGAGAGTGACTGTGTGAGTTAGATAGACAGTGAGAGTGACAGTGAGAGCGACAATGAGATTTACAGTGACAGTGAGAGTGACAATGAGAGTTACAGTGACAGTGAGAGCGACAATGAGAGTTAAAGTGACAGTGAGAGTGACAGCGAGAGTTACAGTGACAGTGAGAGCGACACTGAGAGTAAAAAGTGACAGTGAGAGCGACCGTGAGAGTTACAGTGACACTGAGAGCGACAGTGAGAGTTACAGTGACAGTGAGAGTGACAGTGAGAGTGACAGTGAGAGTGAGATTGACAATGAGAGTTACAGTGAAAGTGAGAGCGACAATGAGAGTTACAGTGACAGTGAGAGCGACAATGAGAGTTACAGTGATAGTGAGAGTGACAGTGACAGTGAGAGCGACAATGAGAGTTACAGTGACAATGAGAGTGACAGTGAGAGTTACAGTGACAGTGAAAGTGACTTTGAGAGTTACAATGACAGTGAGAGTGACAATGAGAGTTACAGTGACAGTGAGAGCGACATTGAGAGTTACAGTGACAGTGAGAGTGACTTTGAGAGTTACAATGACAGTGAGAGTGACAATGATTGTTACAGTGACAGTGAGAGCAACAGTGAGAGTTACAGTGACAGCGAGAGTGACAGTGAGAGCAACAGTGAGAGTTACAGTGACAGTGAGAGTGACAGTGACAGTTACAGTGACAGTGAGATTGACAGTGAGAGTGACAGTGAGAGCGACAATGAGAGTTACAGTGACAGTGAGAGTTACAGTGACAGTGAGAGCGACAATGAGAGTTACAGTGACAGTGAGAGCGACAATGAGACTTACAGTGACAGTGACAGCGAAAATGAGAGTTACAGTGACAGTGAGAGTGACAGTGACAGCGACAATGAGAGTTAAAGTGACAGTGAGAGTGACAGTGAGAGTTACATAGACAGTGAGAGTGACAGTGAGAGCGACAATGAGATTTACAATGACAGTGAGAGTGACAATGAGAGTTACAGTGACAGTGAGAGCGACAATGAGAGTTAAAGTGACAGTGAGAGTGACAGTGAGAGTTACAGTGACAGTGAGAGCGACAATGTGAGTTACAGTGACAGTGAGAGTTACAGTGAGAGCGACAATGAGAGTTACAGTGACAGTGAGAGTGACAATGAGAGTTGCAGTGACAGTGAGAGCGACAATGAGAGTTACAGTGACAGTGAGAGCAACAATGAGAGTTATAGTGACAGTGAGAGTGACAATGAGAGTTACAGTGACAGTGAGAGTGATAGAGAGATTGACAGTGACAGTGAGAGTGGCAGTGAGCTTTACAGTGACAGTGAGAGCGTCAATGAGATTTACAGTGACACTGAGAGTTACAGTGACAGTGAGAGTGACAATGACAGTTACAGTGACAGTGACAGTGACATTGAGAGTTTCAGTGACAGTGAGAGTGACAGTGAGAGTGACAGTGAGAGCGACAATGAGAGTTACAGTGACAGTGAGAGTGACAGTGAGAGTTACAGTGACAGCGAGAGTTACAGTGAGAGCAACAGTGAGAGTTACAGTGACATTGAGATTTAGTTTGAGAGTTACAGTGACAGTGAGAGTGACAGTGAGAGCGACAATGAGAGTTACAGTGACAGTGAGAGCGACAATGAGAGTTACAGTGACAGTGAGAGTGACAGTGACAGCGACAATGAGAGTTACAGTGAAAGTGAGAGTGACTGTGTGAGTTACATAGACAGTGAGAGTGACAGTGAGAGCGACAATGAGATTTACAGTGACAGTGAGAGTGACAATGAGAGTTACAGTGACAGTGAGAGCGACAATGAGAGTTACAGTGATAGTGAGAGTGACAGTGACAGTGAGAGCGACAATGAGAGTTACAGTGACAATGAGAGTGACAGTGAGAGTTACAGTGACAGTGAAAGTGACTTTGAGAGTTACAATGACAGTGAGAGTGACAATGAGAGTTACAGTGAGAGCGACATTGAGAGTTACAGTGACAGTGAGAGTGACAATGAGAGTTACAGTGACAGTGAGTGCAACAGTGAGAGTTACAGTGACAGCGACAGTGACAGTGAGAGCAACAGTGAGAGTTACAGTGACAGTGAGAGTGACAGTGACAGTTACAGTGACAGTGCGATTGACAGTGAGAGTGACAGTGAGAGCGACAATGAGACTTACAGTGACAGTGACAGCGAAAATGAGAGTTACAGTGACAGTGAGAGTGACAGTGACAGCGACAATGAGAGTTACAGTGACAGTGAGAGTGACAGTGAGAGTTACATAGACAGTGAGAGTGATAGTGAGATCGACAATGAGAGTTACAGTGACAATGAGAGTGACAGTGAGAGTTACAGTGACAGTGAAAGTGACTTTGAGAGTTACAATGACAGTGAGAGTGACAATGAGAGTTACAGTGACAGTGAGAGCGACATTGAGAGTTACAGTGACAGTGAGAGTGACTTTGAGAGTTACAATGACAGTGAGAGTGACAATGAGTGTTACAGTGACAGTGAGAGCAACAGTGAGAGTTACAGTGACAGCGAGAGTGACAGTGAGAGCAACAGTGAGAGTTACAGTGACAGTGAGAGTGACAGTGACAGTTACAGTGACAGTGAGATTGACAGTGAGAGTGACAGTGAGAGCGACAATGAGAGTTACAGTGACAGTGAGAGTTACAGTGACAGTGAGAGCGACAATGAGAGTTACAGTGACAGTGAGAGCGACAATGAGACTTACAGTGACAGTGACAGCGAAAATGAGAGTTACAGTGACAGTGAGAGTGACAGTGACAGCGACAATGAGAGTTAAAGTGACAGTGAGAGTGACAGTGAGAGTTACATAGACAGTGAGAGTGACAGTGAGAGCGACAATGAGATTTACAATGACAGTGAGAGTGACAATGAGAGTTACAGTGACAGTGAGAGCGACAATGAGAGTTAAAGTGACAGTGAGAGTGACAGTGAGAGTTACAGTGACAGTGAGAGCGACAATGTGAGTTACAGTGACAGTGAGAGTTACAGTGAGAGCGACAATGAGAGTTACAGTGACAGTGAGAGTGACAATGAGAGTTGCAGTGACAGTGAGAGCGACAATGAGAGTTACAGTGACAGTGAGAGCGACAATGAGAGTTATAGTGACAGTGAGAGTGACAATGAGAGTTACAGTGACAGTGAGAGTGATAGAGAGATTGACAGTGACAGTGAGAGTGGCAGTGAGAGTTACAGTGACAGTGAGAGCGTCAATGAGATTTACAGTGACACTGAGAGTTACAGTGACAGTGAGAGTGACAATGACAGTTACAGTGACAGTGACAGTGACATTGAGAGTTTCAGTGACAGTGAGAGTGACAGTGAGAGTGACAGTGAGAGCGACAATGAGAGTTACAGTGACAGTGAGATTGACAGTGAGAGTTACAGTGACAGCGAGAGTTACAGTGAGAGCAACAGTGAGAGTTACAGTGACATTGAGATTTAGTTTGAGAGTTACAGTGACAGTGAGAGTGACAGTGAGAGCGACAATGAGAGTTACAGTGACAGTGAGAGCGACAATGAGAGTTACAGTGACAGTGAGAGTGACAGTGACAGCGACAATGAGAGTTACAGTGAAAGTGAGAGTGACTGTGTGAGTTACATAGACAGTGAGAGTGACAGTGAGAGCGACAATGTGATTTACAGTGACAGTGAGAGTGACAATGAGAGTTACAGTGACAGTGAGAGCGACAATGAGAGTTACAGTGATAGTGAGAGTGACAGTGACAGTGAGAGCGACAATGAGAGTTACAGTGACAATGAGAGTGACAGTGAGAGTTACAGTGACAGTGAAAGTGACTTTGAGAGTTACAATGACAGTGAGAGTGACAATGAGAGTTACAGTGAGAGCGACATTGAGAGTTACAGTGACAGTGAGAGTGACAATGAGAGTTACAGTGACAGTGAGTGCAACAGTGAGAGTTACAGTGACAGCGAGAGTGACAGTGAGAGCAACAGTGAGAGTTACAGTGACAGTGAGAGTGACAGTGACAGTTACAGTGACAGTGCGATTGACAGTGAGAGTGACAGTGAGAGCGAGAATGAGACTTACAGTGACAGTGACAGCGAAAATGAGAGTTACAGTGACAGTGAGAGTGACAGTGACAGCGACAATGAGAGTTACAGTGACAGTGAGAGTGACAATGAGAGTTACATAGACAGTGAGAGTGATAGTGAGAGCGACAATGAGATTTACAGTGACAGTGAGAGTGTCAATGAGAGTTACAGTGACAGTGAGAGCGACAATGAGAGTTAAAGTGACAGTGAGAGTGACAGTGAGAGTTACAGTGACAGTGAGAGCGACAATGTGAGTTACAGTGACAGTGAGAGTTACAGTGAGAGCGACAATGAGAGTTACAGTGACAGTGAGAGTGACAATGAGAGTTGCAGTGATAGTGAGAGCGACAATGAGAGTTACAGTGTCAGTGAGAGCGACAATGAGAGTTATAGTGACAGTGAGAGTGACAATGAGAGTTACAGTGACAGTGAGAGTGACAGTGAGATTGACAGTGACAGTGAGAGTGACAGTGAGAGTTACAGTGACAGTGAGAGCGACAATGAGAGTTACAGTGAGTGTGGCAGTGAGAGTGACAGTGAGAGCGACACTGAGAGTTACAGTGACAGTGAGAGCGGCAATGTGAGTTACCGTGACAGTGAGAGTGACAGTGAGAGTTACAGTGACAGTGAGAGCGACAATGAGAGTTATAGTGACAGTGAGAGTGGCAATGAGAGTTACAGTGACAGTGAGAGTGACAGTGAGATTGACAGTGACAGTGGGAGTGACAGTGAGAGTTACAGTGACAGTGACAGCGACAATGTGAGTTACAGTGACAGTATGAGTTACAGTGAGAGCGACAATGAGAGTTACAGTGAGTGTGGCAGTGAGAGTGACAGTGAGAGCGACAGTGAGAGTTACAGTGACAGTGAGAGTGACTGTGACAGTTACAGTGACAGTGAGATTGACAGTGAGAGTGACAGTGAGAGCGACAATGAGAGTTACAGTGACAGTGAGAGTTACAGTGACAGTGAGAGCGACAATGAGAGTTACAGTGACAGTGAGAGCGACAGTGAGACTACAGTGACAGTGAGTGTGACAGTGAGAGCGACAATGAGAGTTACAGTGACAGTGAGAGCGACAATGAGAGTTACAGTGACAGTGAGAATGACAGTAAGAGTGACAATGCGATTTACAGTGACAGTGAGAGCGATAATGAGAGTTACAGTGTCGAGTTACTGTGACAGTGAGAGTTACAGTGAGAGAGACAATGAGAGTTACAGTGACAGTGAGAGCGACAGTGAGAGTTACAGTGACAGTGAGAGTGACAGTGAGAGCGACAATGAGATTTACAGTGACAGTGAGAGTGACAATGAGAGTTACAGTGACAGTGAGAGCGACAATGAGAGTTACAGTGACAGTGAGAGTGACAGTTAGAGTGACAGTGACAGTGAGAGTGGCAGTGAGAGTTACAGTGACAGTGAGAGCAACAGTGAGAGTTACAGTGACAGCGACAGTGACAGTGAGAGCAACAGTGAGAGTTACAGTGACAGTGACAGTTACACTGACAGTGAGATTGACAGTGAGAGTGACAGTGAGAGCGACAATGAGACTTACAGTGACAGTGACAGCGAAAATGAGAGTTACAGTGACAGTGAGAGTGACAGTGACAGCGACAATGAGAGTTACAGTGAAAGTGAGAGTGACAGTGAGAGTTACATAGACAGTGAGAGTGACAGTGAGAGCGACAATGAGATTTACAGTGACAGTGAGAGTGACAATGAGAGTTACAGTGACAGTGAGAGCGACAATGAGAGTTAAAGTGACAGTGAGAGTGACAGTGAGAGTTACAGTGACAGTGAGAGCGACAATGTGAGTTACAGTGACAGTGAGAGTTACAGTGAGAGCGACAATGAGAGTTACAGTGACAGTGAGAGTGACAATGAGAGTTGCAGTGACAGTGAGAGCGACAATGAGAGTTACAGTGACAGTGAGAGCGACAATGAGAGTTATAGTGACAGTGAGAGTGACAATGAGAGTTACAGTGACAGTGAGAGTGACAGTGAGATTGACAGTGACAGTGAGAGTGACAGTGAGAGTTACAGTGACAGTGAGAGCGACAATGAGAGTTACAGTGAGTGTGGCAGTGAGAGTGACAGTGAGAGCGACACTGAGAGTTACAGTGACAGTGAGAGCGGCAATGTGAGTTACCGTGACAGTGAGAGTGACAGTGAGAGTTACCGTGACAGTGAGAGCGACAATGAGAGTTATAGTGACAATGAGAGTGACAATGAGAGTTGCAGTGACAGTGAGAGTGACAGTGAGATTGACAGTGACATTGGGAGTGACAGTGAGAGTTACAGTGACAGTGACAGCGACAATGTGAGTTACAGTGACAGTATGAGTTACAGTGAGAGCGACAATGAGAGTTACAGTGAGTGTGGCAGTGAGAGTGACAGTGAGAGCGACAGTGAGAGTTACAGTGACAGTGAGAGTGACTGTGACAGTTACAGTGACAGTGAGATTGACAGTGAGAGTGACAGTGAGAGTGACTGTGACAGTTACAGTGACAGTGAGATTGACAGTGAGAGTGACAGTGAGAGCGACAATGAGAGTTACAGTGACAGTGAGAGTTACAGTGACAGTGAGAGCGACAATGAGAGTTACAGTGACAGTGAGAGCGAAAATGAGAGTTACAGTGACAGTGAGAGCGACAGTGAGACTACAGTGACAGTGAGAGCGACAATGAGAGTTACAGTGACAGTGAGAGCGACAATGAGAGTTACAGTGACAGCGAGAGTGACAGTGAGAGCGACAATGAGAGTTACAGTGACAGTGAGAGCGACAATGAGAGTTACAGTGACAGTGAGAATGACAGTAAGAGTGACAATGAGATTTACAGTGACAGTGAGAGTGATAATGAGAGTTACAGTGTCGAGTTACTGTGACAGTGAGAGTTACAGTGAGAGAGACAATGAGAGTTACAGTGACAGTGAGAGCGACAGTGAGAGTTACAGTGACAGTGAGAGTGACAGTGAGAGCGACAATGAGATTTACAGTGACAGTGAGAGTGACAATGAGAGTTACAGTGACAGTGAGAGCGACAATGAGAGTTACAGTGACAGTGAGAGTGACAGTGAGAGTGACAGTGACAGTGAGAGTGGCAGTGAGAGTTACAGTGACAGTCAGAGCGTCAATGAGATTTACAGTGACACTGAGAGTTACAGTGGCAGTGAGAGCGACAATGAGAGTTACAGTGACAGTGACAGTGACATTGAGTGTTTCAGTGATAGTGAGAGTGACAGTGAGAGTGACAGTGAGAGCGACAATGAGAGTTACAGTGACAGTGAGAGTGACAGTGAGAGTTACTGTGACAGTGAAAGTGACAATGAGAGTTACAGTGACAGTGAGAGCAACAGTGAGAGTTACAGTGACAGCGAGAGTGACAGTGAGAGCAAAAGTGAGAGTTACAGTGACATTGAGAGTTAGAGTGAGAGTTACAGTGACAGTGAGAGTGTCAGTGAGAGCGACAATGAGAGTTACAGTGACAGTGAGAGCGACACTGAGAGTTACAGTGACAGTGAGAGCGGCAATGTGAGTTACCGTGACAGTGAGAGGACAGTGAGAGTTACAGTGACAGTGAGAGCGACAATGAGAGTTTTTGGTGACAATGAGAGTGACAATGAGAGTTACAGTGACAGTGAGAGTGACAGTGAGATTGACAGTGACAGTGGGAGTGACAGTGAGAGTTACAGTGACAGTGACAGCGACAATGTGAGTTACAGTGACAGTATGAGTTACAGTGAGAGCGGCAATGAGAGTTACAGTGAGTGTGGCAGTGAGAGTGACAGTGAGAGCGACAGTGAGAGTTACAGTGACAGTGAGAGTGACTGTGACAGTTACAGTGACAGTGAGATTGACAGTGAGAGTGACAGTGAGAGCGACAATGAGAGTTACAGTGACAGTGAGAGTTACAGTGACAGTGAGAGCGACAATGAGAGTTACAGTGACAGTGAGAGCGAAAATGAGAGTTACAGTGACAGTGAGAGCGACAGTGAGACTACAGTGACAGTGAGAGCGACAATGAGAGTTACAGTGACAGTGAGAGCTACAATGAGAGTTACAGTGACAGCGAGAGTGACAGTGAGAGCGACAATGAGAGTTACAGTGACAGTCAGAGGGACAATGAGAGTTACAGTGACAGTGAGAATGACAGTAAGAGTGACAATGAGATTTACAGTGACAGTGAGAGCGATAATGAGAGTTACAGTGTCGAGTTACTGTGACAGTGAGAGTTACAGTGAGCGAGACAATGAGAGTTACAGTGACAGTGAGAGCGACAGTGAGAGTTACAGTGACAGTGAGAGTGACAGTGAGAGCGACAATGAGATTTACAGTGACAGTGAGAGTGACAATGAGAGTTACAGTGACAGTGAGAGCGACAATGAGAGTTACAGTGACAGTGAGAGTGACAGTGAGAGTGACAGTGACAGTGAGAGTGGCAGTGAGAGTTACGGTGACAGTGAGAGCAACAGTGAGAGTTACAGTGACAGCGACAGTGACAGTGAGAGCAACAGTGAGAGTTACAGTGACAGTGAGAGTGACAGTGACAGTTACAGTGACAGTGAGATTGACAGTGAGAGTGACAGTGAGAGCGACAATGAGACTTACAGTGACAGTGACAGCGAAAATGAGAGTTGCAGTGACAGTGAGAGTGACAGTGACAGCGACAATGAGAGTTACAGTGAAAGTGAGAGTGACAGTGAGAGTTACATAGACAGTGAGAGTGACAGTGGGAGCGACAATGAGATTTACAGTGACAGTGAGAGTGACAATGAGAGTTACAGTGACAGTGAGAGCGACAATGAGAGTTAAAGTGACAGTGAGAGTGACAGTGAGAGTTACAGTGACAGTGAGAGCGACAATGTGAGTTACAGTGACAGTGAGAGTTACAGTGAGAGCGACAATGAGAGTTACAGTGACAGTGAGAGTGACAGTGAGAGTTACTGTGACAGTGAAAGTGACAATGAGAGTTACAGTGACAGTGAGAGCAACAGTGAGAGTTACAGTGACAGTGAGAGTGACAGTGAGAGTGACAGTGACAGTGAGAGTGGCAGTGAGAGTTACAGTGACAGTCAGAGCGTCAATGAGATTTACAGTGACACTGAGAGTTACAGTGGCAGTGAGAGCGACAATGAGAGTTACAGTGACAGTGACAGTGACATTGAGAGTTTCAGTGATAGTGAGAGTGACAGTGAGAGTGACAGTGAGAGCGACAATGAGAGTTACAGTGACAGTGAGAGTGACAGTGAGAGTTACTGTGACAGTGAAAGTGACAATGAGAGTTACAATGACAGTGAGAGCAACAGTGAGAGTTACAGTGACAGCGAGTGTTACAGTGAGAGCAAAAGTGAGAGTTACAGTGACATTGAGAGTTAGAGTGAGAGTTACAGTGACAGTGAGAGTGACAGTGAGAGCGACAATGAGAGTTACAGTGACAGTGAGAGCGACACTGAGAGTTACAGTGACAGTGAGAGCGGCAATGTGAGTTACCGTGACAGTGAGAGTGACAGTGAGAGTTACAGTGACAGTGAGAGCGACAATGAGAGTTATAGTGACAGTGAGAGTGACAATGAGAGTTACAGTGACAGTGAGAGTGACAGTGAGATTGACAGTGACAGTGGGAGTGACAGTGAGAGTTACAGTGACAGTGACAGCGACAATGTGAGTTACAGTGACAGTATGAGTTACAGTGAGAGCGACAATGAGAGTTACAGTGAATGTGGCAGTGAGAGTGACAGTGAGAGCGAAAGTGAGAGTTACAGTGACAGTGAGAGTGACTGTGACAGTTACAGTGACAGTGAGATTGACAGTGAGAGTGACAGTGAGAGCGACAATGAGAGTTACAGTGTCGAGTTACTGTGACAGTGAGAGTTACAGTGAGAGAGACAATGAGAGTTACAGTGACAGTGAGAGCGACAGTGAGAGTTACAGTGACAGTGAGAGTGACAGTGAGAGCGACAATGAGATTTACAGTGACAGTGAGAGTGACAATGAGAGTTACAGTGACAGTGAGAGCGACAATGAGAGTTACAGTGACAGTGAGAGTGACAGTGAGAGTGACAGTGACAGTGAGAGTGGCAGTGAGAGTTACAGTGACAGTCAGAGCGTCAATGAGATTTACAGTGACACTGAGAGTTACAGTGGCAGTGAGAGCGCCAATGAGAGTTACAGTGACAGTGACAGTGACATTGAGAGTTTCAGTGATAGTGAGAGTGACAGTGAGAGTGACAGTGAGAGCGACAATGAGAGTTACAGTGACAGTGAGAGTGACAGTGAGAGTTACTGTGACAGTGAAAGTGACAATGAGAGTTACAGAGACAGTGAGAGCAAGAGTGAGAGTTACAGTGACAGCGAGAGTTACAGTGAGAGCAAAAGTGAGAGTTACAGTGACATTGAGAGTTAGAGTGAGAGTTACAGTGACAGTTAGAGTGACAGTGAGAGCGACAATGAGAGTTACAGTGACAGTGAGAGCGACAATGAGAGTTACAGTGACAGTGAGAGTGACAGTGACAGCGACAATGAGAGTTACAGTGACAGTGAGAGCGACAATGAGATTTACAGTGACAGTGAGAGCGACAGTGAGAGTTACAGTGACAGTGAGAGCGACAGTGAGAGTTACAGTGACAGTGAGAGTGACAGTGAGAGTGACAGTGACAGTGAGATTGACAATGAGAGTGACAGTGACAGTGAGAGCGACAATGAGAGTTACAGTGACAATGAGAGTGACAGTGAGAGTTACAGTGACAGTGAAAGTGACTTTGTGAGTTACAATGACAGTGAGAGTGACAATGAGATTTACAGTGACAGTGAGAGCGACATTGAGAGTTACAGTGACATTGAGAGTTAGAGTGAGAGTTACAGTGACAGTGAGAGTGACAGTGAGAGCGACAATGAGAGTTACAGTGACAGTGAGAGCGACAATGAGAGTTACAGTGACAGTGAGAGTGACAGTGACAGCGACAATGAGAGTTACAGTGACAGTGAGAGCGACAATGAGATTTACAGTGACAGTGAGAGCGACAGTGAGAGTTACAGTGACAGTGAGAGCGACAGTGAGAGTTACAGTGACAGTGAGAGTGACAGTGAGAGTGACAGTGACAGTGAGATTGACAATGAGAGTGACAGTGACAGTGAGAGCGACAATGAGAGTTACAGTGACAATGAGAGTGACAGTGAGAGTTACAGTGACAGTGAAAGTGACTTTGTGAGTTACAATGACAGTGAGAGTGACAATGAGATTTACAGTGACAGTGAGAGCGACATTGAGAGTTACAGTGACAGCGAGAGTGACAGTGAGAGCAACAGTGAGAGTTACAGTGACAGTGAGAGTGACAGTGACAGTTACAGTGACAGTGAGATTGACAGAGAGAGTGACAGTGAGAGCGACAATGAGAGTTACAGGAACAGTGAGAGTTACAATGACAGTGAGAGCGACAATGAGAGTTACAGTGACAGTGAGAGCGACAATGAGACTTACAGTGACAGTGACAGCGAAAATGAGAGTTACAGTGACAGTGAGAGTGACAGTGACAGCGACAATGAGAATTACAGTGACAGTGAGAGTGACAGTGAGAGTTACATAGACAGTGAGAGTGACAGTGAGAGCGACAATGAGATTTACAGTGACAGTGAGAGTGACAATGAGAGTTACAGTGACAGTGAGAGCGTCAATGAGAGTTAAAGTGACAGTGAGAGTGACAGCGAGAGTTACAGTGACAGTGAGAGCGACACTGAGAGTAAAAAGTGACAGTGAGAGCGACAGTGAGAGTTACAGTGACAGTGAGAGCGACAGTGAGAGTTACAGTTACAGTGAGAGTGACAGTGAGAGTGACAGTGACAGTGAGATTGACAATGAGAGTTACAGTGAGACTGAGAGCGACAATGAGAGTTACAGTGACAGTGAGAGCGACAATGAGAGTTACAGTGATAGTGAGAGTGACAGTGACAGTGAGAGCAACAATGAGAGTTACAGTGACAATGAGAGTGACAGCGAGAGTTACAGTGACAGTGAAAGTGACTTTGAGATTTACAATGACAGTGAGAGTGACAATGAGAGTTACAGTGACAGTGAGAGCGACATTGAGAGTTACAGCGACAGTGAGAGCAACAGTGAGAGTTACAGTGAAGTGAGAGTGACAGTGACAGCGACAATGAGAGTTACAGTGACAGTGAGAGTGACAGTGAGAGTTACATAGACAGTGAGAGTGACAGTGAGAGCGACAATGAGATTTACAGTGACAGTGAGAGTGACAATGAGAGTTACAGTGACAGTGGGAGCGACAATGAGAGTTAAAGTGACAGTGAGAGTGACAGTGAGAGTTACAGTGACAGTGAGAGCGACAATGTGAGTTACAGTGACAGTGAGAGTTACAGTGAGAGCGACAATGAGAATTACAGTGACAGTGAGTGTGACAATGAGAGTTGCAGTGACAGTGAGAGCGACAATGAGAGTTACAGTGACAGTGAGAGCGACAATGAGAGTTATAGTGACAGTGAGAGTGACAATGAGAGTTACAGTGACAGTGAGAGTGACAGTGAGATTGACAGTGACAGTGAGAGTGACAGTGAGAGTTACAGTGACAGTGAGAGCGACAATGAGAGTTACAGTGAGTGTGGCAGTGAGAGTGACAGTGAGAGCGACAATGAGAGTTACAGTGACAGTGAGAGCGGCAATGTGAGTTACCGTGACACTGAGAGTGACAGTGAGAGATACAGTGACAGTGAGAGTGACAGTGAGAGTGACAGTGACAGTGAGAGTGACAATGAGAGTTACAGTGACAGTGAGAGCGACAATGAGAGTTACCGTGACAGTGAGAGCGACAATGAGAGTTACAGTGATAGTGAGAGTGACAGTGAAAGTGAGAGCGACAATGAGATTTACAGTGACAGTGAGAGTGCCAGTGAGAGTTACAGTGACAGTGAAAGTGACTTTGAGAGTTACAGTGACAGTGAGAGTGACATTGAGAGTTACAGTGACAGTGAGAGCGACAATGAGAGTTACAGTGACAGTGAGAGCGACAATGAGATTTACAGTGATAGTGAGAGTGACAGTGACAGTGAGAGTGACAATGAGAGTTACAGTGACAGTGAGAGCGACAATGAGAGTTACAGTGACAGTGAGAGTGACAATGACAGCGACAATGAGAGTTACAGTGACAGTGAGAGTGACAGTGAAAGTTACATAGACAGTGAGAGTGAAAGTGAGAGCGACAATGAGAGTTACAGTGACAGTGACAGTGACATTGAGAGTTTCAGTGATAGTGAGAGTGACAGTGAGAGTGACAGTGAGAGCGACAATGAGAGTTACAGTGACAGTGAGAGTGACAGTGAGAGTTACTGTGACAGTGAAAGTGACAATGAGAGTTACAGAGACAGTGAGAGCAAGAGTGAGAGTTACAGTGACAGCGAGAGTTACAGTGAGATCAAAAGTGAGAGTTACAGTGACATTGAGAGTTAGAGTGAGAGTTACAGTGACAGTTAGAGTGACAGTGAGAGCGACAATGAGAGTTACAGTGACAGTGAGAGCGACAATGAGAGTTACAGTGACAGTGAGAGTGACAGTGACAGCGACAATGAGAGTTACAGTGACAGTGAGCGCGACAATGAGATTTACAGTGACAGTGAGAGCGACAGTGAGAGTTACAGTGACAGTGAGAGCGACAGTGAGAGTTACAGTGACAGTGAGAGTGACAGTGAGAGTGACAGTGACAGTGAGATTGACAATGAGAGTGACAGTGACAGTGAGAGCGACAATGAGAGTTACAGTGACAGTGAGAGCGACATTGAGAGTTACAGTGACATTGAGAGTTAGAGTGAGAGTTACAGTGACAGTGAGAGTGACAGTGAGAGCGACAATGAGAGTTACAGTGACAGTGAGAGCGACAATGAGAGTTACAGTGACAGTGAGAGTGACAGTGACAGCGACAATGAGAGTTACAGTGACAGTGAGAGCGACAATGAGATTTACAGTGACAGTGAGAGCGACAGTGAGAGTTACAGTGACAGTGAGAGCGACAGTGAGAGTTACAGTGACAGTGAGAGTGACAGTGAGAGTGACAGTGACAGTGAGATTGACAATGAGAGTGACAGTGACAGTGAGAGCGACAATGAGAGTTACAGTGACAATGAGAGTGACAGTGAGAGTTACAGTGACAGTGAAAGTGACTTTGTGAGTTACAATGACAGTGAGAGTGACAATGAGATTTACAGTGACAGTGAGAGCGACATTGAGAGTTACAGTGACAGCGAGAGTGACAGTGAGAGCAACAGTGAGAGTTACAGTGACAGTGAGAGTGACAGTGACAGTTACAGTGACAGTGAGATTGACAGAGAGAGTGACAGTGAGAGCGACAATGAGAGTTACAGGAACAGTGAGAGTTACAATGACAATGAGATTTACAGTGACAGTGAGAGTGACAATGAGAGTTACAGTGACAGTGAGAGCGACAATGAGAGTTATAGTGACAGTGAGAGTGACAATGAGAGTTACAGTGACAGTGAGAGTGACAGTGAGATTGACAGTGACAGTGAGAGCGACAATGAGAGTTACAGTGACAGTGAGAGCGACAATGAGACTTACAGTGACAGTGACAGCGAAAATGAGAGTTACAGTGACGGTGAGAGTGACAGTGACAGCGACAATGAGAGTTACAGTGACAGTGAGAGTGACAGTGAGAGTTACATAGACAGTGAGAGTGACAGTGAGAGCGACAATGAGATTTACAGTGACAGTGAGAGTGACAATGAGAGTTACAGTGACAGTGAGAGCGACAATGAGAGTTAAAGTGACAGTGAGAGTGACAGCGAGAGTTACAGTGACAGTGAGAGCGACACTGAGAGTAAAAAGTGACAGTGAGAGCGACAGTGAGAGTTACAGTGACAGTGAGAGCAACAGTGAGAGTTACAGTTACAGTGAGAGTGACAGTGAGAGTGACAGTGACAGTGAGATTGACAATGAGAGTTACAGTGAGACTGAGAGCGACAATGAGAGTTACAGTGACAGTGAGAGCGACAATGAGAGTTACAGTGATAGTGAGAGTGACAGTGACAGTGAGAGCAACAATGAGAGTTACAGTGACAATGAGAGTGACAGCGAGAGTTACAGTGACAGTGAAAGTGACTTTGAGATTTACAATGAAAGTGAGAGTGACAATGAGAGTTACAGTGACAGTGAGAGCGACATTGAGAGTTACAGCGACAGTGAGAGCAACAGTGAGAGTTACAGTGAAGTGAGAGTGACAGTGACAGCGACAATGAGAGTTACAGTGACAGTGAGAGTGACAGTGAGAGTTACATAGACAGTGAGAGTGCCAGTGAGAGCGACAATGAGATTTACAGTGACAGTGAGAGTGACAATGAGAGTTACAGTGACAGTGAGAGCGACAATGAGAGTTAAAGTGACAGTGAGAGTGACAGTGAGAGTTACAGTGACAGTGAGAGCGACAATGTGAGTTACAGTGACAGTGAGAGTTACAGTGAGAGCGACAATGAGAATTACAGTGACAGTGAGTGTGACAATGAGAGTTGCAGTGGCAGTGAGAGCGACAATGAGAGTTACAGTGACAGTGAGAGCGACAATGAGAGTTATAGTGACAGTGAGAGTGACAATGAGAGTTACAGTGACAGTGAGAGTGACAGTGAGATTGACAGTGACAGTGAGAGTGACAGTGAGAGTTACAGTGACAGTGAGAGCGACAATGAGAGTTACAGTGAGTGTGGCAGTGAGAGTGACAGTGAGAGCGACAGTGAGAGTTACAGTGACAGTGAGAGCGGCAATGTGAGTTACCGTGACACTGAGAGTGACAGTGAGAGTTACAGTGACAGTGAGAGTGACAGTGAGAGTGACAGTGACAGTGAGAGTGACAATGAGAGTTACAGTGACAGTGAGAGCGACAATGAGAGTTACAGTGACAGTGAGAGCGACAATGAGAGTTACAGTGATAGTGAGAGTGACAGTGAAAGTGAGAGCGACAATGAGATTTACAGTGACAGTGAGAGTGCCAGTGAGAGTTACAGTGACAGTGAAAGTGACTTTGAGAGTTACAGTGACAGTGAGAGTGACATTGAGAGTTACAGTGACAGTGAGGGCGACAATGAGATTTACAGTGACAGTGAGAGCGACAATGAGATTTACAGTGATAGTGAGAGTGACAGTGACAGTGAGAGTGACAATGAGAGTTACAGTGACAGTGAGAGCGACAATGAGAGTTACAGTGACAGTGAGAGTGACAATGACAGCGACAATGAGAGTTACAGTGACAGTGAGAGTGACAGTGAAAGTTACATAGACAGTGAGCGTGAAAGTGAGAGCGACAATGAGATTTACAGTGACAGTGAGAGTGACAATGAGAGTTACAGTGACAGTGAGAGCGACAATGAGAGTTAAAGTGACAGTGAGATTGACAGCGAGAGTTACAGTGACAGTGAGAGCGACACTGAGAGTAAAAAGTTACAGTGAGAGCGACAATTAGAGTTACAGTGACAGTGAGAGCGACAGTGAGAGTTGCAGTGACATTGAGAGTGACAATGAGAGTGACAGTGACATTGAGAGTGACAATGAGAGTTACAGTGACAGTGAGAGCGACAATGAGATTTACAGTGACAGTGAGAGCGACAATGAGAGTTACAGTGATAATGAGAGTGACAGTGACATTGTGAGCGACAATGAGAGTTACAGTGACAGTGAGAGTGACAGTGAGAGTTACAGTGACAATGAAAGTGACTTTGAGAGTTACAGTAACAGTGAGAGTGACAATGAGAGTTACAGTGACAGTGAGAGCGACATTGAGAGTTACAGTGACAGTGAGAGCAACAGTGAGAGTTACAGTGACAGCAAGAGTGACAGTGAGAGCAACAGTGAGAGTTACAGTGACAGTGGGAGTGACAGTGACAGTGAGATTGACAGTGAGAGTGACATTGAGAGCGACAATGAGAGTTACCGTGACAGTGAGAGTTACAGTGACAGTGAGAGCGACAATGAGAGTTACAGTGACAGTGAGAGCGACACTGAGAGTTCAAGTGACAGTGAGAGCGACAATGAGATTTACAGTGACAGTGAGAGTGACAGTGACAGCGATAAGGAGAGTTACAGTGACAGTGAGAGCGACAGTGAGAGTTACAGTGACAGTGAGAGTGAAAGTGAGAGCGACAATGAGATTTACAGTGACAATGAGAGTGACAATGAGAGTTACAGTGACAGTGAGAGCGACAATGAGAGTTACAGTGACAGTGAGAGTGACAGTGAGAGTGACAGTGACAGTGAGTGTGGCAGTGAGAGTTACAGTGACAGTGAGAGCGTCAATGAGATTTACACTGACACTAAGAGTTACAGTGGCAGTGAGAGTGGCAATGAGAGTTACAGTGACAGTGACATTGAGAGTTTCAGTGATAGTGAGAGTGACCGTGAGAGTGACAGTGACAGTGAGTGTTACAGGGACAGTCAGAGCGACAATGAGAGTTACAGTGGCAGTGAGAGCGACAATGAGAGTTACATTGACAGTGAGAGTGACAGTGAGAGTTACAGTGACAGTGAGTGTTACAGGGACAGTCAGAGCGACAATGAGAGTTACAGTGGCAGTGAGAGCGACAATGAGAGTTACAGTGACAGTGACAGTGACATTGAGAGTTACAGTGAAAGTGAGAGTGAAATTGAGAGTTAAAGTGACAATGAAAGTGACTTTGAGAGTTACAGTGACAGTGAGAGTGACAATGAGAGTTACAGTGACAGTGAGAGCGACATTGAGAGTTACAGTGACAGTGAGAGCAACAGTGAGAGTTACAGTGACAGTGAGAGTGACAGTGAGAGTAAGATTGACAGTGAGAGTGACAGTGAGAGCGACAATGTGAGTTACAGTGACAGTGAGAGTTACAGTGACAGTGAGAGCGACAATGAGAGTTAGAGTGACTGTGAGAGCGACAATGAGACTTACAGTGACAGTGAGAGCGACAATGATAGTTACAGTGACAGTGAGAGTGACAGTGACAACGACAATGAGAGATACAGTGACAGTGAGAGTGACATTGAGAGTTACATAGACAGTGAGAGTGACAGTGAGAGCGACAATGAGATTTACAGTGACAGTGAGAGTGACAATGAGTGTTACAGTGACAGTGAGAGCGACAATGAGAGTTAAAGTGACAGTGAGAGTGACAGCGAGAGTTACAGTGACAGTGAGAGCGACACTGAGAGTGAAAAGTGACAGTGAGAGCGACAGCGAGAGTTACAGTGACAGTGAGAGCGACAGTGAGAGTTACAGTGACAGTGAGAGTGACAGTGAGAGTGACAGTGACAGTGAGAGTGACAATGAGAGTTACAGTGACAGTGAGAGCGACAATGAGAGTTACAGTGACAGTGAGAGCGACAATGAGAGTTACAGTGATAGTGAGAGTGACAGTGACAGTGAGAGCGACAATGAGAGTTACAGTGACAGTGAGAGTGTCAATGAGAGTTACAGTGACAGTGAGAGCGACAATGTGAATTACAGTGATAGTGAGAGCGACAATGAGAGTTATAGTGACAGTGAGAGTGACAATGAGAGTTACAGTGACAGTGAGAGTGACAGTGAGATTGACAGTGACAGTGAGAGTGACAGTGAGAGTTACAGTGACAGTGAGAGTGACAATGAGAGTTACAGTGACAGTAAGAGTTAAAGTGAGAGCGACAATGAGAGTTACAGTGACAGTGAGAGCGACAATGAGACTTACAGTGACAGTGACAGCGAAAATGAGAGTTACAGTGACGGTGAGAGTGACAGTGACAGCGACAATGAGAGTTACAGTGACAGTGAGAGTGACAGTGAGAGTTACATAGACAGTGAGAGTGACAGTGAGAGCGACAATGAGATTTACAGTGACAGTGAGAGTGACAATGAGAGTTACAGTGACAGTGAGAGCGACAATGAGAGTTAAAGTGACAGTGAGAGTGACAGCGAGAGTTACAGTGACAGTGAGAGCGACACTGAGAGTAAAAAGTGACAGTGAGAGCGACAGTGAGAGTTACAGTGACAGTGAGAGCGACAGTGAGAGTTACAGTTACAGTGAGAGTGACAGTGAGAGTGACAGTGACAGTGAGATTGACAATGAGAGTTACAGTGAGACTGAGAGCGACAATGAGAGTTACAGTGACAGTGAGAGCGACAATGAGAGTTACAGTGATAGTGAGAGTGACAGTGACAGTGAGAGCAACAATGAGAGTTACAGTGACAATGAGAGTGACAGCGAGAGTTACAGTGACAGTGAAAGTGACTTTGAGATTTACAATGAAAGTGAGAGTGACAATGAGAGTTACAGTGACAGTGAGAGCGACATTGAGAGTTACAGCGACAGTGAGAGCAACAGTGAGAGTTACAGTGAAGTGAGAGTGACAGTGACAGCGACAATGAGAGTTACAGTGACAGTGAGAGTGACAGTGAGAGTTACATAGACAGTGAGAGTGCCAGTGAGAGCGACAATGAGATTTACAGTGACAGTGAGAGTGACAATGAGAGTTACAGTGACAGTGAGAGCGACAATGAGAGTTAAAGTGACAGTGAGAGTGACAGTGAGAGTTACAGTGACAGTGAGAGCGACAATGTGAGTTACAGTGACAGTGAGAGTTACAGTGAGAGCGACAATGAGAATTACAGTGACAGTGAGTGTGACAATGAGAGTTGCAGTGGCAGTGAGAGCGACAATGAGAGTTACAGTGACAGTGAGAGCGACAATGAGAGTTATAGTGACAGTGAGAGTGACAATGAGAGTTACAGTGACAGTGAGAGTGACAGTGAGATTGACAGTGACAGTGAGAGTGACAGTGAGAGTTACAGTGACAGTGAGAGCGACAATGAGAGTTACAGTGAGTGTGGCAGTGAGAGTGACAGTGAGAGCGACAGTGAGAGTTACAGTGACAGTGAGAGCGGCAATGTGAGTTACCGTGACACTGAGAGTGACAGTGAGAGTTACAGTGACAGTGAGAGTGACAGTGAGAGTGACAGTGACAGTGAGAGTGACAATGAGAGTTACAGTGACAGTGAGAGCGACAATGAGAGTTACAGTGACAGTGAGAGCGACAATGAGAGTTACAGTGATAGTGAGAGTGACAGTGAAAGTGAGAGCGACAATGAGATTTACAGTGACAGTGAGAGTGCCAGTGAGAGTTACAGTGACAGTGAAAGTGACTTTGAGAGTTACAGTGACAGTGAGAGTGACATTGAGAGTTACAGTGACAGTGAGGGCGACAATGAGATTTACAGTGACAGTGAGAGCGACAATGAGATTTACAGTGATAGTGAGAGTGACAGTGACAGTGAGAGTGACAATGAGAGTTACAGTGACAGTGAGAGCGACAATGAGAGTTACAGTGACAGTGAGAGTGACAATGACAGCGACAATGAGAGTTACAGTGACAGTGAGAGTGACAGTGAAAGTTACATAGACAGTGAGCGTGAAAGTGAGAGCGACAATGAGATTTACAGTGACAGTGAGAGTGACAATGAGAGTTACAGTGACAGTGAGAGCGACAATGAGAGTTAAAGTGACAGTGAGATTGACAGCGAGAGTTACAGTGACAGTGAGAGCGACACTGAGAGTAAAAAGTTACAGTGAGAGCGACAATTAGAGTTACAGTGACAGTGAGAGCGACAGTGAGAGTTGCAGTGACATTGAGAGTGACAATGAGAGTGACAGTGACATTGAGAGTGACAATGAGAGTTACAGTGACAGTGAGAGCGACAATGAGATTTACAGTGACAGTGAGAGCGACAATGAGAGTTACAGTGATAATGAGAGTGACAGTGACATTGTGAGCGACAATGAGAGTTACAGTGACAGTGAGAGTGACAGTGAGAGTTACAGTGACAATGAAAGTGACTTTGAGAGTTACAGTAACAGTGAGAGTGACAATGAGAGTTACAGTGACAGTGAGAGCGACATTGAGAGTTACAGTGACAGTGAGAGCAACAGTGAGAGTTACAGTGACAGCAAGAGTGACAGTGAGAGCAACAGTGAGAGTTACAGTGACAGTGGGAGTGACAGTGACAGTGAGATTGACAGTGAGAGTGACATTGAGAGCGACAATGAGAGTTACCGTGACAGTGAGAGTTACAGTGACAGTGAGAGCGACAATGAGAGTTACAGTGACAGTGAGAGCGACAGTGAGAGTTCAAGTGACAGTGAGAGCGACAATGAGATTTACAGTGACAGTGAGAGTGACAGTGACAGCGATAAGGAGAGTTACAGTGACAGTGAGAGCGACAGTGAGAGTTACAGTGACAGTGAGAGTGAAAGTGAGAGCGACAATGAGATTTACAGTGACAATGAGAGTGACAATGAGAGTTACAGTGACAGTGAGAGCGACAATGAGAGTTACAGTGACAGTGAGAGTGACAGTGAGAGTGACAGTGGCAGTGAGTGTGGCAGTGAGAGTTACAGTGACAGTGAGAGCGTCAATGAGATTTACACTGACACTAAGAGTTACAGTGGCAGTGAGAGTGGCAATGAGAGTTACAGTGACAGTGACATTGAGAGTTTCAGTGATAGTGAGAGTGACCGTGAGAGTGACAGTGACAGTGAGTGTTACAGGGACAGTCAGAGCGACAATGAGAGTTACAGTGGCAGTGAGAGCGACAATGAGAGTTACATTGACAGTGAGAGTGACAGTGAGAGTTACAGTGACAGTGAGTGTTACAGGGACAGTCAGAGCGACAATGAGAGTTACAGTGGCAGTGAGAGCGACAATGAGAGTTACAGTGACAGTGACAGTGACATTGAGAGTTACAGTGAAAGTGAGAGTGAAATTGAGAGTTAAAGTGACAATGAAAGTGACTTTGAGAGTTACAGTGACAGTGAGAGTGACAATGAGAGTTACAGTGACAGTGAGAGCGACATTGAGAGTTACCGTGACAGTGAGAGCAACAGTGAGAGTTACAGTGACAGTGAGAGTGACAGTGAGAGTAAGATTGACAGTGAGAGTGACAGTGAGAGCGACAATGTGAGTTACAGTGACAGTGAGAGTTACAGTGACAGTGAGAGCGACAATGAGAGTTAGAGTGACTGTGAGAGCGACAATGAGACTTACAGTGACAGTGAGAGCGACAATGAGAGTTACAGTGACAGTGAGAGTGACAGTGACAACGACAATGAGAGATACAGTGACAGTGAGAGTGACATTGAGAGTTACATAGACAGTGAGAGTGACAGTGAGAGCGACAATGAGATTTACAGTGACAGTGAGAGTGACAATGAGTGTTACAGTGACAGTGAGAGCGACAATGAGAGTTAAAGTGACAGTGAGAGTGACAGCGAGAGTTACAGTGACAGTGAGAGCGACACTGAGAGTGAAAAGTGACAGTGAGAGCGACAGCGAGAGTTACAGTGACAGTGAGAGCGACAGTGAGAGTTACAGTGACAGTGAGAGTGACAGTGAGAGTGACAGTGACAGTGAGAGTGACAATGAGAGTTACAGTGACAGTGAGAGCGACAATGAGAGTTACAGTGACAGTGAGAGCGACAATGAGAGTTACAGTGATAGTGAGAGTGACAGTGACAGTGAGAGCGACAATGAGAGTTACAGTGACAGTGAGAGTGTCAATGAGAGTTACAGTGACAGTGAGAGCGACAATGTGAATTACAGTGATAGTGAGAGCGACAATGAGAGTTATAGTGACAGTGAGAGTGACAATGAGAGTTACAGTGACAGTGAGAGTGACAGTGAGATTGACAGTGACAGTGAGAGTGACAGTGAGAGTTACAGTGACAGTGAGAGTGACAATGAGAGTTACAGTGACAGTAAGAGTTAAAGTGAGAGCGACAATGAGAGTTACAGTGAGTGTGGCAGTGAGAGTGACAGTGAGAGCGACAATGTGAGTTACCGTGACAGTGAGAATGACAGTGAGAGTTACAGTGACAGTGAGAGCGACAATGAGAGTAACAGTGACAGTGAGAGCGACAATGAGATTTATAGTGACAGTGAGAGTGACAATGAGAGTTACAGTGACAGTGAGAGTTACAGTGAGAGCGACAATGAGAGTTACAGTGACAGTGAGAGCGACAATGAGAGTTACAGTGACAGTGAGAATGACAGTAAGAGTGACAATGAGATTTACAGTGACAGTGAGAGTGATAATGAGAGTTACAGTGTCGAGTTACTGTGACAGTGAGAGTTACAGTGAGAGAGACAATGAGAGTTACAGTGACAGTGAGAGCGACAGTGAGAGTTACAGTGACAGTGAGAGTGACAGTGAGAGCGACAATGAGATTTACAGTGACAGTGAGAGTGACAATGAGAGTTACAGTGACAGTGAGAGCGACAATGAGAGTTACAGTGACAGTGAGAGTGACAGTGAGAGTGACAGTGACAGTGAGAGTGGCAGTGAGAGTTACAGTGACAGTCAGAGCGTCAATGAGATTTACAGTGACACTGAGAGTTACAGTGGCAGTGAGAGCGACAATGAGAGTTACAGTGACAGTGACAGTGACATTGAGTGTTTCAGTGATAGTGAGAGTGACAGTGAGAGTGACAGTGAGAGCGACAATGAGAGTTACAGTGACAGTGAGAGTGACAGTGAGAGTTACTGTGACAGTGAAAGTGACAATGAGAGTTACAGTGACAGTGAGAGCAACAGTGAGAGTTACAGTGACAGCGAGAGTTACAGTGAGAGCAAAAGTGAGAGTTACAGTGACATTGAGAGTTAGAGTGAGAGTTACAGTGACAGTGAGAGTGACAGTGAGAGCGACAATGAGAGTTACAGTGACAGTGAGAGCGACACTGAGAGTTACAGTGACAGTGAGAGCGGCAATGTGAGTTACCGTGACAGTGAGAGTGACAGTGAGAGTTACAGTGACAGTGAGAGCGACAATGAGAGTTATAGTGACAATGAGAGTGACAATGAGAGTTACAGTGACAGTGAGAGTGACAGTGAGATTGACAGTGACAGTGGGAGTGACAGTGAGTGTTACAGTGACAGTGACAGCGACAATGTGAGTTACAGTGACAGTATGAGTTACAGTGAGAGCGACAATGAGAGTTACAGAGAGTGTGGCAGTGAGAGTGACAGTGAGAGCGACAGTGAGAGTTACAGTGACAGTGAGAGTGACTGTGACAGTTACAGTGACAGTGAGATTGACAGTGAGAGTGACAGTGAGAGCGACAATGAGAGTTACAGTGACAGTGAGAGTTACAGTGACAGTGAGAGCGACAATGAGAGTTACAGTGACAGTGAGAGCGAAAATGAGAGTTACAGTGACAGTGAGAGCGACAGTGAGACTACAGTGACAGTGAGAGCGACAATGAGAGTTACAGTGACAGTGAGAGCGACAATGAGAGTTACAGTGACAGCGAGAGTGACAGTGAGAGCGACAATGAGAGTTACAGTGACAGTCAGAGCGACAATGAGAGTTACAGTGACAGTGAGAATGACAGTAAGAGTGACAATGAGATTTACAGTGACAGTGAGAGCGATAATGAGAGTTACAGTGTCGAGTTACTGTGACAGTGAGAGTTACAGTGAGCGAGACAATGAGAGTTACAGTGACAGTGAGAGCGACAGTGAGAGTTACAGTGACAGTGAGAGTGACAGTGAGAGCGACAATGAGATTTACAGTGACAGTGAGAGTGACAATGAGAGTTACAGTGACAGTGAGAGCGACAATGAGAGTTACAGTGACAGTGAGAGTGACAGTGAGAGTGACAGTGACAGTGAGAGTGGCAGTGAGAGTTACAGTGACAGTGAGAGCAACAGTGAGAGTTACAGTGACAGCGACAGTGACAGTGAGAGCAACAGTGAGAGTTACAGTGACAGTGAGAGTGACAGTGACAGTTACAGTGACAGTGAGATTGACAGTGAGAGTGACAGTGAGAGCGACAATGAGACTTACAGTGACAGTGACAGCGAAAATGAGAGTTACAGTGACAGTGAGAGTGACAGTGACAGCGACAATGAGAGTTACAGTGAAAGTGAGAGTGACAGTGAGAGTTACATAGACAGTGAGAGTGACAGTGGGAGCGACAATGAGATTTACAGTGACAGTGAGAGTGACAATGAGAGTTACAGTGACAGTGAGAGCGACAATGAGAGTTAAAGTGACAGTGAGAGTGACAGTGAGAGTTACAGTGACAGTGAGAGCGACAATGTGAGTTACAGTGACAGTGAGAGTTACAGTGAGAGCGACAATGAGAGTTACAGTGACAGTGAGAGTGACAGTGAGAGTTACTGTGACAGTGAAAGTGACAATGAGAGTTACAGTGACAGTGAGAGCAACAGTGAGAGTTACAGTGACAGTGAGAGTGACAGTGAGAGTGACAGTGACAGTGAGAGTGGCAGTGAGAGTTACAGTGACAGTCAGAGCGTCAATGAGATTTACAGTGACACTGAGAGTTACAGTGGCAGTGAGAGCGACAATGAGAGTTACAGTGACAGTGACAGTGACATTGAGAGTTTCAGTGATAGTGAGAGTGACAGTGAGAGTGACAGTGAGAGCGACAATGAGAGTTACAGTGACAGTGAGAGTGACAGTGAGAGTTACTGTGACAGTGAAAGTGACAATGAGAGTTACAGTGACAGTGAGAGCAACAGTGAGAGTTACAGTGACAGCGAGAGTTACAGTGAGAGCAAAAGTGAGAGTTACAGTGACATTGAGAGTTAGAGTGAGAGTTACAGTGACAGTGAGAGTGACAGTGAGAGCGACAATGAGAGTTACAGTGACAGTGAGAGCGACACTGAGAGTTACAGTGACAGTGAGAGCGGCAATGTGAGTTACCGTGACAGTGAGAGTGACAGTGAGAGTTACAGTGACAGTGAGAGCGACAATGAGAGTTATAGTGACAGTGAGAGTGACAATGAGAGTTACAGTGACAGTGAGAGTGACAGTGAGATTGACAGTGACAGTGGGAGTGACAGTGAGAGTTACAGTGACAGTGACAGCGACAATGTGAGTTACAGTGACAGTATGAGTTACAGTGAGAGCGACAATGAGAGTTACAGTGAATGTGGCATTGAGAGTGACAGTGAGAGCGACAGTGAGAGTTACAGTGGCAGTGAGAGTGACTGTGACAGTTACAGTGACAGTGAGATTGACAGTGAGAGTGACAGTGAGAGCGACAATGAGAGTTACAGTGTCGAGTTACTGTGACAGTGAGAGTTACAGTGAGAGAGACAATGAGAGTTACAGTGACAGTGAGAGCGACAGTGAGAGTTACAGTGACAGTGAGAGTGACAGTGAGAGCGACAATGAGATTTACAGTGACAGTGAGAGTGACAATGAGAGTTACAGTGACAGTGAGAGCGACAATGAGAGTTACAGTGACAGTGAGAGTGACAGTGAGAGTGACAGTGACAGTGAGAGTGGCAGTGAGAGTTACAGTGACAGTCAGAGCGTCAATGAGATTTACAGTGACACTGAGAGTTACAGTGGCAGTGAGAGCGCCAATGAGAGTTACAGTGACAGTGACAGTGACATTGAGAGTTTCAGTGATAGTGAGAGTGACAGTGAGAGTGACAGTGAGAGCGACAATGAGAGTTACAGTGACAGTGAGAGTGACAGTGAGAGTTACTGTGACAGTGAAAGTGACAATGAGAGTTACAGAGACAGTGAGAGCAAGAGTGAGAGTTACAGTGACAGCGGGAGTTACAGTGAGAGCAAAAGTGAGAGTTACAGTGACATTGAGAGTTAGAGAGAGAGTTACAGTGACAGTTAGAGTGACAGTGAGAGCGACAATGAGAGTTACAGTGACAGTGAGAGCGACAATGAGAGTTACAGTGACAGTGAGAGTGACAGTGACAGCGACAATGAGAGTTACAGTGACAGTGAGAGCGACAATGAGATTTACAGTGACAGTGAGAGCGACAGTGAGAGTTACAGTGACAGTGAGAGCGACAGTGAGAGTTACAGTGACAGTGAGCGTGACAGTGAGAGTGACAGTGACAGTGAGATTGACAATGAGAGTGACAGTGACAGTGAGAGCGACAATGAGAGTTACAGTGACAATGAGAGTGACAGTGAGAGTTACAGTGACAGTGAAAGTGACTTTGTGAGTTACAATGACAGTGAGAGTGACAATGAGATTTACAGTGACAGTGAGAGCGACATTGAGAGTTACAGTGACATTGAGAGTTAGAGTGAGAGTTACAGTGACAGTGAGAGTGACAGTGAGAGCGACAATGAGAGTTACAGTGACAGTGAGAGCGACAATGAGAGTTACAGTGACAGTGAGAGTGACAGCGACAATGAGAGTTACAGTGACAGTGAGAGCGACAATGAGATTTACAGTGACAGTGAGAGCGACAGTGAGAGTTACAGTGACAGTGAGAGCGACAGTGAGAGTTACAGTGACAGTGAGAGTGACAGTGAGAGTGACAGTGACAGTGAGATTGACAATGAGAGTGACAGTGACAGTGAGAGCGACAATGAGAGTTACAGTGACAATGAGAGTGACAGTGAGAGTTACAGTGACAGTGAAAGTGACTTTGTGAGTTACAATGACAGTGAGAGTGACAATGAGATTTACAGTGACAGTGAGAGCGACATTGAGAGTTACAGTGACAGCGAGAGTGACAGTGAGAGCAACAGTGAGAGTTACAGTGACAGTGAGAGTGACAGTGACAGTTACAGTGACAGTGAGATTGACAGAGAGAGTGACAGTGAGAGCGACAATGAGAGTTACAGGAACAGTGAGAGTTACAATGACAGTGAGAGCGACAGTGAGAGTTACAGTGACAGTGAGAGCGACAATGAGACTTACAGTGACAGTGACAGCGAAAATGAGAGTTACAGTGACAGTGAGAGTGACAGTGACAGCGACAATGAGAGTTACAGTGACAGTGAGAGTGACAGTGAGAGTTACATAGACAGTGAGAGTGACAGTGAGAGCGACAATGAGATTTACAGTGACAGTGAGAGTGACAATGAGAGTTACAGTGACAGTGAGAGCGACAATGAGAGTTAAAGTGACAGTGAGAGTGACAGCGAGAGTTACAGTGACAGTGAGAGCGACACTGAGAGTAAAAAGTGACAGTGAGAGCGACAGTGAGAGTTACAGTGACAGTGAGAGCGACAGTGAGAGTTACAGTTACAGTGAGAGTGACAGTGACAGTGAGATTGACAATGAGAGTTACAGTGAGACTGAGAGCGACAATGAGAGTTACAGTGACAGTGAGAGCGACAATGAGAGTTACAGTGATAGTGAGAGTGACAGTGACAGTGAGAGCAACAATGAGATTTACAGTGACAATGAGAGTGACAGCGAGAGTTACAGTGACAGTGAAAGTGACTTTGAGATTTACAATGACAGTGAGAGTGACAATGAGAGTTACAGTGACAGTGAGAGCGACATTGAGAGTTACAGCGACAGTGAGAGCAACAGTGAGAGTTACAGTGAAGTGAGAGTGACAGTGACAGCGACAATGAGAGTTACAGTGACAGTGAGAGTGACAGTGAGTGTTACATAGACAGTGAGAGTGCCAGTGAGAGCGACAATGAGATTTACAGTGACAGTGAGAGTGACAATGAGAGTTACAGTGACAGTGAGAGCGACAATGAGAGTTAAAGTGACAGTGAGAGTGACAGTGAGAGTTACAGTGACAGTGAGAGCGACAATGTGAGTTACAGTGACAGTGAGAGTTACAGTGAGAGCGACAATGAGAATTACAGTGACAGTGAGTGTGACAATGAGAGTTGCAGTGACAGTGAGAGCGACAATGAGAGTTACAGTGACAGTGAGAGCGACAATGAGAGTTATAGTGACAGTGAGAGTGACAATGAGAGTTACAGTGACAGTGAGAGTGACAGTGAGATTGACAGTGACAGTGAGAGTGACAGTGAGAGTTACAGTGACAGTGAGAGCGACAATGAGAGTTACAGTGAGTGTGGCAGTGAGAGTGACAGTGAGAGCGACAATGAGAGTTACAGTGACAGTGAGAGCGACAATGTGAGATACAGTGACAGTGAGAGTTACAGTGAAAGCGACAGTGAGTGTTACAGTGACAGTGAGAGTGACAATGAGAGTTACAGTGACAATGAGAGCGACAATGTGAATTACAGTGATAGTGAGAGCGACAATCAGAGTTATAGTGACAGTGAGAGTGACAATGAGAGTTACAGTGACAGTGAGAGTGACAGTGAGATTGACAGTGACAGTGAGAGTGACAGTGAGAGTTACAGTGACAGTGAGAGTGACAATGAGAGTTACAGTGACAGTAAGAGTTAAAGTGAGAGCGACAATGAGAGTTACAGTGAGTGTGGCAGTGAGAGTGACAGTGAGAGCGACAATGTGAGTTACCGTGACAGTGAGAATGACAGTGAGAGTTACAGTGACAGTGAGAGCGACAATGAGAGTAACAGTGACAGTGAGAGCGACAATGAGATTTATAGTGACAGTGAGAGTGACAATGAGAGTTACAGTGACAGTGAGAGTGACAGTGAGATTGACAGTGACAGTGAGAGTGACAGTGAGAGTTACAGTGACAGCGACAATGTGAGTTACAGTGACAGTAAGAGTTACAGTGAGAGCGACAATGAGAGTTACAGTGACAGTGAGAGCGACAATGAGAGTTACAGTGACAGTGAGAATGACAGTAAGAGTGACAATGAGATTTACAGTGACAGTGAGAGTGATAATGAGAGTTACAGTGTCGAGTTACTGTGACAGTGAGAGTTACAGTGAGAGAGACAATGAGAGTTACAGTGACAGTGAGAGTGACAGTGAGAGTTACAGTGACAGTGAGACTGACAGTGAGAGCGACAATGAGATTTACAGTGACAGTGAGAGTGACAATGAGAGTTACAGTGACAGTGAGAGCGACAATGAGAGTTACAGTGACAGTGAGAGTGACAGTGAGAGTGACAGTGACAGTGAGAGTGGCAGTGAGAGTTACAGTGACAGTCAGAGCGTCAATGAGATTTACAGTGACACTGAGAGTTACAGTGGCAGTGAGAGCGACAATGAGAGTTACAGTGACAGTGACAGTGACATTGAGTGTTTCAGTGATAGTGAGAGTGACAGTGAGAGTGACAGTGAGAGCGACAATGAGAGTTACAGTGACAGTGAGAGTGACAGTGAGAGTTACTGTGACAGTGAAAGTGACAATGAGAGTTACAGTGACAGTGAGAGCAACAGTGAGAGTTACAGTGACAGCGAGAGTTACAGTGAGAGCAAAAGTGAGAGTTACAGTGACATTGAGAGTTAGAGTGAGAGTTACAGTGACAGTGAGAGTGACAGTGAGAGCGACAATGAGAGTTACAGTGACAGTGAGAGCGACACTGAGAGTTACAGTGACAGTGAGAGCGGCAATGTGAGTTACCGTGACAGTGAGAGTGACAGTGAGAGTTACAGTGACAGTGAGAGCGACAATGAGAGTTATAGTGACAATGAGAGTGACAATGAGAGTTACAGTGACAGTGAGAGTGACAGTGAGATTGACAGTGACAGTGGGAGTGACAGTGAGAGTTACAGTGACAGTGACAGCGACAATGTGAGTTACAGTGACAGTATGAGTTACAGTGAGAGCGACAATGAGAGTTACAGTGAGTGTGGCAGTGAGAGTGACAGTGAGAGCGACAGTGAGAGTTACAGTGACAGTGAGAGTGACTGTGACAGTTACAGTGACAGTGAGATTGACAGTGAGAGTGACAGTGAGAGCGACAATGAGAGTTACAGTGACAGTGAGAGTTACAGTGACAGTGAGAGCGACAATGAGAGTTACAGTGACAGTGAGAGCGAAAATGAGAGTTACAGTGACAGTGAGAGCGACAGTGAGACTACAGTGACAGTGAGAGCGACAATGAGAGTTACAGTGACAGTGAGAGCGACAATGAGAGTTACAGTGACAGCGAGAGTGACAGTGAGAGCGACAATGAGAGTTACAGTGACAGTCAGAGCGACAATGAGAGTTACAGTGACAGTGAGAATGACAGTAAGAGTGACAATGAGATTTACAGTGACAGTGAGAGCGATAATGAGAGTTACAGTGTCGAGTTACTGTGACAGTGAGAGTTACAGTGAGCGAGACAATGAGAGTTACAGTGACAGTGAGAGCGACAGTGAGAGTTACAGTGACAGTGAGAGTGACAGTGAGAGCGACAATGAGATTTACAGTGACAGTGAGAGTGACAATGAGAGTTACAGTGACAGTGAGAGCGACAATGAGAGTTACAGTGACAGTGAGAGTGACAGTGAGAGTGACAGTGACAGTGAGAGTGGCAGTGAGAGTTACAGTGACAGTGAGAGCAACAGTGAGAGTTACAGTGACAGCGACAGTGACAGTGAGAGCAACAGTGAGAGTTACAGTGACAGTGAGAGTGACAGTGACGAGTTACAGTGACAGTGAGATTGACAGTGAGAGTGACAGTGAGAGCGACAATGAGACTTACAGTGACAGTGACAGCGAAAATGAGAGTTACAGTGACAGTGAGAGTGACAGTGACAGCGACAATGAGAGTTACAGTGAAAGTGAGAGTGACAGTGAGAGTTACATAGACAGTGAGAGTGACAGTGGGAGCGACAATGTGATTTACAGTGACAGTGAGAGTGACAATGAGAGTTACAGTGACAGTGAGAGCGACAATGAGAGTTAAAGTGACAGTGAGAGTGACAGTGAGAGTTACAGTGACAGTGAGAGCGACAATGTGAGTTACAGTGACAGTGAGAGTTACAGTGAGAGCGACAATGAGAGTTACAGTGACAGTGAGAGTTACAGTGAGAGCGACAATGAGAGTTACAGTGACAGTGAGAGTGACAGTGAGAGTTACTGTGACAGTGAAAGTGACAATGAGAGTTACAGTGACAGTGAGAGCAACAGTGAGAGTTACAGTGACAGTGAGAGTGACAGTGAGAGTGACAGTGACAGTGAGAGTGGCAGTGAGAGTTACAGTGACAGTCAGAGCGTCAATGAGATTTACAGTGACACTGAGAGTTACAGTGGCAGTGAGAGCGACAATGAGAGTTACAGTGACAGTGACAGTGACATTGAGAGTTTCAGTGATAGTGAGAGTGACAGTGAGAGTGACAGTGAGAGCGACAATGAGAGTTACAGTGACAGTGAGAGTGACAGTGAGAGTTACTGTGACAGTGAAAGTCACAATGAGAGTTACAGTGACAGTGAGAGCAACAGTGAGAGTTACAGTGACAGCGAGTGTTACAGTGAGAGCAAAAGTGAGAGTTACAGTGACATTGAGAGTTAGAGTGAGAGTTACAGTGACAGTGAGAGTGACAGTGAGAGCGACAATGAGAGTTACAGTGACAGTGAGAGCGACACTGAGAGTTACAGTGACAGTGAGAGCGGCAATGTGAGTTACCGTGACAGTGAGAGTGACAGTGAGAGTTACAGTGACAGTGAGAGCGACAATGAGAGTTATAGTGACAGTGAGAGTGACAATGAGAGTTACAGTGACAGTGAGAGTGACAGTGAGATTGACAGTGACAGTGGGAGTGACAGTGAGAGTTACAGTGACAGTGACAGCGACAATGTGAGTTACAGTGACAGTATGAGTTACAGTGAGAGCGACAATGAGAGTTACAGTGAATGTGGCAGTGAGAGTGACAGTGAGAGCGACAGTGAGAGTTACAGTGACAGTGAGAGTGACTGTGACAGTTACAGTGACAGTGAGATTGACAGTGAGAGTGACAGTGAGAGCGACAATGAGAGTTACAGTGTCGAGTTACTGTGACAGTGAGAGTTACAGTGAGAGAGACAATGAGAGTTACAGTGACAGTGAGAGCGACAGTGAGAGTTACAGTGACAGTGAGAGTGACAGTGAGAGCGACAATGAGATTTACAGTGACAGTGAGAGTGACAATGAGAGTTACAGTGACAGTGAGAGCGACAATGAGAGTTACAGTGACAGTGAGAGTGACAGTGAGAGTGACAGTGACAGTGAGAGTGGCAGTGAGAGTTACAGTGACAGTCAGAGCGTCAATGAGATTTACAGTGACACTGAGAGTTACAGTGGCAGTGAGAGCGCCAATGAGAGTTACAGTGACAGTGACAGTGACATTGAGAGTTTCAGTGATAGTGAGAGTGACAGTGAGAGTGACAGTGAGAGCGACAATGAGAGTTACAGTGACAGTGAGAGTGACAGTGAGAGTTACTGTGACAGTGAAAGTGACAATGAGAGTTACAGAGACAGTGAGAGCAAGAGTGAGAGTTACAGTGACAGCGAGAGTTACAGTGAGAGCAAAAGTGAGAGTTACAGTGACATTGAGAGTGACAGTGAGAGCGACAATGAGAGTTACAGTGACAGTGAGAGTGACAGTGACAGCGACAATGAGAGTTACAGTGACAGTGAGAGCGACAATGAGATTTACAGTGACAGTGAGAGCGACAGTGAGAGTTACAGTGACAGTGAGAGCGACAGTGAGAGTTACAGTGACAGTGAGAGTGACAGTGAGAGTGACAGTGACAGTGAGATTGACAATGAGAGTGACAGTGACAGTGAGAGCGACAATGAGAGTTACAGTGACAATGAGAGTGACAGTGAGAGTTACAGTGACAGTGAAAGTGACTTTGTGAGTTACAATGACAGTGAGAGTGACAATGAGATTTACAGTGACAGTGAGAGCGACATTGAGAGTTACAGTGACAGCGAGAGTGACAGTGAGAGCAACAGTGAGAGTTACAGTGACAGTGAGAGTGACAGTGACAGTTACAGTGACAGTGAGATTGACAGAGAGTGTGACAGTGAGAGCGACAATGAGAGTTACAGGAACAGTGAGAGTTACAATGACAATGAGATTTACAGTGACAGTGAGAGTGACAATGAGAGTTACAGTGACAGTGAGAGCGACAATGAGAGTTATAGTGACAGTGAGAGTGACAATGAGAGTTACAGTGACAGTGAGAGTGACAGTGAGATTGACAGTGACAGTGAGAGCGACAATGAGAGTTACAGTGACAGTGAGAGCGACAATGAGACTTACAGTGACAGTGACAGCGAAAATGAGAGTTACAGTGACGGTGAGAGTGACAGTGACAGCGACAATGAGAGTTACAGTGACAGTGAGAGTGACAGTGAGAGTTACATAGACAGTGAGAGTGACAGTGAGAGCGACAATGAGATTTACAGTGACAGTGAGAGTGACAATGAGAGTTACAGTGACAGTGAGAGCGACAATGAGAGTTAAAGTGACAGTGAGAGTGACAGCGAGAGTTACAGTGACAGTGAGAGCGACACTGAGAGTAAAAAGTGACAGTGAGAGCGACAGTGAGAGTTACAGTGACAGTGAGAGCGACAGTGAGAGTTACAGTTACAGTGAGAGTGACAGTGAGAGTGACAGTGACAGTGAGATTGACAATGAGAGTTACAGTGAGACTGAGAGCGACAATGAGAGTTACAGTGACAGTGAGAGCGACAATGAGAGTTACAGTGATAGTGAGAGTGACAGTGACAGTGAGAGCAACAATGAGAGTTACAGTGACAATGAGAGTGACAGCGAGAGTTACAGTGACAGTGAAAGTGACTTTGAGATTTACAATGAAAGTGAGAGTGACAATGAGAGTTACAGTGACAGTGAGAGCGACATTGAGAGTTACAGCGACAGTGAGAGCAACAGTGAGAGTTACAGTGAAGTGAGAGTGACAGTGACAGCGACAATGAGAGTTACAGTGACAGTGAGAGTGACAGTGAGAGTTACATAGACAGTGAGAGTGCCAGTGAGAGCGACAATGAGATTTACAGTGACAGTGAGAGTGACAATGAGAGTTACAGTGACAGTGAGAGCGACAATGAGAGTTAAAGTGACAGTGAGAGTGACAGTGAGAGTTACAGTGACAGTGAGAGCGACAATGTGAGTTACAGTGACAGTGAGAGTTACAGTGAGAGCGACAATGAGAATTACAGTGACAGTGAGAGTGACAGTGAGAGTTACAGTGACAGTGAGAGCGACAATGAGAGTTACAGTGAGTGTGGCAGTGAGAGTGACAGTGAGAGCGACAGTGAGAGTTACAGTGACAGTGAGAGCGGCAATGTGAGTTACCGTGACACTGAGAGTGACAGTGAGAGTTACAGTGACAGTGAGAGTGACAGTGAGAGTGACAGTGACAGTGAGAGTGACAATGAGAGTTACAGTGACAGTGAGAGCGACAATGAGAGTTACAGTGACAGTGAGAGCGACAATGAGAGTTACAGTGATAGTGAGAGTGACAGTGAAAGTGAGAGCGACAATGAGATTTACAGTGACAGTGAGAGTACCAGTGAGAGTTACAGTGACAGTGAAAGTGACTTTGAGAGTTACAGTGACAGTGAGAGTGACATTGAGAGTTACAGTGACAGTGAGGGCGACAATGAGATTTACAGTGACAGTGAGAGCGACAATGAGATTTACAGTGATAGTGAGAGTGACAGTGACAGTGAGAGTGACAATGAGAGTTACAGTGACAGTGAGAGCGACAATGAGAGTTACAGTGACAGTGAGAGTGACAATGACAGCGACAATGAGAGTTACAGTGACAGTGAGAGTGACAGTGAAAGTTACATAGACAGTGAGCGTGAAAGTGAGAGCGACAATGAGATTTACAGTGACAGTGAGAGTGACAATGAGAGTTACAGTGACAGTGAGAGCGACAATGAGAGTTAAAGTGACAGTGAGATTGACAGCGAGAGTTACAGTGACAGTGAGAGCGACACTGAGAGTAAAAAGTTACAGTGAGAGCGACAATTAGAGTTACAGTGACAGTGAGAGCGACAGTGAGAGTTGCAGTGACATTGAGAGTGACAATGAGAGTGACAGTGACATTGAGAGTGACAATGAGAGTTACAGTGACAGTGAGAGCGACAATGAGATTTACAGTGACAGTGAGAGCGACAATGAGAGTTACAGTGATAATGAGAGTGACAGTGACATTGTGAGCGACAATGAGAGTTACAGTGACAGTGAGAGTGACAGTGAGAGTTACAGTGACAATGAAAGTGACTTTGAGAGTTACAGTAACAGTGAGAGTGACAATGAGAGTTACAGTGACAGTGAGAGCGACATTGAGAGTTACAGTGACAGTGAGAGCAACAGTGAGAGTTACAGTGACAGCAAGAGTGACAGTGAGAGCAACAGTGAGAGTTACAGTGACAGTGGGAGTGACAGTGACAGTGAGATTGACAGTGAGAGTGACATTGAGAGCGACAATGAGAGTTACCGTGACAGTGAGAGTTACAGTGACAGTGAGAGCGACAATGAGAGTTACAGTGACTGTGAGAGTGACAGTGACAACGACAATGAGAGTTACAGTGACAGTGAGAGTGACAGTGAGAGTTACATAGACAGTGAGAGTGACAGTGAGAGCGACAATGAGATTTACAGTGACAGCGAGAGTGACAATGAGAGTAACAGTGACAGTGAGAGCGACAATGAGAGTTAAAGTGACAGTGAGAGTGACAGTTAGAGTTACAGTGACAATGAGAGTGACAGTGACAGTGAGAGTTACAGTGACAGTGAGAGCGACAATTTGAGTTACAGTGACAGTGAGAGTGACAATGAGAGTTACAGTGACAGTGAGAGCGACAATGTGAATTACAGTGATAGTGAGAGCGACAATGAGAGTTATAGTGACAGTGAGAGTGACAATGAGAGTTACAGTGACAGTGAGAGTGACAGTGAGATTGACAGTGACAGTGAGAGTGACAGTGAGAGTTACAGTGACAGTGAGAGCGACAATGAGAGTTACAGTGACAGTAAGAGTTAAAGTGAGAGCGACAATGAGAGTTACAGTGAGTGTGGCAGTGAGAGTGACAGTGAGAGCGACAATGTGAGTTACCGTGACAGTGAGAATGACAATGAGAGTTACAGTGACAATGAGAGTGACAGTGAGAGTTACAGTGACAGTGAAAGTGACTTTGTGCGTTACAATGGCAGTGAGAGTGACAATGAGATTTACAGTGACAGTGAGAGCGACATTGAGAGTTACAGTGACAGTGAGAGTGACAGTGAGAGTGACAGTGACAGTGAGAGTGGCAGTGAGAGTTACAGTGACAGTCAGAGCGTCAATGAGATTTACAGTGACACTGAGAGTTACAGTGGCAGTGAGAGCGCCAATGAGAGTTACAGTGACAGTGACAGTGACATTGAGAGTTTCAGTGATAGTGAGAGTGACAGTGAGAGTGACAGTGAGAGCGACAATGAGAGTTACAGTGACAGTGAGAGTGACAGTGAGAGTTACTGTGACAGTGAAAGTGACAATGAGAGTTACAGAGACAGTGAGAGCAAGAGTGAGAGTTACAGTGACAGCGAGAGTTACAGTGAGAGCAAAAGTGAGAGTTACAGTGACAGTTAGAGTGACAGTGAGAGCGACAATGAGAGTTACAGTGACAGTGAGAGTGACAGTGACAGCGACAATGAGAGTTACAGTGACAGTGAGAGCGACAATGAGATTTACAGTGACAGTGAGAGCGACAGTGAGAGTTACAGTGACAGTGAGAGCGACAGTGAGAGTTACAGTGACAGTGAGAGTGACAGTGAGAGTGACAGTGACAGTGAGATTGACAATGAGAGTGACAGTGACAGTGAGAGCGACAATGAGAGTTACAGTGACAATGAGAGTGACAGTGAGAGTTACAGTGACAGTGAAAGTGACTTTGTGCGTTACAATGGCAGTGAGAGTGACAATGAGATTTACAGTGACAGTGAGAGCGACATTGAGAGTTACAGTGACATTGAGAGTTAGAGTGAGAGTTACAGTGACAGTGAGAGTGACAGTGAGAGCGACAATGAGAGTTACAGTGACAGTGAGAGCGACAATGAGAGTTACAGTGACAGTGAGAGTGACAGTGACAGCGACAATGAGAGTTACAGTGACAGTGAGAGCGACAATGAGATTTACAGTGACAGTGAGAGCGACAGTGAGAGTTACAGTGACAGTGAGAGCGACAGTGAGAGTTACAGTGACAGTGAGAGTGACAGTGAGAGTGACAGTGGCAGTGAGATTGACAATGAGAGTGACAGTGACAGTGAGAGCGACAATGAGAGTTACAGTGACAATGAGAGTGACAGTGAGAGTTACAGTGACAGTGAAAGTGACTTTGTGAGTTACAATGACAGTGAGAGTGACAATGAGATTTACAGTGACAGTGAGAGCGACATTGAGAGTTACAGTGACAGCGAGAGTGACAGTGAGAGCAACAGTGAGAGTTACAGTGACAGTGAGAGTGACAGTGACAGTTACAGTGACAGTGAGATTGACAGAGAGAGTGACAGTGAGAGCGACAATGAGAGTTACAGGAACAGTGAGAGTTACAATGACAGTGTGAGCGACAATGAGAGTTACAGTGACAGTGAGAGCGACAATGAGACTTACAGTGACAGTGACAGCGAAAATGAGAGTTACAGTGACAGTGAGAGTGACAGTGACAGCGACAATGAGAGTTACAGTGACAGTGAGAGTGACAGTGAGAGTTACATAGACAGTGAGAGTGACAGTGAGAGCGACAATGAGATTTACAGTGACAGTGAGAGTGACAATGAGAGTTACAGTGACAGTGAGAGCGACAATGAGAGTTAAAGTGACAGTGAGAGTGACAGCGAGAGTTACAGTGACAGTGAGAGCGACACTGAGAGTAAAAAGTGACAGTGAGAGCGACAGTGAGAGTTACAGTGACAGTGAGAGCGACAGTGAGAGTTACAGTTACAGTGAGAGTGACAGTGACAGTGACAGTGTCAGTGAGATTGACAATGAGAGTTACAGTGAGACTGAGAGCGACAATGAGAGTTACAGTGACAGTGAGAGCGACAATGAGAGTTACAGTGATAGTGAGAGTGACAGTGACAGTGAGAGCAACAATGAGAGTTACAGTGACAATGAGAGTGACAGCGAGAGTTACAGTGACAGTGAAAGTGACTTTGAGATTTACAATGACAGTGAGAGTGACAATGAGAGTTACAGTGACAGTGAGAGCGACATTGAGAGTTACAGCGACAGTGAGAGCAACAGTGAGAGTTACAGTGAAGTGAGAGTGACAGTGACAGCGACAATGAGAGTTACAGTGACAGTGAGAGTGACAGTGAGAGTTACATAGACAGTGAGAGTGCCAGTGAGAGCGACAATGAGATTTACAGTGACAGTGAGAGTGACAATGAGAGTTACAGTGACAGTGAGAGCGACAATGAGAGTTAAAGTGACAGTGAGAGTGACAGTGAGAGTTACAGTGACAGTGAGAGCGACAATGTGAGTTACAGTGACAGTGAGAGTTACAGTGAGAGCGACAATGAGAATTACAGTGACAGTGAGTGTGACAATGAGAGTTGCAGTGACAGTGAGAGCGACAATGAGAGTTACAGTGACAGTGAGAGCGACAATGAGAGTTATAGTGACAGTGAGAGTGACAATGAGAGTTACAGTGACAGTGAGAGTGACAGTGAGATTGACAGTGACAGTGAGAGTGACAGTGAGAGTTACAGTGACAGTGAGAGCGACAATGAGAGTTACAGTGAGTGTGGCAGTGAGAGTGACAGTGAGAGCGACAATGAGAGTTACAGTGACAGTGAGAGCGGCAATGTGAGTTACCGTGACACTGAGAGTGACAGTGAGAGATACAGTGACAGTGAGAGTGACAGTGAGAGTGACAGTGACAGTGAGAGTGACAATGAGAGTTACAGTGACAGTGAGAGCGACAATGAGAGTTACAGTGACAGTGAGAGCGACAATGAGAGTTACAGTGATAGTGAGAGTGACAGTGAAAGTGAGAGCGACAATGAGATTTACAGTGACAGTGAGAGTGCCAGTGAGAGTTACAGTGACAGTGAAAGTGACTTTGAGAGTTACAGTGACAGTGAGAGTGACATTGAGAGTTACAGTGACAGTGAGAGCGACAATGAGAGTTACAGTGACAGTGAGAGCGACAATGAGATTTACAGTGATAGTGAGAGTGACAGTGACAGTGAGAGTGACAATGAGAGTTACAGTGACAGTGAGAGCGACAATGAGAGTTACAGTGACAGTGAGAGTGACAATGACAGCGACATTGAGAGTTACAGTGACAGTGAGAGTGACAGTGAAAGTTACATAGACAGTGAGAGTGAAAGTGAGAGCGACAATGAGAGTTACAGTGACAGTGACAGTGACATTGAGAGTTTCAGTGATAGTGAGAGTGACAGTGAGAGTGACAGTGAGAGCGACAATGAGAGTTACAGTGACAGTGAGAGTGACAGTGAGAGTTACTGTGACAGTGAAAGTGACAATGAGAGTTACAGAGACAGTGAGAGCAAGAGTGAGAGTTACAGTGACAGCGAGAGTTACAGTGAGAGCAAAAGTGAGAGTTACAGTGACATTGAGAGTTAGAGTGAGAGTTACAGTGACAGTTAGAGTGACAGTGAGAGCGACAATGAGAGTTACAGTGACAGTGAGAGCGACAATGAGAGTTACAGTGACAGTGAGAGTGACAGTGACAGCGACAATGAGAGTTACAGTGACAGTGAGCGCGACAATGAGATTTACAGTGACAGTGAGAGCGACAGTGAGAGTTACAGTGACAGTGAGAGCGACAGTGAGAGTTACAGTGACAGTGAGAGTGACAGTGAGAGTGACAGTGACAGTGAGATTGACAATGAGAGTGACAGTGACAGTCAGAGCGACAATGAGAGTTACAGTGACAATGAGAGTGACAGTGAGAGTTACAGTGACAGTGAAAGTGACTTTGTGAGTTACAATGACAGTGAGAGTGACAATGAGATTTACAGTGACAGTGAGAGCGACATTGAGAGTTACAGTGACATTGAGAGTTAGAGTGAGAGTTACAGTGACAGTGAGAGTGACAGTGAGAGCGACAATGAGAGTTACAGTGACAGTGAGAGCGACAATGAGAGTTACAGTGACAGTGAGAGTGACAGTGACAGCGACAATGAGAGTTACAGTGACAGTGAGAGCGACAATGAGATTTACAGTGACAGTGAGAGTGACAATGAGAGTTACAGTGACAGTGAGAGCGACAATGAGAGTTACAGTGACAGTGAGAGTGACAGTGAGAGTGACAGTGACAGTGAGAGTGGCAGTGAGAGTTACAGTGACAGTCAGAGCGTCAATGAGATTTACAGTGACACTGAGAGTTACAGTGGCAGTGAGAGCGCCAATGAGAGTTACAGTGACAGTGACAGTGACATTGAGAGTTTCAGTGATAGTGAGAGTGACAGTGAGAGTGACAGTGAGAGCGACAATGAGAGTTACAGTGACAGTGAGAGTGACAGTGAGAGTTACTGTGACAGTGAAAGTGACAATGAGAGTTACAGAGACAGTGAGAGCAAGAGTGAGAGTTACAGTGACAGCGAGAGTTACAGTGAGAGCAAAAGTGAGAGTTACAGTGACATTGAGAGTTAGAGTGAGAGTTACAGTGACAGTTAGAGTGACAGTGAGAGCGACAATGAGAGTTACAGTGACAGTGAGAGTGACAGTGACAGCGACAATGAGAGTTACAGTGACAGTGAGAGTGACAATGAGAGTTACAGTGACAATGAGAGCGACAATGTGAATTACAGTGATAGTGAGAGCGACAATCAGAGTTATAGTGACAGTGAGAGTGACAATGAGAGTTACAGTGACAGTGAGAGTGACAGTGAGATTGACAGTGACAGTGAGAGTGACAGTGAGAGTTACAGTGACAGTGAGAGTGACAATGAGAGTTACAGTGACAGTAAGAGTTAAAGTGAGAGCGACAATGAGAGTTACAGTGAGTGTGGCAGTGAGAGTGACAGTGAGAGCGACAATGTGAGTTACCGTGACAGTGAGAATGACAGTGAGAGTTACAGTGACAGTGAGAGCGACAATGAGAGTAACAGTGACAGTGAGAGCGACAATGAGATTTATAGTGACAGTGAGAGTGACAATGAGAGTTACAGTGACAGTGAGAGTGACAGTGAGATTGACAGTGACAGTGAGAGTGACAGTGAGAGTTACAGTGACAGCGACAATGTGAGTTACAGTGACAGTAAGAGTTACAGTGAGAGCGACAATGAGAGTTACAGTGACAGTGAGAGCGACAATGAGAGTTACAGTGACAGTGAGAATGACAGTAAGAGTGACAATGAGATTTACAGTGACAGTGAGAGTGATAATGAGAGTTACAGTGTCGAGTTACTGTGACAGTGAGAGTTACAGTGAGAGAGACAATGAGAGTTACAGTGACAGTGAGAGCGACAGTGAGAGTTACAGTGACAGTGAGAGTGACAGTGAGAGCGACAATGAGATTTACAGTGACAGTGAGAGTGACAATGAGAGTTACAGTGACAGTGAGAGCGACAATGAGAGTTACAGTGACAGTGAGAGTGACAGTGAGAGTGACAGTGACAGTGAGAGTGGCAGTGAGAGTTACAGTGACAGTCAGAGCGTCAATGAGATTTACAGTGACACTGAGAGTTACAGTGGCAGTGAGAGCGACAATGAGAGTTACAGTGACAGTGACAGTGACATTGAGTGTTTCAGTGATAGTGAGAGTGACAGTGAGAGTGACAGTGAGAGCGACAATGAGAGTTACAGTGACAGTGAGAGTGACAGTGAGAGTTACTGTGACAGTGAAAGTGACAATGAGAGTTACAGTGACAGTGAGAGCAACAGTGAGAGTTACAGTGACAGCGAGAGTTACAGTGAGAGCAAAAGTGAGAGTTACAGTGACATTGAGAGTTAGAGTGAGAGTTACAGTGACAGTGAGAGTGACAGTGAGAGCGACAATGAGAGTTACAGTGACAGTGAGAGCGACACTGAGAGTTACAGTGACAGTGAGAGCGGCAATGTGAGTTACCGTGACAGTGAGAGTGACAGTGAGAGTTACAGTGACAGTGAGAGCGACAATGAGAGTTATAGTGACAATGAGAGTGACAATGAGAGTTACAGTGACAGTGAGAGTGACAGTGAGATTGACAGTGACAGTGGGAGTGACAGTGAGAGTTACAGTGACAGTGACAGCGACAATGTGAGTTACAGTGACAGTATGAGTTACAGTGAGAGCGACAATGAGAGTTACAGTGAGTGTGGCAGTGAGAGTGACAGTGAGAGCGACAGTGAGAGTTACAGTGACAGTGAGAGTGACTGTGACAGTTACAGTGACAGTGAGATTGACAGTGAGAGTGACAGTGAGAGCGACAATGAGAGTTACAGTGACAGTGAGAGTTACAGTGACAGTGAGAGCGACAATGAGAGTTACAGTGACAGTGAGAGCGAAAATGAGAGTTACAGTGACAGTGAGAGCGACAGTGAGACTACAGTGACAGTGAGAGCGACAATGAGAGTTACAGTGACAGTGAGAGCGACAATGAGAGTTACAGTGACAGCGAGAGTGACAGTGAGAGCGACAATGAGAGTTACAGTGACAGTCAGAGCGACAATGAGAGTTACAGTGACAGTGAGAATGACAGTAAGAGTGACAATGAGATTTACAGTGACAGTGAGAGCGATAATGAGAGTTACAGTGTCGAGTTACTGTGACAGTGAGAGTTACAGTGAGCGAGACAATGAGAGTTACAGTGACAGTGAGAGCGACAGTGAGAGTTACAGTGACAGTGAGAGTGACAGTGAGAGCGACAATGAGATTTACAGTGACAGTGAGAGTGACAATGAGAGTTACAGTGACAGTGAGAGCGACAATGAGAGTTACAGTGACAGTGAGAGTGACAGTGAGAGTGACAGTGACAGTGAGAGTGGCAGTGAGAGTTACAGTGACAGTGAGAGCAACAGTGAGAGTTACAGTGACAGCGACAGTGACAGTGAGAGCAACAGTGAGAGTTACAGTGACAGTGAGAGTGACAGTGACGAGTTACAGTGACAGTGAGATTGACAGTGAGAGTGACAGTGAGAGCGACAATGAGACTTACAGTGACAGTGACAGCGAAAATGAGAGTTACAGTGACAGTGAGAGTGACAGTGACAGCGACAATGAGAGTTACAGTGAAAGTGAGAGTGACAGTGAGAGTTACATAGACAGTGAGAGTGACAGTGGGAGCGACAATGTGATTTACAGTGACAGTGAGAGTGACAATGAGAGTTACAGTGACAGTGAGAGCGACAATGAGAGTTAAAGTGACAGTGAGAGTGACAGTGAGAGTTACAGTGACAGTGAGAGCGACAATGTGAGTTACAGTGACAGTGAGAGTTACAGTGAGAGCGACAATGAGAGTTACAGTGACAGTGAGAGTTACAGTGAGAGCGACAATGAGAGTTACAGTGACAGTGAGAGTGACAGTGAGAGTTACTGTGACAGTGAAAGTGACAATGAGAGTTACAGTGACAGTGAGAGCAACAGTGAGAGTTACAGTGACAGTGAGAGTGACAGTGAGAGTGACAGTGACAGTGAGAGTGGCAGTGAGAGTTACAGTGACAGTCAGAGCGTCAATGAGATTTACAGTGACACTGAGAGTTACAGTGGCAGTGAGAGCGACAATGAGAGTTACAGTGACAGTGACAGTGACATTGAGAGTTTCAGTGATAGTGAGAGTGACAGTGAGAGTGACAGTGAGAGCGACAATGAGAGTTACAGTGACAGTGAGAGTGACAGTGAGAGTTACTGTGACAGTGAAAGTCACAATGAGAGTTACAGTGACAGTGAGAGCAACAGTGAGAGTTACAGTGACAGCGAGTGTTACAGTGAGAGCAAAAGTGAGAGTTACAGTGACATTGAGAGTTAGAGTGAGAGTTACAGTGACAGTGAGAGTGACAGTGAGAGCGACAATGAGAGTTACAGTGACAGTGAGAGCGACACTGAGAGTTACAGTGACAGTGAGAGCGGCAATGTGAGTTACCGTGACAGTGAGAGTGACAGTGAGAGTTACAGTGACAGTGAGAGCGACAATGAGAGTTATAGTGACAGTGAGAGTGACAATGAGAGTTACAGTGACAGTGAGAGTGACAGTGAGATTGACAGTGACAGTGGGAGTGACAGTGAGAGTTACAGTGACAGTGACAGCGACAATGTGAGTTACAGTGACAGTATGAGTTACAGTGAGAGCGACAATGAGAGTTACAGTGAATGTGGCAGTGGAAGTGACAGTGAGAGCGACAGTGAGAGTTACAGTGACAGTGAGAGTGACTGTGACAGTTACAGTGACAGTGAGATTGACAGTGAGAGTGACAGTGAGAGCGACAATGAGAGTTACAGTGTCGAGTTACTGTGACAGTGAGAGTTACAGTGAGAGAGACAATGAGAGTTACAGTGACAGTGAGAGCGACAGTGAGAGTTACAGTGACAGTGAGAGTGACAGTGAGAGCGACAATGAGATTTACAGTGACAGTGAGAGTGACAATGAGAGTTACAGTGACAGTGAGAGCGACAATGAGAGTTACAGTGACAGTGAGAGTGACAGTGAGAGTGACAGTGACAGTGAGAGTGGCAGTGAGAGTTACAGTGACAGTCAGAGCGTCAATGAGATTTACAGTGACACTGAGAGTTACAGTGGCAGTGAGAGCGCCAATGAGAGTTACAGTGACAGTGACAGTGACATTGAGAGTTTCAGTGATAGTGAGAGTGACAGTGAGAGTGACAGTGAGAGCGACAATGAGAGTTACAGTGACAGTGAGAGTGACAGTGAGAGTTACTGTGACAGTGAAAGTGACAATGAGAGTTACAGAGACAGTGAGAGCAAGAGTGAGAGTTACAGTGACAGCGAGAGTTACAGTGAGAGCAAAAGTGAGAGTTACAGTGACATTGAGAGTTAGAGTGAGAGTTACAGTGACAGTTAGAGTGACAGTGAGAGCGACAATGAGAGTTACAGTGACAGTGAGAGTGACAGTGACAGCGACAATGAGAGTTACAGTGACAGTGAGAGCGACAATGAGATTTACAGTGACAGTGAGAGCGACAGTGAGAGTTACAGTGACAGTGAGAGCGACAGTGAGAGTTACAGTGACAGTGAGAGTGACAGTGAGAGTGACAGTGACAGTGAGATTGACAATGAGAGTGACAGTGACAGTGAGAGCGACAATGAGAGTTACAGTGACAATGAGAGTGACAGTGAGAGTTACAGTGACAGTGAAAGTGACTTTGTGCGTTACAATGTCAGTGAGAGTGACAATGAGATTTACAGTGACAGTGAGAGCGACATTGAGAGTTACAGTGACATTGAGAGTTAGAGTGAGAGTTACAGTGACAGTGAGAGTGACAGTGAGAGCGACAATGAGAGTTACAGTGACAGTGAGAGCGACAATGAGAGTTACAGTGACAGTGAGAGTGACAGTGACAGCGACAATGAGAGTTACAGTGACAGTGAGAGCGACAATGAGACTTACAGTGACAGTGAGAGCGACAGTGAGAGTTACAGTGACAGTGAGAGCGACAGTGAGAGTTACAGTGACAGTGAGAGTGACAGTGAGAGTGACAGTGGCAGTGAGATTGACAATGAGAGTGACAGTGACAGTGAGAGCGACAATGAGAGTTACAGTGACAATGAGAGTGACAGTGAGAGTTACAGTGAGAGTGAAAGTGACTTTGTGAGTTACAATGACAGTGAGAGTGACAATGAGATTTACAGTGACAGTGAGAGCGACATTGAGAGTTACAGTGACAGCGAGAGTGACAGTGAGAGCAACAGTGAGAGTTACAGTGACAGTGAGAGTGACAGTGACAGTTACAGTGACAGTGAGATTGACAGAGAGAGTGACAGTGAGAGCGACAATGAGAGTTACAGGAACAGTGAGAGTTACAATGACAGTGTGAGCGACAATGAGAGTTACAGTGACAGTGAGAGCGACAATGAGACTTACAGTGACAGTGACAGCGAAAATGAGAGTTACAGTGACAGTGAGAGTGACAGTGACAGCGACAATGAGAGTTACAGTGACAGTGAGAGTGACAGTGAGAGTTACATAGACAGTGAGAGTGACAGTGAGAGCGACAATGAGATTTACAGTGACAGTGAGAGTGACAATGAGAGTTACAGTGACAGTGAGAGCGACAATGAGAGTTAAAGTGACAGTGAGAGTGACAGCGAGAGTTACAGTGACAGTGAGAGCGACACTGAGAGTAAAAAGTGACAGTGAGAGCGACAGTGAGAGTTACAGTGACAGTGAGAGCGACAGTGAGAGTTACAGTTACAGTGAGAGTGACAGTGACAGTGACAGTGACAGTGAGATTGACAATGAGAGTTACAGTGAGACTGAGAGCGACAATGAGAGTTACAGTGACAGTGAGAGCGACAATGAGAGTTACAGTGATAGTGAGAGTGACAGTGAAAGTGAGAGCAACAATGAGAGTTACAGTGACAATGAGAGTGACAGCGAGAGTTACAGTGACAGTGAAAGTGACTTTGAGATTTACAATGACAGTGAGAGTGACAATGAGAGTTACAGTGACAGTGAGAGCGACATTGAGAGTTACAGCGACAGTGAGAGCAACAGTGAGAGTTACAGTGAAGTGAGAGTGACAGTGACAGCGACAATGAGAGTTACAGTGACAGTGAGAGTGACAGTGAGAGTTACATAGACAGTGAGAGTGCCAGTGAGAGCGACAATGAGATTTACAGTGACAGTGAGAGTGACAATGAGAGTTACAGTGACAGTGAGAGCGACAATGAGAGTTAAAGTGACAGTGAGAGTGACAGTGAGAGTTACAGTGACAGTGAGAGCGACAATGTGAGTTACAGTGACAGTGAGAGTTACAGTGAGAGCGACAATGAGAATTACAGTGACAGTGAGTGTGACAATGAGAGTTGCAGTGACAGTGAGAGCGACAATGAGAGTTACAGTGACAGTGAGAGCGACAATGAGAGTTATAGTGACAGTGAGAGTGACAATGAGAGTTACAGTGACAGTGAGAGTGACAGTGAGATTGACAGTGACAGTGAGAGTGACAGTGAGAGTTACAGTGACAGTGAGAGCGACAATGAGAGTTACAGTGAGTGTGGCAGTGAGAGTGACAGTGAGAGCGACAATGAGAGTTACAGTGACAGTGAGAGCGGCAATGTGAGTTACCGTGACACTGAGAGTGACAGTGAGAGATACAGTGACAGTGAGAGTGACAGTGAGAGTGACAGTGACAGTGAGAGTGACAATGAGAGTTACAGTGACAGTGAGAGCGACAATGAGAGTTACAGTGACAGTGAGAGCGACAATGAGAGTTACAGTGACAATGAGAGTGACAGTGAGAGTTACAGTGACAGTGAAAGTGACTTTGTGAGTTACAATGACAGTGAGAGTGACAATGAGATTTACAGTGACAGTGAGAGCGACATTGAGAGTTACAGTGACAGCGAGAGTGACAGTGAGAGCAACAGTGAGAGTTACAGTGACAGTGAGAGTGACAGTGACAGTTACAGTGACAGTGAGATTGACAGAGAGAGTGACAGTGAGAGCGACAATGAGAGTTACAGGAAAAGTGAGAGTTACAATGACAGTGTGAGCGACAATGAGAGTTACAGTGACAGTGAGAGCGACAATGAGACTTACAGTGACAGTGACAGCGAAAATGAGAGTTACAGTGACAGTGAGAGTGACAGTGACAGCGACAATGAGAGTTACAGTGACAGTGAGAGTGACAGTGAGAGTTACATAGACAGTGAGAGTGACAGTGAGAGCGACAATGAGATTTACAGTGACAGTGAGAGTGACAATGAGAGTTACAGTGACAGTGAGAGCGACAATGAGAGTTAAAGTGACAGTGAGAGTGACAGCGAGAGTTACAGTGACAGTGAGAGCGACACTGAGAGTAAAAAGTGACAGTGAGAGCGACAGTGAGAGTTACAGTGACAGTGAGAGCGACAGTGAGAGTTACAGTTACAGTGAGAGTGACAGTGACAGTGACAGTGACAGTGAGATTGACAATGAGAGTTACAGTGAGACTGAGAGCGACAATGAGAGTTACAGTGACAGTGAGAGCGACAATGAGAGTTACAGTGATAGTGAGAGTGACAGTGACAGTGAGAGCAACAATGAGAGTTACAGTGACAATGAGAGTGACAGCGAGAGTTACAGTGACAGTGAAAGTGACTTTGAGATTTACAATGACAGTGAGAGTGACAATGAGAGTTACAGTGACAGTGAGAGCGACATTGAGAGTTACAGCGACAGTGAGAGCAACAGTGAGAGTTACAGTGAAGTGAGAGTGACAGTGACAGCGACAATGAGAGTTACAGTGACAGTGAGAGTGACAGTGAGAGTTACATAGACAGTGAGAGTGCCAGTGAGAGCGACAATGAGATTTACAGTGACAGTGAGAGTGACAATGAGAGTTACAGTGACAGTGAGAGCGACAATGAGAGTTAAAGTGACAGTGAGAGTGACAGTGAGAGTTACAGTGACAGTGAGAGCGACAATGTGAGTTACAGTGACAGTGAGAGTTACAGTGAGAGCGACAATGAGAATTACAGTGACAGTGAGTGTGACAATGAGAGTTGCAGTGACAGTGAGAGCGACAATGAGAGTTACAGTGACAGTGAGAGCGACAATGAGAGTTATAGTGACAGTGAGAGTGACAATGAGAGTTACAGTGACAGTGAGAGTGACAGTGAGATTGACAGTGACAGTGAGAGTGACAGTGAGAGTTACAGTGACAGTGAGAGCGACAATGAGAGTTACAGTGAGTGTGGCAGTGAGAGTGACAGTGAGAGCGACAATGAGAGTTACAGTGACAGTGAGAGCGGCAATGTGAGTTACCGTGACACTGAGAGTGACAGTGAGAGATACAGTGACAGTGAGAGTGACAGTGAGAGTGACAGTGACAGTGAGAGTGACAATGAGAGTTACAGTGACAGTGAGAGCGACAATGAGAGTTACAGTGACAGTGAGAGCGACAATGAGAGTTACAGTGACAATGAGAGTGACAGTGAGAGTTACAGTGACAGTGAAAGTGACTTTGTGAGTTACAATGACAGTGAGAGTGACAATGAGATTTACAGTGACAGTGAGAGCGACATTGAGAGTTACAGTGACAGCGAGAGTGACAGTGAGAGCAACAGTGAGAGTTACAGTGACAGTGAGAGTGACAGTGACAGTTACAGTGACAGTGAGATTGACAGTGAGAGTGACAGTGAGAGCGACAATGAGAGTTACAGTGACAGTGAGAGTTACAGTGACAGTGAGAGCGACAATGAGAGTTACAGTGACAGTGAGAGCGACAATGAGACTTACAGTGACAGTGACAGCGAAAATGAGAGTTACAGTGACAGTGAGAGTGACAGTGACAGCGACAATGAGAGTTACAGTGACAGTGAGAGTGACAGTGAGAGTTACATAGACAGTGAGAGTGACAGTGAGAGCGACAATGAGATTTACAGTGACAGTGAGAGTGACAATGAGAGTTACAGTGACAGTGAGAGCGACAATGAGAGTTAAAGTGACAGTGAGAGTGACAGCGAGAGTTACAGTGACAGTGAGAGCGACACTGAGAGTAAAAAGTGACAGTGAGAGCGACAGTGAGAGTTACAGTGACAGTGAGAGCGACAGTGAGAGTTACAGTTACAGTGAGAGTGACAGTGACAGTGACAGTGACAGTGAGATTGACAATGAGAGTTACAGTGAGACTGAGAGCGACAATGAGAGTTACAGTGACAGTGAGAGCGACAATGAGAGTTACAGTGATAGTGAGAGTGACAGTGACAGTGAGAGCAACAATGAGAGTTACAGTGACAATGAGAGTGACAGCGAGAGTTACAGTGACAGTGAAAGTGACTTTGAGATTTACAATGACAGTGAGAGTGACAATGAGAGTTACAGTGACAGTGAGAGCGACATTGAGAGTTACAGCGACAGTGAGAGCAACAGTGAGAGTTACAGTGAAGTGAGAGTGACAGTGACAGCGACAATGAGAGTTACAGTGACAGTGAGAGTGACAGTGAGAGTTACATAGACAGTGAGAGTGCCAGTGAGAGCGACAATGAGATTTACAGTGACAGTGAGAGTGACAATGAGAGTTACAGTGACAGTGAGAGCGACAATGAGAGTTAAAGTGACAGTGAGAGTGACAGTGAGAGTTACAGTGACAGTGAGAGCGACAATGTGAGTTACAGTGACAGTGAGAGTTACAGTGAGAGCGACAATGAGAATTACAGTGACAGTGAGTGTGACAATGAGAGTTGCAGTGACAGTGAGAGCGACAATGAGAGTTACAGTGACAGTGAGAGCGACAATGAGAGTTATAGTGACAGTGAGAGTGACAATGAGAGTTACAGTGACAGTGAGAGTGACAGTGAGATTGACAGTGACAGTGAGAGTGACAGTGAGAGTTACAGTGACAGTGAGAGCGACAATGAGAGTTACAGTGAGTGTGGCAGTGAGAGTGACAGTGAGAGCGACAATGAGAGTTACAGTGACAGTGAGAGCGGCAATGTGAGTTACCGTGACACTGAGAGTGACAGTGAGAGATACAGTGACAGTGAGAGTGACAGTGAGAGTGACAGTGACAGTGAGAGTGACAATGAGAGTTACAGTGACAGTGAGAGCGACAATGAGAGTTACAGTGACAGTGAGAGCGACAATGAGAGTTACAGTGATAGTGAGAGTGACAGTGAAAGTGAGAGCGACAATGAGATTTACAGTGACAGTGAGAGTGCCAGTGAGAGTTACAGTGACAGTGAAAGTGACTTTGAGAGTTACAGTGACAGTGAGAGTGACATTGAGAGTTACAGTGACAGTGAGAGCGACAATGAGAGTTACAGTGACAGTGAGAGCGACAATGAGATTTACAGTGATAGTGAGAGTGACAGTGACAGTGAGAGTGACAATGAGAGTTACAGTGACAGTGAGAGCGACAATGAGAGTTACAGTGACAGTGAGAGTGACAATGACAGCGACAATGAGAGTTACAGTGACAGTGAGAGTGACAGTGAAAGTTACATAGACAGTGAGAGTGAAAGTGAGAGCGACAATGAGAGTTACAGTGACAGTGACAGTGACATTGAGAGTTTCAGTGATAGTGAGAGTGACAGTGAGAGTGACAGTGAGAGCGACAATGAGAGTTACAGTGACAGTGAGAGTGACAGTGAGAGTTACTGTGACAGTGAAAGTGACAATGAGAGTTACAGAGACAGTGAGAGCAAGAGTGAGAGTTACAGTGACAGCGAGAGTTACAGTGAGAGCAAAAGTGAGAGTTACAGTGACATTGAGAGTTAGAGTGAGAGTTACAGTGACAGTTAGAGTGACAGTGAGAGTGACAATGAGAGTTACAGTGACAGTGAGAGCGACAATGAGAGTTACAGTGACAGTGAGAGTGACAGTGACAGCGACAATGAGAGTTACAGTGACAGTGAGCGCGACATTGAGATTTACAGTGACAGTGAGAGCGACAGTGTGAGTTACAGTGACAGTGAGAGCGACAGTGAGAGTTACAGTGACAGTGAGAGTGACAGTGAGAGTGACAGTGACAGTGAGATTGACAATGAGAGTGACAGTGACAGTGAGAGCGACAATGAGAGTTACAGTGACAATGAGAGTGACAGTGAGAGTTACAGTGACAGTGAAAGTGACTTTGTGAGTTACAATGACAGTGAGAGTGACAATGAGATTTACAGTGACAGTGAGAGCGACATTGAGAGTTACAGTGACATTGAGAGTTAGAGTGAGAGTTACAGTGACAGTGAGAGTGACAGTGAGAGCGACAATGAGAGTTACAGTGACAGTGAGAGCGACAATGAGAGTTACAGTGACAGTGAGAGTGACAGTGACAGCGACAATGAGAGTTACAGTGACAGTGAGAGCGACAATGAGATTTACAGTGACAGTGAGAGTGACAATGAGAGTTACAGTGACAGTGAGAGCGACAATGAGAGTTACAGTGACAGTGAGAGTGACAGTGAGAGTGACAGTGACAGTGAGAGTGGCAGTGAGAGTTACAGTGACAGTCAGAGCGTCAATGAGATTTACAGTGACACTGAGAGTTACAGTGGCAGTGAGAGCGCCAATGAGAGTTACAGTGACAGTGACAGTGACATTGAGAGTTTCAGTGATAGTGAGAGTGACAGTGAGAGTGACAGTGAGAGCGACAATGAGAGTTACAGTGACAGTGAGAGTGACAGTGAGAGTTACTGTGACAGTGAAAGTGACAATGAGAGTTACAGAGACAGTGAGAGCAAGAGTGAGAGTTACAGTGACAGCGAGAGTTACAGTGAGAGCAAAAGTGAGAGTTACAGTGACATTGAGAGTTAGAGTGAGAGTTACAGTGACAGTTAGAGTGACAGTGAGAGCGACAATGAGAGTTACAGTGACAGTGAGAGTGACAGTGACAGCGACAATGAGAGTTACAGTGACAGTGAGAGCGACAATGAGATTTACAGTGACAGTGAGAGCGACAGTGAGAGTTACAGTGACAGTGAGAGCGACAGTGAGAGTTACAGTGACAGTGAGAGTGACAGTGAGAGTGACAGTGACAGTGAGATTGACAATGAGAGTGACAGTGACAGTGAGAGCGACAATGAGAGTTACAGTGACAATGAGAGTGACAGTGAGAGTTACAGTGACAGTGAAAGTGACTTTGTGCGTTACAATGACAGTGAGAGTGACAATGAGATTTACAGTGACAGTGAGAGCGACATTGAGAGTTACAGTGACATTGAGAGTTAGAGTGAGAGTTACAGTGACAGTGAGAGTGACAGTGAGAGCGACAATGAGAGTTACAGTGACAGTGAGAGCGACAATGAGAGTTACAGTGACAGTGAGAGTGACAGTGACAGCGACAATGAGAGTTACAGTGACAGTGAGAGCGACAATGAGATTTACAGTGACAGTGAGAGCGACAGTGAGAGTTACAGTGACAGTGAGAGCGACAGTGAGAGTTACAGTGACAGTGAGAGTGACAGTGAGAGTGACAGTGGCAGTGAGATTGACAATGAGAGTGACAGTGACAGTGAGAGCGACAATGAGAGTTACAGTGACAATGAGAGTGACAGTGAGAGTTACAGTGACAGTGAAAGTGACTTTGTGAGTTACAATGACAGTGAGAGTGACAATGAGATTTACAGTGACAGTGAGAGCGACATTGAGAGTTACAGTGACAGCGAGAGTGACAGTGAGAGCAACAGTGAGAGTTACATTGACAGTGAGAGTGACAGTGACAGTTACAGTGACAGTGAGATTGACAGAGAGAGTGACAGTGAGAGCGACAATGAGAGTTACAGGAACAGTGAGAGTTACAATGACAGTGTGAGCGACAATGAGAGTTACAGTGACAGTGAGAGCGACAATGAGACTTACAGTGACAGTGACAGCGAAAATGAGAGTTACAGTGACAGTGAGAGTGACAGTGACAGCGACAATGAGAGTTACAGTGACAGTGAGAGTGACAGTGAGAGTTACATAGACAGTGAGAGTGACAGTGAGAGCGACAATGAGATTTACAGTGACAGTGAGAGTGACAATGAGAGTTACAGTGACAGTGAGAGCGACAATGAGAGTTAAAGTGACAGTGAGAGTGACAGCGAGAGTTACAGTGACAGTGAGAGCGACACTGAGAGTAAAAAGTGACAGTGAGAGCGACAGTGAGAGTTACAGTGACACTGAGAGCGACAGTGAGAGTTACAGTTACAGTGAGAGTGACAGTGAGAGTGACAGTGACAGTGAGATTGACAATGAGAGTTACAGTGAGACTGAGAGCGACAATGAGAGTTACAGTGACAGTGAGAGCGACAATGAGAGTTACAGTGATAGTGAGAGTGACAGTGACAGTGAGAGCAACAATGAGAGTTACAGTGACAATGAGAGTGACAGCGAGAGTTACAGTGACAGTGAAAGTGACTTTGAGATTTACAATGACAGTGAGAGTGACAATGAGAGTTACAGTGACAGTGAGAGCGACATTGAGAGTTACAGCGACAGTGAGAGCAACAGTGAGAGTTACAGTGACAGTGAGAGTGACAGTGACAGCGACAATGAGAGTTACAGTGACAGTGAGCGCGACAATGAGATTTACAGTGACAGTGAGAGCGACATTGAGAGTTACAGTGACAGCGAGAGTGACAGTGAGAGCAACAGTGAGAGTTACAGTGACAGTGAGAGTGACAGTGACAGTTACAGTGACAGTGAGATTGACAGAGAGAGTGACAGTGAGAGCGACAATGAGAGTTACAGGAACAGTGAGAGTTACAATGACAGTGTGAGCGACAATGAGAGTTACAGTGGCAGTGAGAGCGACAATGAGACTTACAGTGTCAGTGACAGCGAAAATGAGAGTTACAGTGACAGTGAGAGTGACAGTGACAGCGACAATGAGAGTTACAGTGACAGTGAGAGTGACAGTGAGAGTTACATAGACAGTGAGAGTGACAGTGAGAGCGACAATGAGATTTACAGTGACAGTGAGAGTGACAATGAGAGTTACAGTGACAGTGAGAGCGACAGTGAGAGTTACAGTTACAGTGAGAGTGACAGTGACAGTGACAGTGACAGTGAGATTGACAATGAGAGTTACAGTGAGACTGAGAGCGACAATGAGAGTTACAGTGACAGTGAGAGCGACAATGAGAGTTACAGTGATAGTGAGAGTGACAGTGACAGTGAGAGCAACAATGAGAGTTACAGTGACAATGAGAGTGACAGCGAGAGTTACAGTGACAGTGAAAGTGACTTTGAGATTTACAATGACAGTGAGAGTGACAATGAGAGTTACAGTGACAGTGAGAGCGACATTGAGAGTTACAGCGACAGTGAGAGCAACAGTGAGAGTTACAGTGAAGTGAGAGTGACAGTGACAGCGACAATGAGAGTTACAGTGACAGTGAGAGTGACAGTGAGAGTTACATAGACAGTGAGAGTGCCAGTGAGAGCGACAATGAGATTTACAGTGACAGTGAGAGTGACAATGAGAGTTACAGTGACAGTGAGAGTGACAATGAGAGTTAAAGTGACAGTGAGAGTGACAGTGAGAGTTACAGTGACAGTGAGAGCGACAATGTGAGTTACAGTGACAGTGAGAGTTACAGTGAGAGCGACAATGAGAATTACAGTGACAGTGAGTGTGACAATGAGAGTTGCAGTGACAGTGAGAGCGACAATGAGAGTTACAGTGACAGTGAGAGCGACAATGAGAGTTATAGTGACAGTGAGAGTGACAATGAGAGTTACAGTGACAGTGAGAGTGACAGTGAGATTGACAGTGACAGTGAGAGTGACAGTGAGAGTTACAGTGACAGTGAGAGCGACAATGAGAGTTACAGTGAGTGTGGCAGTGAGAGTGACAGTGAGAGCGACAATGAGAGTTACAGTGACAGTGAGAGCGGCAATGTGAGTTACCGTGACACTGAGAGTGACAGTGAGAGATACAGTGACAGTGAGAGTGACAGTGAGAGTGACAGTGACAGTGAGAGTGACAATGAGAGTTACAGTGACAGTGAGAGCGACAATGAGAGTTACAGTGACAGTGAGAGCGACAATGAGAGTTACAGTGATAGTGAGAGTGACAGTGAAAGTGAGAGCGACAATGAGATTTACAGTGACAGTGAGAGTGCCAGTGAGAGTTACAGTGACAGTGAAAGTGACTTTGAGAGTTACAGTGACAGTGAGAGTGACATTGAGAGTTACAGTGACAGTGAGAGCGACAATGAGAGTTACAGTGACAGTGAGAGCGACAATGAGATTTACAGTGATAGTGAGAGTGACAGTGACAGTGAGAGTGACAATGAGAGTTACAGTGACAGTGAGAGCGACAATGAGAGTTACAGTGACAGTGAGAGTGACAATGACAGCGACAATGAGAGTTACAGTGACAGTGAGAGTGACAGTGAAAGTTACATAGACAGTGAGAGTGAAAGTGAGAGCGACAATGAGAGTTACAGTGACAGTGACAGTGACATTGAGAGTTTCAGTGATAGTGAGAGTGACAGTGAGAGTGACAGTGAGAGCGACAATGAGAGTTACAGTGACAGTGAGAGTGACAGTGAGAGTTACTGTGACAGTGAAAGTGACAATGAGAGTTACAGAGACAGTGAGAGCAAGAGTGAGAGTTACAGTGACAGCGAGAGTTACAGTGAGAGCAAAAGTGAGAGTTACAGTGACATTGAGAGTTAGAGTGAGAGTTACAGTGACAGTTAGAGTGACAGTGAGAGCGACAATGAGAGTTACAGTGACAGTGAGAGCGACAATGAGAGTTACAGTGACAGTGAGAGTGACAGTGACAGCGACAATGAGAGTTACAGTGACAGTGAGCGCGACAATGAGATTTACAGTGGCAGTGAGAGCGACAGTGAGAGTTACAGTGACAGTGAGAGCGACAGTGAGAGTTACAGTGACAGTGAGAGTGACAGTGAGAGTGACAGTGACAGTGAGATTGACAATGAGAGTGACAGTGACAGTGAGAGCGACAATGAGAGTTACAGTGACAATGAGAGTGACAGTGAGAGTTACAGTGACAGTGAAAGTGACTTTGTGAGTTACAATGACAGTGAGAGTGACAATGAGATTTACAGTGACAGTGAGAGCGACATTGAGAGTTACAGTAACATTGAGAGTTAGAGTGAGAGTTACAGTGACAGTGAGAGTGACAGTGAGAGCGACAATGAGAGTTACAGTGACAGTGAGAGCGACAATGAGAGTTACAGTGACAGTGAGAGTGACAGTGACAGCGACAATGAGAGTTACAGTGACAGTGAGAGCGACAATGAGATTTACAGTGACAGTGAGAGCGACAGTGAGAGTTACAGTGACAGTGAGAGAGACAGTGAGAGTTACAGTGACAGTGAGAGTGACAGTGAGAGTGACAGTGACAGTGAGATTGACAATGAGAGTGACAGTGACAGTGAGAGCGACAATGAGAGTTACAGTGACAATGAGAGTGACAGTGAGAGTTACAGTGACAGTGAAAGTGACTTTGTGAGTTACAATGACAGTGAGAGTGACAATGAGATTTACAGTGACAGTGAGAGCGACATTGAGAGTTACAGTGACAGCGAGAGTGACAGTGAGAGCAACAGTGAGAGTTACAGTGACAGTGAGAGTGACAGTGACAGTTACAGTGACAGTGAGATTGACAGAGAGAGTGACAGTGAGAGCGACAATGAGAGTTACAGGAACAGTGAGAGTTACAATGACAGTGAGAGCGACAATGAGAGTTACAGTGACAGTGAGAGCGACAATGAGACTTACAGTGACAGTGACAGCGAAAATGAGAGTTACAGTGACAGTGAGAGTGACAGTGACAGCGACAATGAGAGTTACAATGACAGTGAGAGTGACAGTGAGAGTTACATAGACAGTGAGAGTGACAGTGAGAGCGACAATGAGATTTACAGTGACAGTGAGAGTGACAATGAGAGTTACAGTGACAGTGAGAGCGACAATGAGAGTTAAAGTGACAGTGAGAGTGACAGCGAGAGTTACAGTGACAGTGAGAGCGACACTGAGAGTAAAAAGTGACAGTGAGAGCGACAGTGAGAGTTACAGTGACAGTGAGAGCGACAGTGAGAGTTACAGTTACAGTGAGAGTGACAGTGAGAGTGACAGTGACAGTGAGATTGACAATGAGAGTTACAGTGAGACTGAGAGCGACAATGAGAGTTACAGTGACAGTGAGAGCGACAATGAGAGTTACAGTGATAGTGAGAGTGACAGTGACAGTGAGAGCAACAATGAGAGTTACAGTGACAATGAGAGTGACAGCGAGAGTTACAGTGACAGTGAAAGTGACTTTGAGATTTACAATGACAGTGAGAGTGACAATGAGAGTTACAGTGACAGTGAGAGCGACATTGAGAGTTACAGCGACAGTGAGAGCAACAGTGAGAGTTACAGTGAAGTGAGAGTGACAGTGACAGCGACAATGAGAGTTACAGTGACAGTGAGAGTGACAGTGAGAGTTACATAGACAGTGAGAGTGCCAGTGAGAGCGACAATGAGATTTACAGTGACAGTGAGAGTGACAATGAGAGTTACAGTGACAGTGAGAGCGACAATGAGAGTTAAAGTGACAGTGAGAGTGACAGTGAGAGTTACAGTGACAGTGAGAGCGACAATGTGAGTTACAGTGACAGTGAGAGTTACAGTGAGAGCGACAATGAGAATTACAGTGACAGTGAGTGTGACAATGAGAGTTGCAGTGACAGTGAGAGCGACAATGAGAGTTACAGTGACAGTGAGAGCGACAATGAGAGTTATAGTGACAGTGAGAGTGACAATGAGAGTTACAGTGACAGTGCGAGTGACAGTGAGATTGACAGTGACAGTGAGAGTGACAGTGAGAGTTACAGTGACAGTGAGAGCGACAATGAGAGTTACAGTGAGTGTGGCAGTGAGAGTGACAGTGAGAGCGACAATGAGAGTTACAGTGACAGTGAGAGCGGCAATGTGAGTTACCGTGACACTGAGAGTGACAGTGAGAGTTACAGTGACAGTGAGAGTGACAGTGAGAGTGACAGTGACAGTGAGAGTGACAATGAGAGTTACAGTGACAGTGAGAGCGACAATGAGAGTTACAGTGACAGTGAGAGCGACAATGAGAGTTACAGTGATAGTGAGAGTGACAGTGAAAGTGAGAGCGACAATGAGATTTACAGTGACAGTGAGAGTGCCAGTGAGAGTTACAGTGACAGTGAAAGTGACTTTGAGAGTTACAGTGACAGTGAGAGTGACATTGAGAGTTACAGTGACAGTGAGAGCGACAATGAGAGTTACAGTGACAGTGAGAGCGACAATGAGATTTACAGTGATAGTGAGAGTGACAGTGACAGTGAGAGTGACAATGAGAGTTACAGTGACAGTGAGAGCGACAATGAGAGTTACAGTGACAGTGAGAGTGACAATGACAGCGACAATGAGAGTTACAGTGACAGTGAGAGTGACAGTGAAAGTTACATAGACAGTGAGCGTGAAAGTGAGAGCGACAATGAGATTTACAGTGACAGTGAGAGTGACAATGAGAGTTACAGTGACAGTGAGAGCGACAATGAGAGTTAAAGTGACAGTGAGATTGACAGCGAGAGTTACAGTGACAGTGAGAGCGACACTGAGAGTAAAAAGTGACAGTGAGAGCGACAATTAGAGTTACAGTGACAGTGAGAGCGACAGTGAGAGTTGCAGTGACATTGAGAGTGACAATGAGAGTGACAGTGACATTGAGAGTGACAATGAGAGTTACAGTGACAGTGAGAGCGACAATGAGATTTACAGTGACAGTGAGAGCGACAATGAGAGTTACAGTGATAATGAGAGTGACAGTGACATTGTGAGCGACAATGAGAGTTACAGTGACAGTGAGAGTGACAGTGAGAGTTACAGTGACAATGAAAGTGACTTTGAGAGTTACAGTAACAGTGAGAGTGACAATGAGAGTTACAGTGACAGTGAGAGCGACATTGAGAGTTACAGTGACAGTGAGAGCAACAGTGAGAGTTACAGTGACAGCAAGAGTGACAGTGAGAGCAACAGTGAGAGTTACAGTGACAGTGGGAGTGACAGTGACAGTGAGATTGACAGTGAGAGTGACATTGAGAGCTCAATGAGAGTTACCGTGACAGTGAGAGTTACAGTGACAGTGAGAGCGACAATGAGAGTTACAGTGACTGTGAGAGTGACAGTGACAACGACAATGAGAGTTACAGTGACAGTGAGAGTGACAGTGAGAGTTACATAGACAGTGAGAGTGACAGTGAGAGCGACAATGAGATTTACAGTGACAGCGAGAGTGACAATGAGAGTAACAGTGACAGTGAGAGCGACAATGAGAGTTAAAGTGACAGGGAGAGTGACAGTTAGAGTTACAGTGACAGTGAGAGTGACAGTGACAGTGAGAGTTACAGTGACAGTGAGAGCGACAATTTGAGTTACAGTGACAGTGAGAGTGACAATGAGAGTTACAGTGACAGTGAGAGCGACAATGTGAATTACAGTGATAGTGAGAGCGACAATGAGAGTTATAGTGACAGTGAGAGTGACAATGAGAGTTACAGTGACAGTGAGAGTGACAGTGAGATTGACAGTGACAGTGAGAGTGACAGTGAGAGTTACAGTGACAGTGAGTGCGACAATGAGAGTTACAGTGACAGTAAGAGTTAAAGTGAGAGCGACAATGAGAGTTACAGTGAGTGTGGCAGTGAGAGTGACAGTGAGAGCGACAATGTGAGTTACCGTGACAGTGAGAATGACAGTGAGAGTTACAGTGACAGTGAGAGCGACAATGAGAGTAACAGTGACAGTGAGAGCGACAATGAGATTTATAGTGACAGTGAGAGTGACAATGAGAGTTACAGTGACAGTGAGAGTGACAGTGAGATTGACAGTGACAGTGAGAGTGACAGTGAGAGTTACAGTGACAGCGACAATGTGAGTTACAGTGACAGTAAGAGTTACAGTGAGAGCGACAATGAGAGTTACAGTGAGTGTGGCAGTGAGAGTGACAGTGAGAGCGACAGTGAGAGTTACAGTGACAGTGAGAGCGACAGTGAGTGTTACAGTGACAATGACAGCGACAATGAGAGTTACAGTGACAGTGAGAGTAACAGTGAGAGCGACAGTGAGAGTTACAGTGACAGTGAGAGTGACAATGACAGTTACAATGACAGTGAGAGCGACAGTGAGAGTTACAGTGACAGTGAGAGCGACAGTGAGAGTTACAGTGACAGTGAGAGTGACAGTGAGAGCGACAATGAGAGTTACAGTGACAGTGAGAGCGACAATGAGAGTTACAGTGATAGCGAGAGTGACAGTGAGAGCGACAATGAGAGTTACAGTGACAGTGAGAGCGACAATGAGAGTTACAGTGACAGTGAGAATGACAGTAAGAGTGACAATGAGATTTACAGTGACAGTGAGAGCGATAATGAGAGTTACAGTGTGGAGTTACAGTGACAGTGAGAGTTACAGTGAGAGAGACAATGAGAGTTACAGTGACAGTGAGAGCGACAATGAGAGTTACAGTGACAGTGAGAGCGACAGTGAGAGTTCAAGTGACAGTGAGAGCGAGAATGAGATTTACAGTGACAGTGAGAGTGACAGTGACAGCGATAAGGAGAGTTACAGTGACAGTGAGAGCGACAGTGAGAGTTACAGTGACAGTGAGAGTGAAAGTGAGAGCGACAATGAGATTTACAGTGACAATGAGAGTGACAATGAGAGTTACAGTGACAGTGAGAGCGACAATGAGAGTTACAGTGACAGTGAGAGTGACAGTGAGAGTGACAGTGACAGTGAGAGTGGCAGTGAGAGTTACAGTGACAGTGAGAGCGTCAATGAGATTTACACTGACACTAAGAGTTACAGTGGCAGTGAGAGTGGCAATGAGAGTTACAGTGACAGTGACATTGAGAGTTTCAGTGATAGTGAGAGTGACCGTGAGAGTGACAGTGACAGTGAGTGTTACAGGGACAGTCAGAGCGACAATGAGAGTTACAGTGGCAGTGAGAGCGACAATGAGAGTTACATTGACAGTGAGAGTGACAGTGAGAGTTACAGTGACAGTGAGTGTTACAGGGACAGTCAGAGCGACAATGAGAGTTACAGTGGCAGTGAGAGCGACAATGAGAGTTACAGTGACAGTGACAGTGACATTGAGAGTTACAGTGACAGTGAGAGTGAAATTGAGAGTTAAAGTGACAATGAAAGTGACTTTGAGAGTTACAGTGACAGTGAGAGTGACAATGAGAGTTACAGTGACAGTGAGAGCGACATTGAGAGTTACAGTGACAGTGAGAGCAACAGTGAGAGTTACAGTGACAGTGAGAGTGACAGTGAGAGTAAGATTGACAGTGAGAGTGACAGTGAGAGCGACAATGTGAGTTACAGTGACAGTGAGAGTTACAGTGACAGTGAGAGCGACAATGAGAGTTAGAGTGACTGTGAGAGCGACAATGAGACATACAGTGACAGTGAGAGCGACAATGAGAGTTACAGTGACAGTGAGAGTGACAGTGACAACGACAATGAGAGATACAGTGACAGTGAGAGTGACATTGAGAGTTACATAGACAGTGACAGTGACAGTGAGAGCGACAATGAGATTTACAGTGACAGTGAGAGTGACAATGAGAGTTACAGTGACAGTGAGAGCGACAATGAGAGTTAAAGTGACAGTGAGAGTGACAGCGAGAGTTACAGTGACAGTGAGAGCGACACTGAGAGTGAAAAGTGACAGTGAGAGCGACAGCGAGAGTTACAGTGACAGTGAGAGCGACAGTGAGAGTTACAGTGACAGTGAGAGTGACAGTGAGAGTGACAGTGACAGTGAGAGTGACAATGAGAGTTACAGTGACAGTGAGAGCGAAATGAGAGTTACAGTGACAGTGAGAGCGACAATGAGTGTTACAGTGATAGTGAGAGTGACAGTGACAGTGAGAGCGACAATGAGAGTTACAGTGACAGTGAGAGTGCCAGTGAGAGTTACAGTGACAGTGAAAGTGACTTTGAGAGTTACAGTGACAGTGAGAGTGACAATGAGAGTTACAGTGACAGTGAGAGCGACAATGAGAGTTACAGTGACAGTGAGAGCGACAATGAGATTTACAGTGATAGTGAGAGTGACAGTGACAGTGAGAGTGACAATGAGAGTTACAGTGACAGTGAGAGCGACAATGAGAGTTACAGTGACAGTGAGAGTGACAATGACAGCGACAATGAGAGTTACAGTGACAGTGAGAGTGACAGTGAAAGTTACATAGACAGTGAGAGTGAAAGTGAGAGCGACAATGAGATTTACAGTGACAGTGAGAGTGACAATGAGAGTTACAGTGACAGTGAGAGTTACAATGAGAGTTGAAGTGACAGTGAGAGTGACAGTGAGAGTTACAGTGACAGTGAGAGCGACAGTGAGAGTTGCAGTGACATTGAGAGTGACAATGAGAGTGACAGTGACATTGAGAGTGACAATGAGAGTTACAGTGACAGTGAGAGCGACAATGAGATTTACAGTGACAGTGAGAGCGACAATGAGAGTTACAGTGATAATGAGAGTGACAGTGACAGTGTGAGCGACAATGAGATTTACAGTGACAGTGAGAGTGACAGTGAGAGTTACAGTGACAATGAAAGTGACTTTGAGAGTTACAGTGACAGTGAGAGTGACAATGAGAGTTACAGTGACAGTGAGAGCGACATTGAGAGTTACAGTGACAGTGAGAGCAACAGTGAGAGTTACAGTGACTGCAAGAGTGACAGTGAGAGCAACAGTGAGAGTTACAGTGACAGTGGGAGTGACAGTGACAGTGAGATTGACAGTGAGAGTGACATTGAGAGCGACAATGAGAGTTACCGTGACAGTGAGAGTTACAGTGACAGTGAGAGCGACAATGAGAGTTACAGTGACTGTGAGAGTGACAGTGACAACGACAATGAGAGTTACAGTGACAGTGAGAGTGACATGAGAGTTACATAGACAGTGAGAGTGACAGTGAGAGCGACAATGAGATTTACAGTGACAGTGAGAGTGACAATGAGAGTTACAGTGACAGTGAGAGTACAATGAGAGTTAAAGTGACAGTGAGAGTGACAATGAGAGTTACAGTGACAGTGAGAGTGCCAGTGAGAGTTACAGTGACAGTGAAAGTGACTTTGAGAGTTACAGTGACAGTGAGAGTGACAATGAGAGTTACAGTGACAGTGAGAGCGACAATGAGAGTTACAGTGACAGTGAGAGCGACAATGAGATTTACAGTGATAGTGAGAGTGACAGTGACAGTGAGAGCGACATTGAGAGTTACAGTGACAGCGAGAGTGACAGTGAGAGCAACAGTGAGAGTTACAGTGACAGTGAGAGTGACAGTGACAGTTACAGTGACAGTGAGATTGACAGAGAGAGTGACAGTGAGAGCGACAATGAGAGTTACAGGAACAGTGAGAGTTACAATGACAGTGTGAGCGACAATGAGAGTTACAGTGGCAGTGAGAGCGACAATGAGACTTACAGTGTCAGTGACAGCGAAAATGAGAGTTACAGTGACAGTGAGAGTGACAGTGACAGCGACAATGAGAGTTACAGTGACAGTGAGAGTGACAGTGAGAGTTACATAGACAGTGAGAGTGACAGTGAGAGCGACAATGAGATTTACAGTGACAGTGAGAGTGACAATGAGAGTTACAGTGACAGTGAGAGCGACAGTGAGAGTTACAGTTACAGTGAGAGTGACAGTGACAGTGACAGTGACAGTGAGATTGACAATGAGAGTTACAGTGAGACTGAGAGCGACAATGAGAGTTACAGTGACAGTGAGAGCGACAATGAGAGTTACAGTGATAGTGAGAGTGACAGTGACAGTGAGAGCAACAATGAGAGTTACAGTGACAATGAGAGTGACAGCGAGAGTTACAGTGACAGTGAAAGTGACTTTGAGATTTACAATGACAGTGAGAGTGACAATGAGAGTTACAGTGACAGTGAGAGCGACATTGAGAGTTACAGCGACAGTGAGAGCAACAGTGAGAGTTACAGTGAAGTGAGAGTGACAGTGACAGCGACAATGAGAGTTACAGTGACAGTGAGAGTGACAGTGAGAGTTACATAGACAGTGAGAGTGCCAGTGAGAGCGACAATGAGATTTACAGTGACAGTGAGAGTGACAATGAGAGTTACAGTGACAGTGAGAGCGACAATGAGAGTTAAAGTGACAGTGAGAGTGACAGTGAGAGTTACAGTGACAGTGAGAGCGACAATGTGAGTTACAGTGACAGTGAGAGTTACAGTGAGAGCGACAATGAGAATTACAGTGACAGTGAGTGTGACAATGAGAGTTGCAGTGACAGTGAGAGCGACAATGAGAGTTACAGTGACAGTGAGAGCGACAATGAGAGTTATAGTGACAGTGAGAGTGACAATGAGAGTTACAGTGACAGTGAGAGTGACAGTGAGATTGACAGTGACAGTGAGAGTGACAGTGAGAGTTACAGTGACAGTGAGAGCGACAATGAGAGTTACAGTGAGTGTGGCAGTGAGAGTGACAGTGAGAGCGACAATGAGAGTTACAGTGACAGTGAGAGCGGCAATGTGAGTTACCGTGACACTGAGAGTGACAGTGAGAGATACAGTGACAGTGAGAGTGACAGTGAGAGTGACAGTGACAGTGAGAGTGACAATGAGAGTTACAGTGACAGTGAGAGCGACAATGAGAGTTACAGTGACAGTGAGAGCGACAATGAGAGTTACAGTGATAGTGAGAGTGACAGTGAAAGTGAGAGCGACAATGAGATTTACAGTGACAGTGAGAGTGCCAGTGAGAGTTACAGTGACAGTGAAAGTGACTTTGAGAGTTACAGTGACAGTGAGAGTGACATTGAGAGTTACAGTGACAGTGAGAGCGACAATGAGAGTTACAGTGACAGTGAGAGCGACAATGAGATTTACAGTGATAGTGAGAGTGACAGTGACAGTGAGAGTGACATTGAGAGTTACAGTGACAGTGAGAGCGACAATGAGAGTTACAGTGACAGTGAGAGTGACAATGACAGCGACAATGAGAGTTACAGTGACAGTGAGAGTGACAGTGAAAGTTACATAGACAGTGAGAGTGAAAGTGAGAGCGACAATGAGAGTTACAGTGACAGTGACAGTGACATTGAGAGTTTCAGTGATAGTGAGAGTGACAGTGAGAGTGACAGTGAGAGCGACAATGAGAGTTACAGTGACAGTGAGAGTGACAGTGAGAGTTACTGTGACAGTGAAAGTGACAATGAGAGTTACAGAGACAGTGAGAGCAAGAGTGAGAGTTACAGTGACAGCGAGAGTTACAGTGAGAGCAAAAGTGAGAGTTACAGTGACATTGAGAGTTAGAGTGAGAGTTACAGTGACAGTTAGAGTGACAGTGAGAGCGACAATGAGAGTTACAGTGACAGTGAGAGCGACAATGAGAGTTACAGTGACAGTGAGAGTGACAGTGACAGCGACAATGAGAGTTACAGTGACAGTGAGCGCGACAATGAGATTTACAGTGGCAGTGAGAGCGACAGTGAGAGTTACAGTGACAGTGAGAGCGACAGTGAGAGTTACAGTGACAGTGAGAGTGACAGTGAGAGTGACAGTGACAGTGAGATTGACAATGAGAGTGACAGTGACAGTGAGAGCGACAATGAGAGTTACAGTGACAATGAGAGTGACAGTGAGAGTTACAGTGACAGTGAAAGTGACTTTGTGAGTTACAATGACAGTGAGAGTGACAATGAGATTTACAGTGACAGTGAGAGCGACATTGAGAGTTACAGTAACATTGAGAGTTAGAGTGAGAGTTACAGTGACAGTGAGAGTGACAGTGAGAGCGACAATGAGAGTTACAGTGACAGTGAGAGCGACAATGAGAGTTACAGTGACAGTGAGAGTGACAGTGACAGCGACAATGAGAGTTACAGTGACAGTGAGAGCGACAATGAGATTTACAGTGACAGTGAGAGCGACAGTGAGAGTTACAGTGACAGTGAGAGAGACAGTGAGAGTTACAGTGACAGTGAGAGTGACAGTGAGAGTGACAGTGACAGTGAGATTGACAATGAGAGTTACAGTGACAGTGAGAGCGACAATGAGAGTTACAGTGACAATGAGAGTGACAGTGAGAGTTACAGTGACAGTGAAAGTGACTTTGTGAGTTACAATGACAGTGAGAGTGACAATGAGATTTACAGTGACAGTGAGAGCGACATTGAGAGTTACAGTGACAGCGAGAGTGACAGTGAGAGCAACAGTGAGAGTTACAGTGACAGTGAGAGTGACAGTGACAGTTACAGTGACAGTGAGATTGACAGAGAGAGTGACAGTGAGAGCGACAATGAGAGTTACAGGAACAGTGAGAGTTACAATGACAGTGAGAGCGACAATGAGAGTTACAGTGACAGTGAGAGCGACAATGAGACTTACAGTGACAGTGACAGCGAAAATGAGAGTTACAGTGACAGTGAGAGTGACAGTGACAGCGACAATGAGAGTTACAATGACAGTGAGAGTGACAGTGAGAGTTACATAGACAGTGAGAGTGACAGTGAGAGCGACAATGAGATTTACAGTGACAGTGAGAGTGACAATGAGAGTTACAGTGACAGTGAGAGCGACAATGAGAGTTAAAGTGACAGTGAGAGTGACAGCGAGAGTTACAGTGACAGTGAGAGCGACACTGAGAGTAAAAAGTGACAGTGAGAGCGACAGTGAGAGTTACAGTGACAGTGAGAGCGACAGTGAGAGTTACAGTTACAGTGAGAGTGACAGTGAGAGTGACAGTGACAGTGAGATTGACAATGAGAGTTACAGTGAGACTGAGAGCGACAATGAGAGTTACAGTGACAGTGAGAGCGACAATGAGAGTTACAGTGATAGTGAGAGTGACAGTGACAGTGAGAGCAACAATGAGAGTTACAGTGACAATGAGAGTGACAGCGAGAGTTACAGTGACAGTGAAAGTGACTTTGAGATTTACAATGACAGTGAGAGTGACAATGAGAGTTACAGTGACAGTGAGAGCGACATTGAGAGTTACAGCGACAGTGAGAGCAACAGTGAGAGTTACAGTGAAGTGAGAGTGACAGTGACAGCGACAATGAGAGTTACAGTGACAGTGAGAGTGACAGTGAGAGTTACATAGACAGTGAGAGTGCCAGTGAGAGCGACAATGAGATTTACAGTGACAGTGAGAGTGACAATGAGAGTTACAGTGACAGTGAGAGCGACAATGAGAGTTAAAGTGACAGTGAGAGTGACAGTGAGAGTTACAGTGACAGTGAGAGCGACAATGTGAGTTACAGTGACAGTGAGAGTTACAGTGAGAGCGACAATGAGAATTACAGTGACAGTGAGTGTGACAATGAGAGTTGCAGTGACAGTGAGAGCGACAATGAGAGTTACAGTGACAGTGAGAGCGACAATGAGAGTTATAGTGACAGTGAGAGTGACAATGAGAGTTACAGTGACAGTGCGAGTGACAGTGAGATTGACAGTGACAGTGAGAGTGACAGTGAGAGTTACAGTGACAGTGAGAGCGACAATGAGAGTTACAGTGAGTGTGGCAGTGAGAGTGACAGTGAGAGCGACAATGAGAGTTACAGTGACAGTGAGAGCGGCAATGTGAGTTACCGTGACACTGAGAGTGACAGTGAGAGTTACAGTGACAGTGAGAGTGACAGTGAGAGTGACAGTGACAGTGAGAGTGACAATGAGAGTTACAGTGACAGTGAGAGCGACAATGAGAGTTACAGTGACAGTGAGAGCGACAATGAGAGTTACAGTGATAGTGAGAGTGACAGTGAAAGTGAGAGCGACAATGAGATTTACAGTGACAGTGAGAGTGCCAGTGAGAGTTACAGTGACAGTGAAAGTGACTTTGAGAGTTACAGTGACAGTGAGAGTGACATTGAGAGTTACAGTGACAGTGAGAGCGACAATGAGAGTTACAGTGACAGTGAGAGCGACAATGAGATTTACAGTGATAGTGAGAGTGACAGTGACAGTGAGAGTGACAATGAGAGTTACAGTGACAGTGAGAGCGACAATGAGAGTTACAGTGACAGTGAGAGTGACAATGACAGCGACAATGAGAGTTACAGTGACAGTGAGAGTGACAGTGAAAGTTACATAGACAGTGAGCGTGAAAGTGAGAGCGACAATGAGATTTACAGTGACAGTGAGAGTGACAATGAGAGTTACAGTGACAGTGAGAGCGACAATGAGAGTTAAAGTGACAGTGAGATTGACAGCGAGAGTTACAGTGACAGTGAGAGCGACACTGAGAGTAAAAAGTGACAGTGAGAGCGACAATTAGAGTTACAGTGACAGTGAGAGCGACAGTGAGAGTTGCAGTGACATTGAGAGTGACAATGAGAGTGACAGTGACATTGAGAGTGACAATGAGAGTTACAGTGACAGTGAGAGCGACAATGAGATTTACAGTGACAGTGAGAGCGACAATGAGAGTTACAGTGATAATGAGAGTGACAGTGACATTGTGAGCGACAATGAGAGTTACAGTGACAGTGAGAGTGACAGTGAGAGTTACAGTGACAATGAAAGTGACTTTGAGAGTTACAGTAACAGTGAGAGTGACAATGAGAGTTACAGTGACAGTGAGAGCGACATTGAGAGTTACAGTGACAGTGAGAGCAACAGTGAGAGTTACAGTGACAGCAAGAGTGACAGTGAGAGCAACAGTGAGAGTTACAGTGACAGTGGGAGTGACAGTGACAGTGAGATTGACAGTGAGAGTGACATTGAGAGCTCAATGAGAGTTACCGTGACAGTGAGAGTTACAGTGACAGTGAGAGCGACAATGAGAGTTACAGTGACTGTGAGAGTGACAGTGACAACGACAATGAGAGTTACAGTGACAGTGAGAGTGACAGTGAGAGTTACATAGACAGTGAGAGTGACAGTGAGAGCGACAATGAGATTTACAGTGACAGCGAGAGTGACAATGAGAGTAACAGTGACAGTGAGAGCGACAATGAGAGTTAAAGTGACAGGGAGAGTGACAGTTAGAGTTACAGTGACAGTGAGAGTGACAGTGACAGTGAGAGTTACAGTGACAGTGAGAGCGACAATTTGAGTTACAGTGACAGTGAGAGTGACAATGAGAGTTACAGTGACAGTGAGAGCGACAATGTGAATTACAGTGATAGTGAGAGCGACAATGAGAGTTATAGTGACAGTGAGAGTGACAATGAGAGTTACAGTGACAGTGAGAGTGACAGTGAGATTGACAGTGACAGTGAGAGTGACAGTGAGAGTTACAGTGACAGTGAGTGCGACAATGAGAGTTACAGTGACAGTAAGAGTTAAAGTGAGAGCGACAATGAGAGTTACAGTGAGTGTGGCAGTGAGAGTGACAGTGAGAGCGACAATGTGAGTTACCGTGACAGTGAGAATGACAGTGAGAGTTACAGTGACAGTGAGAGCGACAATGAGAGTAACAGTGACAGTGAGAGCGACAATGAGATTTATAGTGACAGTGAGAGTGACAATGAGAGTTACAGTGACAGTGAGAGTGACAGTGAGATTGACAGTGACAGTGAGAGTGACAGTGAGAGTTACAGTGACAGCGACAATGTGAGTTACAGTGACAGTAAGAGTTACAGTGAGAGCGACAATGAGAGTTACAGTGAGTGTGGCAGTGAGAGTGACAGTGAGAGCGACAGTGAGAGTTACAGTGACAGTGAGAGCGACAGTGAGTGTTACAGTGACAATGACAGCGACAATGAGAGTTACAGTGACAGTGAGAGTAACAGTGAGAGCGACAGTGAGAGTTACAGTGACAGTGAGAGTGACAATGACAGTTACAATGACAGTGAGAGCGACAGTGAGAGTTACAGTGACAGTGAGAGCGACAGTGAGAGTTACAGTGACAGTGAGAGTGACAGTGAGAGCGACAATGAGAGTTACAGTGACAGTGAGAGCGACAATGAGAGTTACAGTGACAGCGAGAGTGACAGTGAGAGCGACAATGAGAGTTACAGTGACAGTGAGAGCGACAATGAGAGTTACAGTGACAGTGAGAATGACAGTAAGAGTGACAATGAGATTTACAGTGACAGTGAGAGCGATAATGAGAGTTACAGTGTGGAGTTACAGTGACAGTGAGAGTTACAGTGAGAGAGACAATGAGAGTTACAGTGACAGTGAGAGCGACAATGAGAGTTACAGTGACAGTGAGAGCGACAGTGAGAGTTCAAGTGACAGTGAGAGCGAGAATGAGATTTACAGTGACAGTGAGAGTGACAGTGACAGCGATAAGGAGAGTTACAGTGACAGTGAGAGCGACAGTGAGAGTTACAGTGACAGTGAGAGTGAAAGTGAGAGCGACAATGAGATTTACAGTGACAATGAGAGTGACAATGAGAGTTACAGTGACAGTGAGAGCGACAATGAGAGTTACAGTGACAGTGAGAGTGACAGTGAGAGTGACAGTGACAGTGAGAGTGGCAGTGAGAGTTACAGTGACAGTGAGAGCGTCAATGAGATTTACACTGACACTAAGAGTTACAGTGGCAGTGAGAGTGGCAATGAGAGTTACAGTGACAGTGACATTGAGAGTTTCAGTGATAGTGAGAGTGACCGTGAGAGTGACAGTGACAGTGAGTGTTACAGGGACAGTCAGAGCGACAATGAGAGTTACAGTGGCAGTGAGAGCGACAATGAGAGTTACATTGACAGTGAGAGTGACAGTGAGAGTTACAGTGACAGTGAGTGTTACAGGGACAGTCAGAGCGACAATGAGAGTTACAGTGGCAGTGAGAGCGACAATGAGAGTTACAGTGACAGTGACAGTGACATTGAGAGTTACAGTGACAGTGAGAGTGAAATTGAGAGTTAAAGTGACAATGAAAGTGACTTTGAGAGTTACAGTGACAGTGAGAGTGACAATGAGAGTTACAGTGACAGTGAGAGCGACATTGAGAGTTACAGTGACAGTGAGAGCAACAGTGAGAGTTACAGTGACAGTGAGAGTGACAGTGAGAGTAAGATTGACAGTGAGAGTGACAGTGAGAGCGACAATGTGAGTTACAGTGACAGTGAGAGTTACAGTGACAGTGAGAGCGACAATGAGAGTTAGAGTGACTGTGAGAGCGACAATGAGACATACAGTGACAGTGAGAGCGACAATGAGAGTTACAGTGACAGTGAGAGTGACAGTGACAACGACAATGAGAGATACAGTGACAGTGAGAGTGACATTGAGAGTTACATAGACAGTGACAGTGACAGTGAGAGCGACAATGAGATTTACAGTGACAGTGAGAGTGACAATGAGAGTTACAGTGACAGTGAGAGCGACAATGAGAGTTAAAGTGACAGTGAGAGTGACAGCGAGAGTTACAGTGACAGTGAAAGCGACACTGAGAGTGAAAAGTGACAGTGAGAGCGACAGCGAGAGTTACAGTGACAGTGAGAGCGACAGTGAGAGTTACAGTGACAGTGAGAGTGACAGTGAGAGTGACAGTGACAGTGAGAGTGACAATGAGAGTTACAGTGACAGTGAGAGCGAAATGAGAGTTACAGTGACAGTGAGAGCGACAATGAGTGTTACAGTGATGGTGAGAGTGACAGTGACAGTGAGAGCGACAATGAGAGTTACAGTGACAGTGAGAGTGCCAGTGAGAGTTACAGTGACAGTGAAAGTGACTTTGAGAGTTACAGTGACAGTGAGAGTGACAATGAGAGTTACAGTGACAGTGAGAGCGACAATGAGAGTTACAGTGACAGTGAGAGCGACAATGAGATTTACAGTGATAGTGAGAGTGACAGTGACAGTGAGAGTGACAATGAGAGTTACAGTGACAGTGAGAGCGACAATGAGAGTTACAGTGACAGTGAGAGTGACAATGACAGCGACAATGAGAGTTACAGTGACAGTGAGAGTGACAGTGAAAGTTACATAGACAGTGAGAGTGAAAGTGAGAGCGACAATGAGATTTACAGTGACAGTGAGAGTGACAATGAGAGTTACAGTGACAGTGAGAGTTACAATGAGAGTTGAAGTGACAGTGAGAGTGACAGTGAGAGTTACAGTGACAGTGAGAGCGACAGTGAGAGTTGCAGTGACATTGAGAGTGACAATGAGAGTGACAGTGACATTGAGAGTGACAATGAGAGTTACAGTGACAGTGAGAGCGACAATGAGATTTACAGTGACAGTGAGAGCGACAATGAGAGTTACAGTGATAATGAGAGTGACAGTGACAGTGTGAGCGACAATGAGATTTACAGTGACAGTGAGAGTGACAGTGAGAGTTACAGTGACAATGAAAGTGACTTTGAGAGTTACAGTGACAGTGAGAGTGACAATGAGAGTTACAGTGACAGTGAGAGCGACATTGAGAGTTACAGTGACAGTGAGAGCAACAGTGAGAGTTACAGTGACTGCAAGAGTGACAGTGAGAGCAACAGTGAGAGTTACAGTGACAGTGGGAGTGACAGTGACAGTGAGATTGACAGTGAGAGTGACATTGAGAGCGACAATGAGAGTTACCGTGACAGTGAGAGTTACAGTGACAGTGAGAGCGACAATGAGAGTTACAGTGACTGTGAGAGTGACAGTGACAACGACAATGAGAGTTACAGTGACAGTGAGAGTGACATGAGAGTTACATAGACAGTGAGAGTGACAGTGAGAGCGACAATGAGATTTACAGTGACAGTGAGAGTGACAATGAGAGTTACAGTGACAGTGAGAGTACAATGAGAGTTAAAGTGACAGTGAGAGTGACAGTTAGAGTTACAGTGACAGTGAGAGTGACAGTGACTGTGAGAGTTACAGTGACAGTGAGAGCGACAATGTGAGTTACAGTGACAGTGAGAGTTACAGTGAAAGCGACAATGAGAGTTACAGTGACAGTGAGAGTGACAATGAGAGTTACAGTGACAGTGAGAGCGACAATGTGAATTACAGTGATAGTGAGAGCGACAATGAGAGTTATAGTGACAGTGAGAGTGACAATGAGAGTTACAGTGACAGTGAGAGTGACAGTGAGATTGACAGTGACAGTGAGAGTGACAGTGAGAGTTACAGTGACAGTGAGAGTGACAATGAGAGTTACAGTGACAGTAAGAGTTAAAGTGAGAGCGACAATGAGAGTTACAGTGAGTGTGGCAGTGAGAGTGACAGTGAGAGCGACAATGTGAGTTACCATGACAGTGAGAATGACAGTGAGAGTTACAGTGACAGTGAGAGCGACAATGAGAGTAACAGTGACAGTGAGAGCGACAATGAGATTTATAGTGACAGTGAGAGTGACAACGAGAGTTACAGTGACAGTGAGAGTGACAGTGAGATTGACAGTGACAGTGAGAGTGACAGTGAGAGTTACAGTGACAGCGACAATGTGAGTTACAGTGACAGTAAGAGTTACAGTGAGAGCGACAATGAGAGTTACAGTGAGTGTGGCAGTGAGAGTGACAGTGAGAGCGACAGTGAGAGTTACAGTGACAGTGAGAGTGACAATGACAGTTACAGTGACAGTGAGAGCGACAGTGAGAGTTACAGTGACAGTGAGAGCGACAATGAGAGTTACAGTGATAGTGAGAGTGACAGTGACAGTGAGAGCGACAATGAGAGTTACAGTGACAGTGAGAGTGCCAGTGAGAGTTACAGTGACAGTGAAAGTGACTTTGAGAGTTACAGTGACAGTGAGAGTGACAATGAGAGTTACAGTGACAGTGAGAGCGACAATGAGAGTTACAGTGACAGTGAGAGCGACAATGAGATTTACAGTGATAGTGAGAGTGACAGTGACAGTGAGAGTGACAATGAGAGTTACAGTGACAGTGAGAGCGACAATGAGAGTTACAGTGACAGTGAGAGTGACAATGACAGCGACAATGAGAGTTACAGTGACAGTGAGAGTGACAGTGAAAGTTACATAGACAGTGAGAGTGAAAGTGAGAGCGACAATGAGATTTACAGTGACAGTGAGAGTGACAATGAGAGTTACAGTGACAGTGAGAGTTACAATGAGAGTTAAAGTGACAGTGAGAGTGACAGTGAGAGTTACAGTGACAGTGAGAGCGACAGTGAGAGTTGCAGTGACATTGAGAGTGACAATGAGAGTGACAGTGACATTGAGAGTGACAATGAGAGTTACAGTGACAGTGAGAGCGACAATGAGATTTACAGTGACAGTGAGAGCGACAATGAGAGTTACAGTGATAATGAGAGTGACAGTGACAGTGTGAGCGACAATGAGATTTACAGTGACAGTGAGAGTGACAGTGAGAGTTACAGTGACAATGAAAGTGACTTTGAGAGTTACAGTGACAGTGAGAGTGACAATGAGAGTTACAGTGACAGTGAGAGCGACATTGAGAGTTACAGTGACAGTGAGAGCAACAGTGAGAGTTACAGTGACTGCAAGAGTGACAGTGAGAGCAACAGTGAGAGTTACAGTGACAGTGGGAGTGACAGTGACAGTGAGATTGACAGTGAGAGTGACATTGAGAGCGACAATGAGAGTTACCGTGACAGTGAGAGTTACAGTGACAGTGAGAGCGACAATGAGAGTTACAGTGACTGTGAGAGTGACAGTGACAACGACAATGAGAGTTACAGTGACAGTGAGAGTGACATGAGAGTTACATAGACAGTGAGAGTGACAGTGAGAGCGACAATGAGGTTTACCGTGACAGTGAGAGTGACAATGAGAGTTACAGTGACAGTGAGAGTACAATGAGAGTTAAAGTGACAGTGAGAGTGACAGTTAGAGTTACAGTGACAGTGAGAGTGACAGTGACTGTGAGAGTTACAGTGACAGTGAGAGCGACAATGTGAGTTACAGTGACAGTGAGAGTTACAGTGAAAGCGACAATGAGAGTTACAGTGACAGTGAGAGTGACAATGAGAGTTACAGTGACAGTGAGAGCGACAATGTGAATTACAGTGATAGTGAGAGCGACAATGAGAGTTATAGTGACAGTGAGAGTGACAATGAGAGTTACAGTGACAGTGAGAGTGACAGTGAGATTGACAGTGACAGTGAGAGTGACAGTGAGAGTTACAGTGACAGTGAGAGTGACAATGAGAGTTACAGTGACAGTAAGAGTTAAAGTGAGAGCGACAATGAGAGTTACAGTGAGTGTGGCAGTGAGAGTGACAGTGAGAGCGACAATGTGAGTTACCATGACAGTGAGAATGACAGTGAGAGTTACAGTGACAGTGAGAGCGACAATGAGAGTAACAGTGACAGTGAGAGCGACAATGAGATTTATAGTGACAGTGAGAGTGACAACGAGAGTTACAGTGACAGTGAGAGTGACAGTGAGATTGACAGTGACAGTGAGAGTGACAGTGAGAGTTACAGTGACAGCGACAATGTGAGTTACAGTGACAGTAAGAGTTACAGTGAGAGCGACAATGAGAGTTACAGTGAGTGTGGCAGTGAGAGTGACAGTGAGAGCGACAGTGAGAGTTACAGTGACAGTGAGAGCGACAGTGAGTGTTACAGTGACAATGACAGCGACAATGAGAGTTACAGTGACAGTGAGAGTAACAGTGAGAGCGACAGTGAGAGTTACAGTGACAGTGAGAGTGACAATGACAGTTACAGTGACAGTGAGAGCGACAGTGAGAGTTACAGTGACAGTGAGAGCGACAGTGAGAGTTACAGTGACAGTGAGAGTGACAGTGAGAGCGACAATGAGAGTTACAGTGACAGTGAGAGCGACAATGAGAGTTACAGTGACAGCGAGAGTGACAGTGAGAGCGACAATGAGAGTTACAGTGACAGTGAGAGCGACAATGAGAGTTACAGTGACAGCGAGAATGACAGTAAGAGTGACAATGAGATTTACAGTGACAGTGAGAGCGATAATGAGAGTTACAGTGACGAGTTACAGTGACAGTGAGAGTTACAGCGAGAGAGACAATGAGAGTTACAGTGACAGTGAGAGCGACAATGAGAGTTACAGTGACAGTGAGAGCGACAGTGAGAGTTCAAGTGACAGTGAGAGCTACAATGAGATTTACAGTGACAGTGAGAGTGACAGTGACAGCGATAAGGAGAGTTACAGTGACAGTGAGAGCGACAGTGAGAGTTACAGTGACAGTGAGAGTGAAAGTGAGAGCGACAATGAGATTTACAGTGACAATGAGAGTGACAATGAGAGTTACAGTGACAGTGAGAGCGACAATGAGAGTTACAGTGACAGTGAGAGTGACAGTGAGAGTGACAGTGACAGTGAGAGTGGCAGTGAGAGTTACAGTGACAGTGAGAGCGTCAATGAGATTTACAGTGACACTAAGAGTTACAGTGGCAGTGAGAGTGACAATGAGAGTTACAGTGACAGTGACATTGAGAGTTTCAGTGATAGTGAGAGTGACCGTGAGAGTGACAGTGAGAGCGACAATGAGAGTTACAGTGACAGTGAGAGTGACAGTGAGAGTTACAGTGACAGTGAGTGTTACAGGGACAGTCAGAGCGACAATGAGAGTTACAGTGGCAGTGAGAGCGACAATGAGAGTTACAGTGACAGTGACAGTGACATTGAGAGTTACAGCGAGAGTGAGAGTGATAGTGACAGTGAGAGTGACAGTGAGAGTTACAGTGACAGTGAGAGTGACAGTGAGAGTTACAGTGACAGTGAAAGTGACAATGAGAGTTACAGTGACAGTGAGAGCAACAGTGAGAGTTACAGTGACAGCGAGAGTTACATTGAGAGCAAAAGTGAGAGTTACAGTGACATTGAGAGTTAGAGTGAGAGTTACAGTGACAGTGAAAGTGACAGTGAGAGCGACAATGAGAGTTACAGTGACAGTGAGAGCGACAATGAGAGTTACAGTGACAGTGAGAGTGACAATGACAGCGACAATGAGAGTTACAGTGACAGTGAGAGTGACAGTGAAAGTTACATAGACAGTGAGAGTGAAAGTGAGAGCGACAATGAGATTTACAGTGACAGTGAGAGTGACAATGAGAGTTACAGTGACAGTGAGAGCGACAATGAGAGTTAAAGTGACAGTGAGAGTGACAGCGAGAGTTACAGTGACAGTGAGAGCGACACTGAGAGTAAAAAGTGACAGTGAGAGCGACAATTAGAGTTACAGTGACAGTGAGAGCGACAGTGAGATTTGCAGTGACATTGAGAGTGACAATGAGAGTGACAGTGACATTGAGAGTGACAATGAGAGTTACAGTGACAGTGAGAGCGACAATGAGATTTACAGTGACAGTGAGAGCGACAATGAGAGTTTCAGTGATAGTGAGAGTGACAGTGACAGTGAGAGCGACAATGAGAGTTACAGTGACAGTGAGAGTGAAAGTGAGAGTTACAGTGACAATGAAAGTGACTTTGAGAGTTACAGTGACAGTGAGAGTGACAATGAGAGTTACAGTGACAGTGAGAGCGACATTGAGAGTTACAGTGACAGTGAGAGCAACAGTGAGAGTTACAGTGACAGTGAGAGTGACAGTGACAGTGAGATTGACAGTGAGAGTGACAGTGAGAGTGACAATGTGAGTTACAGTGACAGTGAGAGTTACAGTGACAGTGAGAGCGACAATGAGAGTTAGAGTGACTGTGAGAGCGACAATGAGACTTACAGTGACAGTGAGAGCGACAATGAGATTTACAGTGACAGTGAGAGTGACAGTGACAACGACAATGAGAGATACAGTGACAGTGAGAGTGACATTGAGAGTTACATAGACAGTGAGAGTGACAGCGAGAGCGACAATGAGATTTACGGTGACAGTGAGAGTGACAGCGAGAGTTACAGTGAGAGTGAGAGTGACAATGACAGCGACAATGAGAGTTACAGTGACAGTGAGAGTGACAGTGAAAGTTACATCGACAGTGAGAGTGAAATGGAGAGCGACAATGAGATTTACAGTGACAGTGAGAGTGACAATGAGAGTTACAGTGACAGTGAGAGCGACAATGAGAGTTAAAGTGACAGTGAGAGTGACAGCGAGAGTTACAGTGACAGTGAGAGCGACACTGAGAGTAAAAAGTGACAGTAAGAGCGACAATTAGAGTTACAGTGACAGTGAGAGCGACAGTGAGAGTTGCAGTGACATTGAGAGTGACAATGAGAGTGACAGTGACATTGAGAGTGACAATGAGAGTTACAGTGACAGTGAGAGCGACAATGAGATTTACAGTGACAGTGAGAGCGACAATGAGAGTTACAGTGATAATGAGAGTGACAGTGACAGTGTGAGCGACAATGAGAGTTACAGTGACAGTGAGAGTGACAGTGAGTGTTACAGTGACAATGAAAGTGACTTTGAGAGTTACAGTGACAGTGAGAGTGACAATGAGAGTTACAGTGACAGTGAGAGCGACATTGAGAGTTACAGTGACAGTGAGAGCGACAATGTGAGTTACAGTGTCTGTGAGAGTGACAGTGACAACGACAATGAGAGTTACAGTGACAGTGAGAGTGACAGTGAGAGTTACATAGACAGTGAGAGTGACAGTGAGAGCGACAATGAGATTTACAGTGACAGTGAGAGTGACAATGAGAGTTACAGTGACAGTGAGAGTACAATGAGAGTTAAAGTGACAGTGAGAGTGACAGTTAGAGTTACAGTGACAGTGAGAGTGACAGTGACTGTGAGAGTTACAGTGACAGTGAGAGCGACAATGTGAGTTACAGTGACAGTGAGAGTTACAGTGAAAGCGACAATGAGAGTTACAGTGACAGTGAGAGTGACAATGAGAGTTACAGTGACAGTGAGAGCGACAATGTGAATTACAGTGATAGTGAGAGCGACAATGAGAGTTATAGTGACAGTGAGAGTGACAATGAGAGTTACAGTGACAGTGAGAGTGACAGTGAGATTGACAGTGACAGTGAGAGTGACAGTGAGAGTTACAGTGACAGTGAGAATGACAATGAGAGTTACAGTGACAGTAAGAGTTAAAGTGAGAGCGACAATGAGAGTTACAGTGAGTGTGGCAGTGAGAATGACAGTGAGAGCGACAATGTGAGTTACCGTGACAGTGAGAATGACAGTGAGAGTTACAGTGACAGTGAGAGCGACAATGAGAGTAACAGTGACAGTGAGAGCGACAATGAGATTTATAGTGACAGTGAGAGTGACAATGAGAGTTACAGTGACAGTGAGAGTGACAGTGAGATTGACAGTGACAGTGAGAGTGACAGTGAGATTTACAGTGACAGCGACAATGTGAGTTACAGTGACAGTAAGAGTTACAGTGAGAGCGACAATGAGAGTTACAGTGAGTGTGGCAGTGAGAGTGACAGTGAGAGCGACAGTGAGAGTTACAGTGACAGTGAGAGCGACAGTGAGTGTTACAGTGACAATGACAGCGACAATGAGAGTTACAGTGACAGTGAGAGTAACAGTGAGAGCGACAGTGAGAGTTACAGTGACAGTGAGAGTGACAATGACAGTTACAGTGACAGTGAGAGCGACAGTGAGAGTTACAGTGACAGTGAGAGCGACAGTGAGAGTTACAGTGACAGTGAGAGCGACAATGAGAGTTACAGTGACAGTGAGAGCGACAATGAGAGTTACAGTGACAGCGAGAGTGACAGTGAGAGCGACAATGAGAGTTACAGTGACAGTGAGAGCGACAATGAGAGTTACAGTGACAGTGAGAATGACAGTAAGAGTGACAATGAGATTTACAGTGACAGTGAGAGCGATAATGAGAGTTACAGTGACGAGTTACAGTGACAGTGAGAGTTACAGCGAGAGAGACAATGAGAGTTACAGTGACAGTGAGAGCGACAATGAGAGTTACAGTGACAGTGAGAGCGACAGTGAGAGTTCAAGTGACAGTGAGAGCTACAATGAGATTTACAGTGACAGTGAGAGTGACAGTGACAGCGATAAGGAGAGTTACAGTGACAGTGAGAGCGACAGTGAGAGTTACAGTGACAGTGAGAGTGAAAGTGAGAGCGACAATGAGATTTACAGTGACAATGAGAGTGACAATGAGAGTTACAGTGACAGTGAGAGCGACAATGAGAGTTACAGTGACAGTGAGAGTGACAGTGAGAGTGACAGTGACAGTGAGAGTGGCAGTGAGAGTTACAGTGACAGTGAGAGCGTCAATGAGATTTACAGTGACACTAAGAGTTACAGTGGCAGTGAGAGTGACAATGAGAGTTACAGTGACAGTGACATTGAGAGTTTCAGTGATAGTGAGAGTGACCGTGAGAGTGACAGTGAGAGCGACAATGAGAGTTACAGTGACAGTGAGAGTGACAGTGAGAGTTACAGTGACAGTGAGTGTTACAGGGACAGTCAGAGCGACAATGAGAGTTACAGTGGCAGTGAGAGCGACAATGAGAGTTACAGTGACAGTGACAGTGACATTGAGAGTTACAGCGAGAGTGAGAGTGATAGTGACAGTGAGAGTGACAGTGAGAGTTACAGTGACAGTGAGAGTGACAGTGAGAGTTACAGTGACAGTGAAAGTGACAATGAGAGTTACAGTGACAGTGAGAGCAACAGTGAGAGTTACAGTGACAGCGAGAGTTACAGTGAGAGCAAAAGTGAGAGTTACAGTGACATTGAGAGTTAGAGTGAGAGTTACAGTGACAGTGAGAGTGACAGTGAGAGCGACAATGAGAGTTACAGTGACAGTGAGAGCGACAATGAGAGTTACAGTGACAGTGAGAGTGACAATGACAGTGACAATGAGAGTTACAGTGACAGTGAGAGTGACAGTGAAAGTTACATAGACAGTGAGAGTGAAAGTGAGAGCGACAATGAGATTTACAGTGACAGTGAGAGTGACAATGAGAGTTACAGTGACAGTGAGAGCGACAATGAGAGTTAAAGTGACAGTGAGAGTGACAGCGAGAGTTACAGAGACAGTGAGAGCGACACTGAGAGTAAAAAGTGACAGTGAGAGCGACAATTAGAGTTACAGTGACAGTGAGAGCGACAGTGAGATTTGCAGTGACATTGAGAGTGACAATGAGAGTGACAGTGACATTGAGAGTGACAATGAGAGTTACAGTGACAGTGAGAGCGACAATGAGATTTACAGTGACAGTGAGAGAGACAATGAGAGTTTCAGTGATAGTGAGAGTGACAGTGACAGTGAGAGCGACAATGAGAGTTACAGTGACAGTGAGAGTGAAAGTGAGAGTTACAGTGACAATGAAAGTGACTTTGAGAGTTACAGTGACAGTGAGAGTGACAATGAGAGTTACAGTGACAGTGAGAGCGACATTGAGAGTTACAGTGACAGTGAGAGCAACAGTGAGAGTTACAGTGACAGTGAGAGTGACAGTGACAGTGAGATTGACAGTGAGAGTGACAGTGAGAGTGACAATGTGAGTTACAGTGACAGTGAGAGTTACAGTGACAGTGAGAGCGACAATGAGAGTTAGAGTGACTGTGAGAGCGACAATGAGACTTTCAGTGACAGTGAGAGCGACAATGAGATTTACAGTGACAGTGAGAGTGACAGTGACAACGACAATGAGAGATACAGTGACAGTGAGAGTGACATTGAGAGTTACATAGACAGTGAGAGTGACAGTGAGAGCGACAATGAGATTTACAGTGACAGTGAGAGTGACAATGAGAGTTACAGTGACAGTGAGAGCGACAATGAGAGTTAAAGTGACAGTGAGAGTGACAGCGAGAGTTACAGTGACAGTGAGAGCGACACTGAGAGTAAAAAGTGACAGTGAGAGCGACAGCGAGAGTAACAGTGACAGTGAGAGCGACAGTGAGAGTTACAGTGACAGTGAGAGTGACAGTGAGAGTGACAGTGACAGTGAGTGTGACAATGAGAGTTACAGTGACAGTGAGAGCGACAATGAGAGTTACAGTGACAGTGAGAGCGACAATGAGAGTTACAGTGATAGTGAGAGTGACAGTGACAGTGAGAGCGACAATGAGAGTTACAGTGACAGTGAGAGTGCCAGTGAGAGTTACAGTGACAGTGAAAGTGACTTTGAAAGTTACAGTGACAGTGAGAGTGACAATGAGAGTTACAGTGACAGTGAGAGCGACAATGAGAGTTACAGTGACAGTGAGAGCGACAATGAGATTTACAGTGATAGTGAGAGTGACAGTGACAGTGAGAGTGACAATGAGAGTTACAGTGACAGTGAGAGCGACAATGCGAGTTACAGTGACAGTGAGAGTGACAATGACAGCGACAATGAGAGTTACAGTGACAGTGAGAGTTACAGTGAAAGTTACATAGACAGTGAGAGTGAAAGTGAGAGCGACAATGAGATTTACAGTGACAGTGAGAGTGACAATGAGAGTTACAGTGACAGTGAGAGCGACAATGAGAGTTAAAGTGACAGTAAGAGTGACAGCGAGAGTTACAGTGACAGTGAGAGCGACACTGAGAGTACAAAGTGACAGTGAGAGCGACAATTAGAGTTACAGTGACAGTGAGAGCGACAGTGAGAGTTGCAGTGACATTGAGAGTGACAATGAGAGTGACAGTGACATTGAGAGTGACAATGAGAGTTACAGTGACAGTGAGAGCGACAATGAGATTTACAGTGACAGTGAGAGCGACAATGAGAGTTACAGTGATAATGAGAGTGACAGTGACAGTGAGAGCGACAATGAGAGTTACAGTGACAGTGAGAGTGACAGTGAGAGTTACAGTGAAAATGAAAGTGACTTTGAGAGTTACAGTGACAGTGAGAGTGACAATGAGAGTTACAGTGACAGTGAGAGCGACATTGAGAGTTACAGTGACAGTGAGAGCAACAGTGAGAGTTACAGTGACAGCAAGAGTGACAGTGAGAGCAACAGTGAGAGTTACAGTGACAGTGGGAGTGACAGTGACAGTGAGATTGACAGTGAGAGTGACATTGAGAGCGACAATGAGAGTTACCGTGACAGTGAGAGTTACAGTGACAGTGAGAGCGACAATGAGAGTTACAGTGACTGTGAGAGTGACAGTGACAACGACAATGAGAGTTACAGTGACAGTGAGAGTGACAGTGAGAGTTACATAGACAGTGAGAGTGACAGTGAGAGCGACAATGAGATTTACAGTGACAGTGAGAGTGACAATGAGAGTTACAGTGACAGTGAGAGTACAATGAGAGTTAAAGTGACAGTGAGAGTGACAGTTAGAGTTACAGTGACAGTGAGAGTGACAGTGACAGTGAGAGTTACAGTGACAGTGAGAGCGACAATGTGAGTTACAGTGACAGTGAGAGTTACAGTGAAAGCGACAATGAGAGTTACAGTGACAGTGAGAGTGACAATGAGAGTTACAGTGACAGTGAGAGCGACAATGTGAATTACAGTGATAGTGAGAGCGACAATGAGAGTTATAGTGACAGTGAGAGTGACAATGAGAGTTACAGTGACAGTGAGAGTGACAGTGAGATTGACAGTGACAGTGAGAGTGACAGTGAGAGTTACAGTGACAGTGAGAGTGACAATGAGAGTTACAGTGACAGTAAGAGTTAAAGTGAGAGCGACAATGAGATTTACAGTGAGTGTGGCAGTGAGAGTGACAGTGAGAGCGACAATGTGAGTTACCGTGACAGTGAGAATGACAGTGAGAGTTACAGTGACAGTGAGAGCGACAATGAGAGTAACAGTGACAGTGAGAGCGACAATGAGATTTATAGTGACAGTGAGAGTGACAATGAGAGTTACAGTGACAGTGAGAGTGACAGTGAGATTGACAGTGACAGTGAGAGTGACAGTGAGAGTTACAGTGACAGCGACAATGTGAGTTACAGTGACAGTAAGAGTTACAGTGAGAGCGACAATGAGAGTTACAGTGAGTGTGGCAGTGAGAGTGACAGTGAGAGCGACAGTGAGAGTTACAGTGACAGTGAGAGCGACAGTGAGTGTTACAGTGACAATGACAGCGACAATGAGAGTTACAGTGACAGTGAGAGTAACAGTGAGAGCGACAGTGAGAGTTACAGTGACAGTGAGAGTGACAATGACAGTTACAGTGACAGTGAGAGCGACAGTGAGAGTTACAGTGACAGTGAGAGCGACAGTGAGAGTTACAGTGACAGTGAGAGTGACAGTGAGAGCGACAATGAGAGTTACAGTGACAGTGAGAGCGACAATGAGAGTTACAGTGACAGCGAGAGTGACAGTGAGAGCGACAATGAGAGTTACAGTGACAGTGAGAGCGACAATGAGAGTTACAGTGACAGTGAGAATGACAGTAAGAGTGACAATGAGATTTACAGTGACATTGAGAGCGATAATGAGAGTTACAGTGTCGAGTTACAGTGACAGTGAGAGTTACAGTGAGAGAGACAATGAGAGTTACAGTGACAGTGAGAGCGACAATGAGAGTTACAGTGACAGTGAGAGCAACAGTGAGAGTTCAAGTGACAGTGAGAGCTACAATGAGATTTACAGTGACAGTGAGAGTGACAGTGACAGCGATAAGGAGAGTTACAGTGACAGTGAGAGCGACAGTGAGAGTTACAGTGACAGTGAGAGTGAAAGTGAGAGCGACAATGAGATTTAGAGTGACAATGAGAGTGACAATGAGAGTTACAGTGACAGTGAGAGCGACAATGAGAGTTAAAGTGACAGTAAGAGTGACAGCGAGAGTTACAGTGACAGTGAGAGCGACACTGAGAGTACAAAGTGACAGTGAGAGCGACAATTAGAGTTACAGTGACAGTGAGAGCGACAGTGAGAGTTGCAGTGACATTGAGAGTGACAATGAGAGTGACAGTGACATTGAGAGTGACAATGAGAGTTACAGTGACAGTGAGAGCGACAATGAGATTTACAGTGACAGTGAGAGCGACAATGAGAGTTACAGTGATAATGAGAGTGACAGTGACAGTGAGAGCGACAATGAGAGTTACAGTGACAGTGAGAGTGACAGTGAGAGTTACAGTGAAAATGAAAATGACTTTGAGAGTTACAGTGACAGTGAGAGTGACAATGAGAGTTACAGTGACAGTGAGAGCGACATTGAGAGTTACAGTGACAGTGAGAGCAACAGTGAGAGTTACAGTGACAGCAAGAGTGACAGTGAGAGCAACAGGGAGAGTTACAGTGACAGTGGGAGTGACAGTGACAGTGAGATTGACAGTGAGAGTGACATTGAGAGCGACAATGAGAGTTACCGTGACAGTGAGAGTTACAGTGACAGTGAGAGCGACAATGAGAGTTACAGTGACTGTGAGAGTGACAGTGACAACGACAATGAGAGTTACAGTGACAGTGAGAGTGACAGTGAGAGTTACATAGACAGTGAGAGTGACAGTGAGAGCGACAATGAGATTTACAGTGACAGTGAGAGTGACAATGAGAGTTACAGTGACAGTGAGAGTACAATGAGAGTTAAAGTGACAGTGAGAGTGACAGTTAGAGTTACAGTGACAGTGAGAGTGACAGTGACAGTGAGAGTTACAGTGACAGTGAGAGCGACAATGTGAGTTACAGTGACAGTGAGAGTTACAGTGAAAGCGACAATGAGAGTTACAGTGACAGTGAGAGTGACAATGAGAGTTACAGTGACAGTGAGAGCGACAATGTGAATTAGTGATAGTGAGAGCGACAATGAGAGTTATAGTGACAGTGAGAGTGACAATGAGAGTTACAGTGACAGTGAGAGTGACAGTGAGATTGACAGTGACAGTGAGAGTGACAGTGAGAGTTACAGTGACAGTGAGAGTGACAATGAGAGTTACAGTGACAGTAAGAGTTAAAGTGAGAGTGACAATGAGAGTTACAGTGAGTGTGGCAGTGAGAGTGACAGTGAGAGCGACAATGTGAGTTACCGTGACAGTGAGAATGACAGTGAGAGTTACAGTGACAGTGAGAGCGACTTTGAGAGTAACAGTGACAGTGAGAGCGACAATGAGATTTATAGTGACAGTGAGAGTGACAATGAGAGTTACAGTGACAGTGAGAGTGACAGTGAGATTGACAGTGACAGTGAGAGTGACAGTGAGAGTTACAGTGACAGCGACAATGTGAGTTACAGTGACAGTAAGAGTTACAGTGAGAGCGACAATGAGAGTTACAGTGAGTGTGGCAGTGAGAGTGACAGTGAGAGCGACAGTGAGAGTTACAGTGACAGTGAGAGCGACAGTGAGTGTTACAGTGACAATGACAGCGACAATGAGAGTTACAGTGACAGTGAGAGTAACAGTGAGAGCGACAGTGAGAGTTACAGTGACAGTGAGAGTGACAATGACAGTTACAGTGACAGTGAGAGCGACAGTGAGAGTTACAGTGACAGTGAGAGCGGCAGTGAGAGTTACAGTGACAGTGAGAGTGACAGTGAGAGCGACAATGAGAGTTACAGTGACAGTGAGAGCGACAATGAGAGTTACAGTGACAGCGAGAGTGACAGTGAGAGCGACAATGAGAGTTACAGTGACAGTGAGAGCGACAATGAGAGTTACAGTGACATTGAGAATGACAGTAAGAGTGACAATGAGATTTACAGTGACATTGAGAGCGATAATGAGAGTTACAGTGTCGAGTTACAGTGACAGTGAGAGTTACAGTGAGAGAGACAATGAGAGTTACAGTGACAGTGAGAGCGACAATGAGAGTTACAGTGACAGTGGGAGTGACAGTGACAGTGAGATTGACAGTGAGAGTGACATTGAGAGCGACAATGAGAGTTACCGTGACAGTGAGAGTTACAGTGACAGTGAGAGCGACAATGAGAGTTACAGTGACTGTGAGAGTGACAGTGACAACGACAATGAGAGTTACAGTGACAGTGAGAGTGACAGTGAGAGTTACATAGACAGTGAGAGTGACAGTGAGAGCGACAATGAGATTTACAGTGACAGTGAGAGTGACAATGAGAGTTACAGTGACAGTGAGAGTACAATGAGAGTTAAAGTGACAGTGAGAGTGACAGTTAGAGTTACAGTGACAGTGAGAGTGACAGTGACAGTGAGAGTTACAGTGACAGTGAGAGCGACAATGTGAGTTACAGTGACAGTGAGAGTTACAGTGAAAGCGACAATGAGAGTTACAGTGACAGTGAGAGTGACAATGAGAGTTACAGTGACAGTGAGAGCGACAATGTGAATTAGTGATAGTGAGAGCGACAATGAGAGTTATAGTGACAGTGAGAGTGACAATGAGAGTTACAGTGACAGTGAGAGTGACAGTGAGATTGACAGTGACAGTGAGAGTGACAGTGAGAGTTACAGTGACAGTGAGAGTGACAATGAGAGTTACAGTGACAGTAAGAGTTAAAGTGAGAGTGACAATGAGAGTTACAGTGAGTGTGGCAGTGAGAGTGACAGTGAGAGCGACAATGTGAGTTACCGTGACAGTGAGAATGACAGTGAGAGTTACAGTGACAGTGAGAGCGACTTTGAGAGTAACAGTGACAGTGAGAGCGACAATGAGATTTATAGTGACAGTGAGAGTGACAATGAGAGTTACAGTGACAGTGAGAGTGACAGTGAGATTGACAGTGACAGTGAGAGTGACAGTGAGAGTTACAGTGACAGCGACAATGTGAGTTACAGTGACAGTAAGAGTTACAGTGAGAGCGACAATGAGAGTTACAGTGAGTGTGGCAGTGAGAGTGACAGTGAGAGCGACAGTGAGAGTTACAGTGACAGTGAGAGCGACAGTGAGTGTTACAGTGACAATGACAGCGACAATGAGAGTTACAGTGACAGTGAGAGTAACAGTGAGAGCGACAGTGAGAGTTACAGTGACAGTGAGAGTGACAATGACAGTTACAGTGACAGTGAGAGCGACAGTGAGAGTTACAGTGACAGTGAGAGCGGCAGTGAGAGTTACAGTGACAGTGAGAGTGACAGTGAGAGCGACAATGAGAGTTACAGTGACAGTGAGAGCGACAATGAGAGTTACAGTGACAGCGAGAGTGACAGTGAGAGCGACAATGAGAGTTACAGTGACAGTGAGAGCGACAATGAGAGTTACAGTGACAGTGAGAATGACAGTAAGAGTGACAATGAGATTTACAGTGACATTGAGAGCGATAATGAGAGTTACAGTGTCGAGTTACAGTGACAGTGAGAGTTACAGTGAGAGAGACAATGAGAGTTACAGTGACAGTGAGAGCGACAATGAGAGTTACAGTGACAGTGAGAGCGACAGTGAGAGTTCAAGTGACAGTGAGAGCTACAATGAGATTTACAGTGACAGTGAGAGTGACAGTGACAGCGATAAGGAGAGTTACAGTGACAGTGAGAGCGACAGTGAGAGTTACAGTGACAGTGAGAGTGAAAGTGAGAGCGACAATGAGATTTACAGTGACAATGAGAGTGACAATGAGAGTTACAGTGACAGTGAGAGCCACAATGAGAGTTACAGTGACAGTGAGAGTGACAGTGAGAGTGACAGTGACAGTGAGAGTGGCAGTGAGAGTTACAGTGACAGTGAGAGCGTCAATGAGATTTACAGTGACACTAAGAGTTACAGTGGCAGTGAGAGTGACAATGAGAGTTACAGTGACAGTGACATTGAGAGTTTCAGTGATAGTGAGAGTGACCGTGATAGTGACAGTGAGAGCGACAATGAGAGTTACAGTGACAGTGAGAGTGACAGTGAGAGTTACAGTGACAGTGAGTGTTACAGGGACAGTCAGAGCGACAATGAGAGTTACAGTGGCAGTGAGAGCGACAATGAGAGTTACAGTGACAGTGACAGTGACATTGAGAGTTACAGTGAGAGTGAGAGTGATAGTGAGATTGAGAGTGACAGTGAGAGTTACAGTGACAGTGAGAGTGACAGTGAGAGTTACAGTGACAGTGAAAGTGACAATGAGAGTTACAGTGACAGTGAGAGCAACAGTGAGAGTTACAGTGACAGCGAGAGTTACAGTGAGAGCAAAAGTGAGAGTTACAGTGACATTGAGAGTTAGAGTGAGAGTTACAGTGACAGTGAGAGTGACAGTGAGAGCGACAATGAGAGTTACAGTGACAGTGAGAGCGACAATGAGAGTTACAGTGACAGTGAGAGTGACAATGACAGCGACAATGAGAGTTACAGTGACAGTGAGAGTGACAGTGAAAGTTACAGTGACAGTGAGAGTGAAAGTGAGAGCGACAATGAGATTTACAGTGACAATGAGAGTGACAATGAGAGTTACAGTGACAGTGAGAGCCACAATGAGAGTTACAGTGACAGTGAGAGTGACAGTGAGAGTGACAGTGACAGTGAGAGTGGCAGTGAGAGTTACAGTGACAGTGAGAGCGTCAATGAGATTTACAGTGACACTAAGAGTTACAGTGGCAGTGAGAGTGACAATGAGAGTTACAGTGACAGTGACATTGAGAGTTTCAGTGATAGTGAGAGTGACCGTGATAGTGACAGTGAGAGCGACAATGAGAGTTACAGTGACAGTGAGAGTGACAGTGAGAGTTACAGTGACAGTGAGTGTTACAGGGACAGTCAGAGCGACAATGAGAGTTACAGTGGCAGTGAGAGCGACAATGAGAGTTACAGTGACAGTGACAGTGACATTGAGAGTTACAGTGAGAGTGAGAGTGATAGTGAGATTGAGAGTGACAGTGAGAGTTACAGTGACAGTGAGAGTGACAATGAGAGTTACAGTGAGTGTGGCAGTGAGAGTGACAGTGAGAGCGACAATGTGAGTTACCGTGACAGTGAGAATGACAGTGAGAGTTACAGTGACAGTGAGAGCGACTTTGAGAGTAACAGTGACAGTGAGAGCGACAATGAGATTTATAGTGACAGTGAGAGTGACAATGAGAGTTACAGTGACAGTGAGAGTGACAGTGAGATTGACAGTGACAGTGAGAGTGACAGTGAGAGTTACAGTGACAGCGACAATGTGAGTTACAGTGACAGTAAGAGTTACAGTGAGAGCGACAATGAGAGTTACAGTGAGTGTGGCAGTGAGAGTGACAGTGAGAGCGACAGTGAGAGTTACAGTGACAGTGAGAGCGACAGTGAGTGTTACAGTGACAATGACAGCGACAATGAGAGTTACAGTGACAGTGAGAGTAACAGTGAGAGCGACAGTGAGAGTTACAGTGACAGTGAGAGTGACAATGACAGTTACAGTGACAGTGAGAGCGACAGTGAGAGTTACAGTGACAGTGAGAGCGGCAGTGAGAGTTACAGTGACAGTGAGAGTGACAGTGAGAGCGACAATGAGAGTTACAGTGACAGTGAGAGCGACAATGAGAGTTACAGTGACAGCGAGAGTGACAGTGAGAGCGACAATGAGAGTTACAGTGACAGTGAGAGCGACAATGAGAGTTACAGTGACAGTGAGAATGACAGTAAGAGTGACAATGAGATTTACAGTGACATTGAGAGCGATAATGAGAGTTACAGTGTCGAGTTACAGTGACAGTGAGAGTTACAGTGAGAGAGACAATGAGAGTTACAGTGACAGTGAGAGCGACAATGAGAGTTACAGTGACAGTGAGAGCGACAGTGAGAGTTCAAGTGACAGTGAGAGCTACAATGAGATTTACAGTGACAGTGAGAGTGACAGTGACAGCGATAAGGAGAGTTACAGTGACAGTGAGAGCGACAGTGAGAGTTACAGTGACAGTGAGAGTGAAAGTGAGAGCGACAATGAGATTTACAGTGACAATGAGAGTGACAATGAGAGTTACAGTGACAGTGAGAGCCACAATGAGAGTTACAGTGACAGTGAGAGTGACAGTGAGAGTGACAGTGACAGTTAGAGTGGCAGTGAGAGTTACAGTGACAGTGAGAGCGTCAATGAGATTTACAGTGACACTAAGAGTTACAGTGGCAGTGAGAGTGACAATGAGAGTTACAGTGACAGTGACATTGAGAGTTTCAGTGATAGTGAGAGTGACCGTGATAGTGACAGTGAGAGCGACAATGAGAGTTACAGTGACAGTGAGAGTGACAGTGAGAGTTACAGTGACAGTGAGTGTTACAGGGACAGTCAGAGCGACAATGAGAGTTACAGTGGCAGTGAGAGCGACAATGAGAGTTACAGTGACAGTGACAGTGACATTGAGAGTTACAGTGAGAGTGAGAGTGATAGTGAGATTGAGAGTGACAGTGAGAGTTACAGTGACAGTGAGAGTGACAGTGAGAGTTACAGTGACAGTGAAAGTGACAATGAGAGTTACAGTGACAGTGAGAGCAACAGTGAGAGTTACAGTGACAGCGAGAGTTACAGTGAGAGCAAAAGTGAGAGTTACAGTGACATTGAGAGTTAGAGTGAGAGTTACAGTGACAGTGAGAGTGACAGTGAGAGCGACAATGAGAGTTACAGTGACAGTGAGAGCGACAATGAGAGTTACAGTGACAGTGAGAGTGACAATGACAGCGACAATGAGAGTTACAGTGACAGTGAGAGTGACAGTGAAAGTTACATAGACAGTGAGAGTGAAAGTGAGAGCGACAATGAGATTTACAGTGACAGTGAGAGTGACAATGAGAGTTACAGTGACAGTGAGAGCGACAATGAGAGTTAAAGTGACCGTGAGAGTGACAGCGAGAGTTACAGTGACAGTGAGAGCGACACTGAGAGTAAAAAGTGACAGTGAGAGTGACAATTAGAGTTACAGTGACAGTGAGAGCGACAGTGAGATTTGCAGTGACATTGAGAGTGACAATGAGAGTGACAGTGACATTGAGAGTGACAATGAGAGTTACAGTGACAGTGAGAGCGACAATGAGATTTACAGTGAGAGTGAGAGCGACAATGTGAATTACAGTGATAGTGAGAGCGACAATGAGAGTTATAGTGACAGTGAGAGTGACAGTGAGATTGACAGTGACAGTGAGAGTGACAGTGAGAGTTACAGTGACAGTGAGAGTGACAATGAGAGTTACAGTGACAGTAAGAGTTAAAGTGAGAGCGACAATGAGAGTTACAGTGAGTGTGGCAGTGAGAGTGACAGTGAGAGCGACAATGTGAGTTACCGTGACAGTGAGAATGACAGTGAGAGTTACAGTGACAGTGAGAGCGACAATGAGAGTAACAGTGACAGTGAGAGCGACAATGAGATTTATAGTGACAGTGAGAGTGACAATGAGAGTTACAGTGACAGTGAGAGTGACAGTGAGATTGACAGTGACAGTGAGAGTGACAGTGAGAGTTACAGTGACAGCGACAATGTGAGTTACAGTGACAGTAAGAGTTACAGTGAGAGCGACAATGAGAGTTACAGTGAGTGTGGCAGTGAGAGTGACAGTGAGAGCGACAGTGAGAGTTACAGTGACAGTGAGAGCGACAGTGAGTGTTACAGTGACAATGACAGCGACAATGAGAGTTACAGTGACAGTGAGAGTAACAGTGAGAGCGACAGTGAGAGTTACAGTGACAGTGAGAGTGACAATGACAGTTACAGTGACAGTGAGAGCGACAGTGAGAGTTACAGTGACAGTGAGAGCGACAGTGAGAGTTACAGTGACAGTGAGAGTGACAGTGAGAGCGACAATGAGAGTTACAGTGACAGTGAGAGCGACAATGAGAGTTACAGTGACAGCGAGAGTGACAGTGAGAGCGACAATGAGAGTTACCGTGACAGTGAGAGCGACAATGAGAGTTACAGTGACAGTGAGAATGACAGTAAGAGTGACAATGAGATTTACAGTGACATTGAGAGTGATAATGAGAGTTACAGTGTCGAGTTACAGTGACAGTGAGAGTTACAGTGAGAGAGACAATGAGAGTTACAGTGACAGTGAGAGCGACAATGAGAGTTACAGTGACAGTGAGAGCGACAGTGAGAGTTCAAGTGACAGTGAGAGCTACAATGAGATTTACAGTGACAGTGAGAGTGACAGTGACAGCGATAAGGAGAGTTACAGTGACAGTGAGAGCGACAGTGAGAGTTACAGTGACAGTGAGAGTGAAAGTGAGAGCGACAATGAGATTTACAGTGACAATGAGAGTGACAATGAGAGTTACAGTGACAGTGAGAGCGACAATGAGAGTTAAAGTGACAGTAAGAGTGACAGCGAGAGTTACAGTGACAGTGAGAGCGACACTGAGAGTACAAAGTGACAGTGAGAGCGACAATTAGAGTTACAGTGACAGTGAGAGTGACAGTGAGAGTTGCAGTGACATTGAGAGTGACAATGAGAGTGACAGTGACATTGAGAGTGACAATGAGAGTTACAGTGACAGTGAGAGCGACAATGAGATTTACAGTGACAGTGAGAGCGACAATGAGAGTTACAGTGATAATGAGAGTGACAGTGACAGTGAGAGCGACAATGAGAGTTACAGTGACAGTGAGAGTGACAGTGAGAGTTACAGTGAAAATGAAAGTGACTTTGAGAGTTACAGTGACAGTGAGAGTGACAATGAGAGTTACAGTGACAGTGAGAGCGACATTGAGAGTTACAGTGACAGTGAGAGCAACAGTGAGAGTTACAGTGACAGCAAGAGTGACAGTGAGAGCAACAGTGAGATTTACAGTGACAGTGGGAGTGACAGTGACAGTGAGATTGACAGTGAGAGTGACATTGAGAGCGACAATGAGAGTTACCGTGACAGTGAGAGTTACAGTGACAGTGAGAGCGACAATGAGAGTTACAGTGACTGTGAGAGTGACAGTGACAACGACAATGAGAGTTACAGTGACAGTGAGAGTGACAGTGAGAGTTACATAGACAGTGAGAGTGACAGTGAGAGCGACAATGAGATTTACAGTGACAGTGAGAGTGACAATGAGAGTTACAGTGACAGTGAGAGTACAATGAGAGTTAAAGTGACAGTGAGAGTGACAGTTAGAGTTACAGTGACAGTGAGAGTGACAGTGACAGTGAGAGTTACAGTGACAGTGAGAGCGACAATGTGAGTTACAGTGACAGTGAGAGTTACAGTGAAAGCGACAATGAGAGTTACAGTGACAGTGAGAGTGACAATGAGAGTTACAGTGACAGTGAGAGCGACAATGTGAATTACAGTGATAGTGAGAGCGACAATGAGAGTTATAGTGACAGTGAGAGTGACAATGAGAGTTACAGTGACAGTGAGAGTGACAGTGAGATTGACAGTGACAGTGAGAGTGACAGTGAGAGTTACAGTGACAGTGAGAGTGACAATGAGAGTTACAGTGACAGTAAGAGTTAAAGTGAGAGCGACAATGAGAGTTACAGTGAGTGTGGCAGTGAGAGTGACAGTGAGAGCGACAATGTGAGTTACCGTGACAGTGAGAATGACAGTGAGAGTTACAGTGACAGTGAGAGCGACAATGAGAGTAACAGTGACAGTGAGAGCGACAAAGAGATTTATAGTGACAGTGAGAGTGACAATGAGAGTTACAGTGACAGTGAGAGTGACAGTGAGATTGACAGTGACAGTGAGAGTGACAGTGAGAGTTACAGTGACAGCGACAATGTGAGTTACAGTGACAGTAAGAGTTACAGTGAGAGCGACAATGAGAGTTACAGTGAGTGTGGCAGTGAAAGTGACAGTGAGAGCGACAGTGAAAGTTACAGTGACAGTGAGAGCGACAGTGAGTGTTACAGTGACAATGACAGCGACAATGAGAGTTACAGTGACAGTGAGAGTAACAGTGAGAGCGACAATGAGAGTTACAGGAACAGTGAGAGTTACAGTGACAGTGAGAGTGACAATGACAGTTACAGTGACAGTGAGAGCGACAGTGAGAGTTACAGTGACAGTGAGAGCGACAGTGAGAGTTACAGTGTCAGTGAGAGTGACAGTGAGAGCGACAATGAGAGTTACAGTGACAGTGAGAGCGACAATGAGAGTTACAGTGACAGCGAGAGTGACAGTGAGAGCGACAATGAGAGTTACAGTGACAGTGAGAGTAACAGTGAGAGCGACAGTGAGAGTTACAGTGACAGTGAGAGCGACAATGAGATTTACAGTGACAGTGAGAGCGACAATGTGAATTACAGTGATAGTGAGAGCGACAATGAGAGTTATAGTGACAGTGAGAGTGACAATGAGAGTTACAGTGACAGTGAGAGTGACAGTGAGATTGACAGTGACAGTGAGAGTGACAGTGAGAGTTACAGTGACAGTGAGAGTGACAATGAGAGTTACAGTGACAGTAAGAGTTAAAGTGAGAGCGACAATGAGAGTTACAGTGAGTGTGGCAGTGAGAGTGACAGTGAGAGCGACAATGTGAGTTACCGTGACAGTGAGAATGACAGTGAGAGTTACAGTGACAGTGAGAGCGACAATGAGAGTAACAGTGACAGTGAGAGCGACAATGAGATTTATAGTGACAGTGAGAGTGACAATGAGAGTTACAGTGACAGTGAGAGTGACAGTGAGATTGACAGTGACAGTGAGAGTGACAGTGAGAGTTACAGTGACAGCGACAATGTGAGTTACAGTGACAGTAAGAGTTACAGTGAGAGCGACAATGAGAGTTACAGTGAGTGTGGCAGTGAGAGTGACAGTGAGAGCGACAGTGAGAGTTACAGTGACAGTGAGAGCGACAGTGAGTGTTACAGTGACAATGACAGCGACAATGAGAGTTTCAGTGACAGTGAGAGTAACAGTGAGAGCGACAGTGAGAGTTACAGTGACAGTGAGAGTGACAATGACAGTTACAGTGACAGTGAGAGCGACAGTGAGAGTTACAGTGACAGTGAGAGCGACAGTGAGATTTACAGTGACAGTGAGAGTGACAGTGAGAGCGACAATGAGAGTTACAGTGACAGTGAGAGCGACAATGAGAGTTACAGTGACAGCGAGAGTGACAGTGAGAGCGACAATGAGAGTTACAGTGACAGTGAGAGCGACAATGAGAGTTACAGTGACAGTGAGAATGACAGTAAGAGTGACAATGAGATTTACAGTGACATTGAGAGCGATAATGAGAGTTACAGTGTCGAGTTACAGTGACAGTGAGAGTTACAGTGAGAGAGACAATGAGAGTTACAGTGACAGTGAGAGCGACAATGAGAGTTACAATGACAGTGAGAGCGACAGTGAGAGTTCAAGTGACAGTGAGAGTGAAAGTGAGAGCGACAATGAGATTTACAGTGACAATGAGAGTGACAATGAGAGTTACAGTGACAGTGAGAGCGACAATGAGAGTTAAAGTGACAGTAAGAGTGACAGCGAGAGTTACAGTGACAGTGAGAGCGACACTGAGTGTACAAAGTGACAGTGAGAGCGACAATTAGAGTTACAGTGACAGTGAGAGCGACAGTGAGAGTTGCAGTGACATTGAGAGTGACAATGAGAGTGACAGTGACATTGAGAGTGAGAATGAGAGTTACAGTGACAGTGAGAGCGACAATGAGATTTACAGTGACAGTGAGAGCGACAATGAGAGTTACAGTGATAATGAGAGTGACAGTGACAGTGAGAGCGACAATGAGAGTTACAGTGACAGTGAGAGTGACAGTGAGAGTTACAGTGAAAATGAAAGTGACTTTGAGAGTTACAGTGACAGTGAGAGTGACAATGAGAGTTACAGTGACAGTGAGAGCGACATTGAGAGTTACAGTGACAGTGAGAGCAACAGTGAGAGTTACAGTGACAGCAAGAGTGACAGTGAGAGCAACAGTGAGAGTTACAGTGACAGTGGGAGTGACAGTGACAGTGAGATTGACAGTGAGAGTGACATTGTGAGCGACAATGAGAGTTACCGTGACAGTGAGAGTTACAGTGACAGTGAGAGCGACAATGAGAGTTACAGTGACTGTGAGAGTGACAGTGACAACGACAATGAGAGTTACAGTGACAGTGAGAGTGACAGTGAGAGTTACCTAGACAGTGAGCGTGACAGTGAGAGCGACAATGAGATTTACAGTGACAGTGAGAGCGACAATGAGAGTTACAGTGACAGTGAGAGTACAATGAGAGTTAAAGTGACAGTGAGAGTGACAGTTAGAGTTACAGTGACAGTGAGAGTGACAGTGACAGTGAGAGTTACAGTGACAGTGAGAGCGACAATGTGAGTTACAGTGACAGTGAGAGTTACAGTGAAAGCGACAATGAGAGTTACAGTGACAGTGAGAGTGACAATGAGAGTTACAGTGACAGTGAGAGCGACAATGTGAATTACAGTGATAGTGAGAGCGACAATGAGAGTTATAGTGACAGTGAGAGTGACAATGAGAGTTACAGTGACAGTGAGAGTGACAGTGAGATTGACAGTGACAGTGAGAGTGACAGTGAGAGTTACAGTGACAGTGAGAGTGACAATGAGATTTACAGTGACAGTAAGAGTTAAAGTGAGAGCGACAATGAGAGTTACAGTGAGTGTGGCAGTGAGAGTGACAGTGGGAGCGACAATGTGAGTTACCGTAACAGTGAGAATGACAGTGAGAGTTACAGTGACAGTGAGAGCGACAATGAGAGTAACAGTGACAGTGGGAGCGACAATGAGATTTATAGTGACAGTGAGAGTGACAATGAGAGTTACAGTGACAGTGAGAGTGACAGTGAGATTGACAGTGACAGTGAGAGTGACAGTGAGAGTTACAGTGACAGCGACAATGTGAGTTACAGTGACAGTAAGAGTTACAGTGAGAGCGACAATGAGAGTTACAGTGAGTGTGGCAGTGAGAGTGACAGTGAGAGCGACAGTGAGAGTTACAGTGACAGTGAGAGCGACAGTGAGTGTTACAGTGACAATGACAGCGACAATGAGAGTTACAGTGACAGTGAGAGTAACAGTGAGAGCGACAGTGAGAGTTACAGTGACAGTGAGAGTGACAATGACAGTTACAGTGACAGTGAGAGCGACAGTGAGAGTTACAGTGACAGTGAGAGCGACAGTGAGAGTTACAGTGACAGTGAGAGTGACAGTGAGAGCGACAATGAGAGTTACAGTGACAGTGAGAGCGACAATGAGAGTTACAGTGACAGCGAGAGTGACAGTGAGAGCGACAATGAGAGTTACAGTGACAGTGAGAGCGACAATGAGAGTTACAGTGACAGTGAGAATGACAGTAAGAGTGACAATGAGATTTACAGTGACATTGAGAGCGATAATGAGAGTTACAGTGTCGAGTTACAGTGACAGTGAGAGTTACAGTGAGAGAGACAATGAGAGTTACAGTGACAGTGAGAGCGACAATGAGAGTTACAGTGACAGTGAGAGCGACAGTGAGAGTTCAAGTGACAGTGAGAGCTACAATGAGATTTACAGTGACAGTGAGAGCGACAGTGAGAGTTACAGTGACAGTGAGAGTGAAAGTGAGAGCGACAATGAGATTTACAGTGACAATGAGAGTGACAATGAGAGTTACAGTGACAGTGAGAGCGACAATGAGAGTTACAGTGACAGTGAGAGTGACAGTGAGAGTGACAGTGACAGTGAGAGTGGCAGTGAGAGTTACAGTGACAGTGAGAGCGTCAATGAGATTTACACTGACACTAAGAGTTACAGTGGCAGTGAGAGGGACAATGAGAGTTACAGTGACAGTGACATTGAGAGTTTCAGTGATAGTGAGAGTGACCGTGAGAGTGACAGTGAGAGCGACAATGAGAGTTACAGTGACAGTGAGAGTGACAGTGAGAGTTACAGTGACAGTGAGTGTTACAGGGACAGTCAGAGCGACAATGAGAGTTACAGTGGCAGTGAGAGCGACAATGAGAGTTACAGTGACAGTGACAGTGACATTGAGAGTTACAGTGAGAGTGAGAGTGATAGTGACAGTGAGAGTTACAGTGACAGTGAAAGTGACAATGAGAGTTACAGTGACAGTGAGAGCAACAGTGAGAGTTACAGTGACAGCGAGAGTTACAGTGAGAGCAAAAGTGAGAGTTACAGTGACATTGAGAGTTAGAGTGAGAGTTACAGTGACAGTGAGAGTGACAGTGAGAGCGACAATGAGAGTTACAGTGACAGTGAGAGCGACAATGAGAGTTACAGTGACAGTGAGAGTGACAATGACAGCGACAGTGAGAGTTACAGTGACAGTGAGAGTGACAGTGAAAGTTACATAGACAGTGAGAGTGAAAGTGAGAGCGACAATGAGATTTACAGTGACAGTGAGAGTGACAATGAGAGTTACAGTGACAGTGAGAGCGACAATGAGAGTTAAAGTGACCGTGAGAGTGACAGCGAGAGTTACAGTGACAGTGAGAGCGACACTGAGAGTAAAAAGTGACAGTGAGAGCGACAATTAGAGTTACAGTGACAGTGAGAGCGACAGTGAGATTTGCAGTGACATTGAGAGTGACAATGAGAGTGACAGTGACATTGAGAGTGACAATGAGAGTTACAGTGACAGTGAGAGCGACAATGAGATTTACAGTGACAGTGAGAGCGACAATGAGAGTTTCAGTGATAGTGAGAGTGACAGTGACAGTGAGAGCGACAATGAGAGTTACAGTGACAGTGAGAGTGAAAGTGAGAGTTACAGTGACAATGAAAGTGACTTTGAGAGTTACAGTGACAGTGAGAGTGACAATGAGAGTTACAGTGACAGTGAGAGCGACATTGAGAGTTACAGTGACAGTGAGAGCAACAGTGAGAGTTACAGTGACAGTGAGAGTGACAGTGACAGTGAGATTGACAGTGAGTGTGACAGTGAGAGTGACAATGTGAGTTACAGTGACAGTGAGAGTTACAGTGACAGTGAGAGCGACAATGAGAGTTAGAGTGACTGTGAGAGCGACAATGAGACTTACAGTGACAGTGAGAGCGACAATGAGATTTACAGTGACAGTGAGAGTGACCTTGACAACGACAATGAGAGATACAGTGACAGTGAGAGTGACATTGAGAGTTACATAGACAGTGAGAGTGACAGTGAGAGCGACAATGAGATTTACAGTGACAGTGAGAGTGACAATGAGAGTTACAGTGACAGTGAGAGCGACAATGAGAGTTAAAGTGACAGTGAGAGCGACAGCGAGTGTTACAGTGACAGTGAGAGCGACACTGAGAGTAAAAAATGACAGTGAGAGCGACAGCAAGAGTAACAGTGACAGTGAGAGCGACAGTGAGAGTTACAGTGACAGTGAGAGTGACAGTGAGAGTGACAGTGACAGTGAGAGTGACAATGAGAGTTACAGTGACAGTGAGAGCGACAATGAGAGTTACAGTGACAGTGAGAGCGACAATGAGAGTTACAGTGATAGTGAGAGTGACAGTGACAGTGAGAGCGACAATGAGAGTTACAGTGACAGTGAGAGTGCCAGTGAGAGTTACAGTGACAGTGAAAGTGACTTTGAGAGTTACAGTGTCAGTGAGAGTGACAATGAGAGTTACAGTGACAGTGAGAGCGACAATGAGAGTTACAGTGACAGTGAGAGCGACAATGAGATTTACAGTGATAGTGAGAGTGACAGTGACAGTGAGAGTGACAATGAGAGTTACAGTGACAGTGAGAGCGACAATGAGAGTTACAGTGACAGTGAGAGTGACAATGACAGCGACAATGAGAGTTACAGTGACAGTGAGAGTGACAGTGAAAGTTACATAGACAGTGAGAGTGAATGTGAGAGCGACAATGAGATTTACAGTGACAGTGAGAGTGACAATGAGAGTTACAGTGACAGTGAGAGCGACAATGAGAGTTAAAGTGACAGTAAGAGTGACAGCGAGAGTTACAGTGACAGTGAGAGCGACACTGAGAGTACAAAGTGACAGTGAGAGCGACAATTAGAGTTACAGTGACAGTGAGAGCGACAGTGAGAGTTGCAGTGACATTGAGAGTGACAATGAGAGTGACAGTGACATTGAGAGTGACAATGAGAGTTACAGTGACAGTGAGAGCGACAATGAGATTTACAGTGACAGTGAGAGCGACAATGAGTGTTACAGTGATAATGAGAGTGACAGTGACAGTGAGAGCGACAATGAGAGTTACAGTGACAGTGAGAGTGACAGTGAGAGTTACAGTGAAAATGAAAGTGACTTTGAGAGTTACAGTGACAGTGAGAGTGACAATGAGAGTTACAGTGACAGTGAGAGCGACATTGAGAGTTACAGTGACAGTGAGAGCAACAGTGAGAGTTACAGTGACAGCAAGAGTGACAGTGAGAGCAACAGGGAGAGTTACAGTGACAGTGGGAGTGACAGTGACAGTGAGATTGACAGTGAGAGTGACATTGAGAGCGACAATGAGAGTTACCGTGACAGTGAGAGTTACAGTGACAGTGAGAGCGACAATGAGAGTTACAGTGACTGTGAGAGTGACAGTGACAACGACAATGAGAGATGCAGTGACAGTGAGAGTGACATTGAGAGTTACATAGACAGTGAGAGTGACAGTGAGAGCGGCAATGAGATTTACAGTGACAGTGAGAGTGACAATGAGAGTTACAGTGACAGTGAGAGCGACAATGAGATTTAAAGTGACAGTGAGAGTGACAGCGAGAGTTACAGTGACAGTGAGAGCGACACTGAGAGTAAAAAGTGACAGTGAGAGCGACAGTGAGAGTTACAGCGACAGTGAGAGCGTCAATGAGATTTACAGTGACACTGAGAGTTACAGTGGCAGTGAGAGCGACAATGAGAGTTACAGTGACAGTGACAGTGACATTGAGAGTTTCAGTGATAGTGAGAGGGACAGTGAGAGTGACAGTGAGAGCGACAATGAGAGTTACAGTGACAGTGATAATGACAGTGAGAGTTACAGTGACAGTGAAAGTGACAATGAGAGTTACAGTGACAGTGAGAGCAACAGTGAGAGTTACAGTGACAGCGAGAGTTACAGTGAGAGCAAAAGTGAGAGTTACAGTGACATTGAGAGTTAGAGAGAGAGTTACAGTGACAGTGAGAGTGACAGTGAGAGCGACAATGAGAGTTACAGTGACAGTGAGAGCGACAATGAGAGTTACAGTGACAGTGAGAGCGACAATGAGAGTTACAGTGACAGTGAGAGTGACAATGACAGCGACAATGTGAGTTACAGTGACAGTGAGAGTGACAGTGAAAGTTACATAGACAGTGAGAGTGACAGTGAGAGCGACAATGAGATTTACAGTGACAGTGAGAGTGACAATGAGAGTTACAGTGACAGTGAGAGCGACAATGAGAGTTAAAGTGACAGTGAGAGTGACAGCGAGAGTTACAGTGACAGTGAGAGCGACACTGAGAGTAAAAAGTGACAGTGAGAGCGACAATTAGAGTTACAGTGACAGTGAGAGTGACAATGAGAGTTACAGTGACAGTGAGAGCGACAATGAGATTTACAGTGACAGTGAGAGCGACAATGAGAGTTACAGTGATAGTGAGAGTGACAGTGACAGTGAGAGCGACAATGAGAGTTACAGTGACAGTGAGAGTGACAGTGAGAGTTACAGTGACAATGTAGTGACTTTGAGAGTTACAGTGACAGTAAGAGCAACAGTGAGAGTTACAGTGACAGTGAGAGTGACAGTGACTTTGAGATTGACAGTGAGGGTGACAGTGAGAGCGACAATGAGAGTTACAGTGACAGTGAGAGTTACAGTGACAGTGAGAGCGACAATGAGAGTTACAGTGACTGTGAGAGCGACCATGAGACTTACAGTGACAGTGAGAGCGACAATGAGAGTTACAGTGACAGTGAGAGTGACAGTGACAACGACAATGAAAGATACAGTGACAGTGAGAGTGACATTGAGAGTTACATAGAGAGTGAGAGTGACAGTGAGAGCGACAATGAGATTTACAGTGACAGTGAGAGTGACAATGAGAGTTACAGTGACAGTGAGAGCGACAATGAGTGTTAAAGTGACAGTGAGAGTGACAGCGAGAGTTACAGTGACAGTGAGAGCGACGCTGAGAGTAAAAAGTGACAGTGAGAGCGACAGTGAAAGTTACAGCGACTTTGAGAGCGACAGTGAGAGTTACAGTGACATTGAGAGTGACACTGAGAGTGACAGTGACAGTGAGAGTGACAATGAGAGTTAGAGTGACAGTGAGAGCGACAATGAGAGTTACAGTGACAGTGAGAGCGACAATGAGAGTTACAGTGATAGTGAGAGCGACAATGAGAGTTACAGTGACAGTGAGAGTGCCAGTGAGAGTTACAGTGACAGTGAGAGCGACAATGAGAGTTACAGTGACAGTGAGAGCGACAATGAGATTAACAGTGATAGTGAGAGTGAGAGTGACAGTGAGAGCGACAATGAGAGTTACAGTGACAGTGAGAGTGCCAGTGAGAGTTACAGTGACAGTGAAAGTGACTTTGAGAGTTACAGTGACAGTGAGAGTGACAGTGAGAGTTACAGTGACAGTGAGAGTGACAGTGAGAGCGACAATGAGAGTTACAGTGACAGTGAGAGCGAAAATGAGAGTTACAGTGACAGCGAGAGTGACAGTGAGAGCGACAATGAGAGTTACAGTGACTGTGAGAGCAACAGTGAGAGTTACAGTGACAGCGAGAGTTACAGTGAGAGCAAAAGTGAGAGTTACAGTGACATTGAGAGTTAGAGTGAGAGTTACAGTGACAGTGAGAGTGACAGTGAGAGCGACAATGAGAGTTACAGTGACAGTGAGAGCGACAATGAGAGTTACAGTGACAGTGAGAGTGACAATGACAGCGACAATGAGAGTTACAGTGTCAGTGAGAGTGACAGTGAAAGTTACATAGACAGTGAGAGTGAAAGTGAGAGCGACAATGAGATTTACAGTGACAGTGAGAGTGACAATGAGAGTTCAAGTGACAGTGAGAGCGACAATGAGAGTTAAAGTGACCGTGAGAGTGACAGCGAGAGTTACAGTGACAGTGAGAGCGACACTGAGAGTAAAAAGTGACAGTGAGAGCGACAATTAGAGTTACAGTGACAGTGAGAGCGACAGTGAGATTTGCAGTGACATTGAGAGTGACAATGAGAGTGACAGTGACATTGAGAGTGACAATGAGAGTTACAGTGACAGTGAGAGCGACAATGAGATTTACAGTGACAGTGAGAGCGACAATGAGAGTTTCAGTGATAGTGAGAGTGACAGTGACAGTGAGAGCGACAATGAGAGTTACAGTGACAGTGAGAGTGAAAGTGAGAGTTACAGTGACAATGAAAGTGACTTTGAGAGTTACAATGACAGTGAGAGTGACAATGAGAGTTACAGTGACAGTGAGAGCGACATTGAGAGTTACAGTGACAGTGAGAGCAACAGTGAGAGTTACAGTGACAGTGAGAGTGACAGTGACAGTGAGATTGACAGTGAGAGTGACAGTGAGAGTGACAATGTGAGTTAAAGTGACAGTGAGAGTTACAGTGACAGTGAGAGCGACAATGAGAGTTAGAGTGACTGTGAGAGCGACAATGAGACTTACAGTGACAGTGAGAGCGACAATGAGATTTACACTGACAGTGAGAGTGACAGTGACAACGACAATGAGAGATACAGTGACAGTGAGAGTGACATTGAGAGTTACATAGACAGTGAGAGTGACAGTGAGAGCGACAATGAGATTTACAGTGACAGTGAGAGTGACAATGAGAGTTACAATGACAGTGAGAGCGACAATGAGAGTTAAAGTGACAGTGAGAGTGACAGCGAGAGTTACAGTGACAGTGAGAGCGACACTGAGAGTAAAAAGTGACAGTGAGAGCGACAGCAAGAGTAACAGTGACAGTGAGAGCGACAGTGAGAGTTACAGTGACAGTGAGAGTGACAGTGAGAGTGACAGTGACAGTGAGAGTGACAATGAGAGTTACAGTGACAGTGAGAGCGACAATGAGAGTTACAGTGACAGTGAGAGCGACAATGAGAGTTACAGTGATAGTGAGAGTGACAGTGACAGTGAGAGCGACAATGAGAGTTACAGTGACAGTGAGAGTGCCAGTGAGAGTTACAGTGACAGTGAAAGTGACTTTGAGAGTTACAGTGTCAGTGAGAGTGACAATGAGAGTTACAGTGACAGTGAGAGCGACAATGAGAGTTACAGTGACAGTGAGAGCGACAATGAGATTTACAGTGATAGTGAGAGTGACAGTGACAGTGAGAGTGACAATGAGAGTTACAGTGACAGTGAGAGCGACAATGAGAGTTACAGTGACAGTGAGAGTGACAATGACAGCGACAATGAGAGTTACAGTGACAGTGAGAGTGACAGTGAAAGTTACATAGACAGTGAGAGTGAAAGTGAGAGCGACAATGAGATTTACAGTGACAGTGAGAGTGACAATGAGAGTTACAGTGACAGTGAGAGCGACAATGAGAGTTACAGTGATAGTGAGAGTGACAGTGACAGTGAGAGCGACAATGAGAGTTACAGTGACAGTGAGAGTGACAGTGAGAGTTACAGTGACAATGTAGTGACTTTGAGAGTTACAGTGACAGTGAGAGCAACAGTGAGAGTTACAGTGACAGTGAGAGTGACAGTGACTTTGAGATTGACAGTGAGAGTGACAGTGAGAGCGACAATGAGAGTTACAGTGACAGTGAGAGTTACAGTGACAGTGAGAGCGACAATGAGAGTTACAGTGACTGTCAGAGCGACCATGAGACTTACAGTGACAGTGAGAGCGACAATGAGAGTTACAGTGACAGTGAGAGTGACAGTGACAACGACAATGAAAGATACAGTGACAGTGAGAGTGACATTGAGAGTTACATAGAGAGTGAGAGTGACAGTGAGAGCGACAATGAGATTTACAGTGACAGTGAGAGTGACAATGAGAGTTACAGTGACAGTGAGAGCGACAATGAGAGTTAAAGTGACAGTGAGAGTGACAGCGAGAGTTACAGTGACAGTGAGAGCGACGCTGAGAGTAAAAAGTGACAGTGAGAGCGACAGTGAGAGTTACAGCGACTTTGAGAGCGACAGTGAGAGTTACAGTGACAGTGAGAGTGACAGAGAGAGTGACAGTGACAGTGAGAGTGACAATGAGATTTAGAGTGACAGTGAGAGCGACAATGAGAGTTACAGTGACAGTGAGAGCGACAATGAGAGTTACAGTGATAGTGAGAGTGACAGTGACAGTGAGAGCGACAATGAGAGTTACAGTGACAGTGAGAGTGCCAGTGAGAGTTACAGTGACAGTGAAAGTGTCTTTGAGAGTTACAGTGACAGTGAGAGTGACAATGAGAGTTACAGTGACAGTGAGAGCGACAATGAGATTTACAGTGATAGTGAGAGTGACAGTGACAGTGAGATCGACAATGAGAGTTACAGTGACAGTGAGAGTGCCAGTGAGAGTTACAGTGACAGTGAAAGTGACTTTGAGAGTTACAGTGACAGTGAGAGTGACAATGAGAGTTACAGCGACAGTGAGAGCGACAATGAGAGTGACAGTGACAGTGAGAGCGACAATGAGAGTTACAGTGATAGTGAGAGTGACAGTGACAGTGAGAGCGACAATGAGAGTTACAGTGACAGTGAGAGTGCCAGTGAGAGTTACAGTGACAGTGAGAGCGACATTGAGAGTTACAGTGATAGTGAGAGCAACAGTGAGAGTTACAGTGACAGTGAGAGTGACAATGACAGCGACAATGAGAGTTACAGTGACAGTGAGAGTGACAGTGACAGTGAGAGTGACAGTGAGAGCGACAATGAGAGTTACAGTGACAGTGAGAGCGACAATGAGAGTTACAGTGACAGTGAGAGTGACAGTGACAGCGACAATGAGAGTTACAGTGACAGTGAGAGTGACAGTGAAAGTTACATAGACAGTGAGAGTGACAGTGAGAGCGACAATGAGATTTACAGTGACAGTGAGAGTGACAATGAGAGTTAAAGTGACAGTGAGAGTGACAGCGAGAGTTACAGTGACAGTGAGAGTGACAGTGACAACGACAATGAGAGTTACAGTGACAGTGAGAGTGACAGTGAGAGTTACATAGACAGTGAGAGTGACAGTGAGAGCGACAATGAGATTTACAGTGACAGTGAGAGCGACAATTAGAGTTACAGTGACAGTGAGAGCGACAATGAGAGTTACAGTGACAGTGAGAGTGACAGTGACAGCGACAATGAGAGTTACAGTGACAGTGAGAGTGACAGTGAAAGTTACATAGACAGTGAGAGTGACAGTGAGAGCGACAATGAGATTTACAGTGACAGTGAGAGCGACAATGAGAGTTAAAGTGACAGTGAGAGTGACAGCGAGAGTTACAGTGACAGTGAGAGCGACACTGAGAGTAGAAAGTGACAGTGAGAGTGACAATTAGAGTTACAGTGACAGTGAGAGCGACAGTGAGAGTTGCAGTGACATTGAGAGTGACAATGAGCGTGACAGTGACATTGAGAGTGACAATGAGAGTTACAGTGACAGTGAGAGCGACAATGAGATTTACAGTGACAGTGAGAGCGACAATGAGAGTTACAGTGATAGTGAGAGTGACAGTGACAGTGAGAGCGACAATGAGAGTTACAGTGACAGTGAGAGTGACAGTGAGAGTTACAGTGACAATGAAAGTGACTTTGAGAGTTACAGTGACAGTGAGAGTGACAATGAGAGTTACAGTGACAGTGAGAGCGACATTGAGAGTTACAGTGACAGTGAGAGCAACAGTGAGAGTTACAGTGACAAAAAGAGTGACAGTGGGAGCAACAGTGAGAGTTACAGTGACAGTGGGAGTGACAGTGACAGTGAGATTGACAGTGAGAGTGACATTGAGAGCGACAATGAGAGTTACAGTGACAGTGAGAGCGACAATGAGAGTTACAGTGATAGTGAGAGTGACAGTGACAGTGAGAGCGACAATGAGAGTTACAGTGACAGTGAGAGTGCCAGTGAGAGTTACAGTGACAGTGAGAGCGACATTGAGAGTTACAGTGATAGTGAGCGCAACAGTGAGAGTTACAGTGACAGCGAGAGTGACAGAGAGAGCAACAGTGAGAGTTACAGTGACAGTGAGAGTTACAGTGAGAGCGACAATGAGAGTTACAGTGACAGTGAGAGTTACAGTGACAGTGAGAGCGACAATTAGAGTTACATTGACAGTGAGAGCGACAGTGAGAGTTACAGTGACAGTGAGAGTGACAGTGACAACGACAATGAGAGTTACAGTGACAGTGAGAGTGACAGTGAGAGTTACATAGACAGTGAGAGTGACAGTGAGAGCGACAATGAGATTTACAGTGACAGTGAGAGCGATATGAGAGTTGCAGTGTGAGTTACAGTGACAGTGTGAGTTACAGTGATAGAGACAATGACAGTTACAGTGACAGTGAGACCGACAATGAGAGTTAAAGTGACAGTGAGAGCGACAGTGAGAGTTCAAGTGACAGTGAGAGCGACAATGAGATTTACAGTGACAGTGAGAGTGACAGTGACAGCGACAAGTAGAGTTACAGTGACAGTGAGAGCGACAGTGAGAGTTACAGTGACAGTGAGAGCGACAATGAGAGTTACAGTGATAGTGAGAGTGACAGTGACAGTGAGAGCGACAATGAGAGTTACAGTGACAGTGAGAGTGACAGTGAGAGTTACAGTGACAATGAAAGTGACTTTGAGAGTTACAGTGACAGTGAGAGTGACAATGAGAGTTACAGTGACAGTGAGAGCGACATTGAGAGTTACAGTGACAGTGAGAGCAACAGTGAGAGTTACAGTGACAGCAAGAGTGACAGTGGGAGCAACAGTGAGAGTTACAGTGACAGTGGGAGTGACAGTGACAGTGAGATTGACAGTGAGAGTGACATTGAGAGCGACAATGAGAGTTACAGTGACAGTGAGAGTTACAGTGACAGTGAGAGCGACAATGAGAGTTACAGTGACTGTGAGAGTGACAGTGACAACGACAATGAGAGATACAGTGACAGTGAGAGTGACATTGAGAGTTACATAGACAGTGAGAGTGACAGTGAGAGCGGCAATGAGATTTACAGTGACAGTGAGAGTGACAATGAGAGTTACAGTGACAGTGAGAGCGACAATGAGATTTAAAGTGACAGTGACAGTGACAGCGAGAGTTACAGTGACAGTGAGAGCGACACTGAGAGTAAAAAGTGACAGTGAGAGCAACAGTGAGAGTTACAGCGACAGTGAGAGTGACAGTGAGAGTTACAGTGACAGTGAGAGTGACAGTGAGAGTGACAGTGACAGTGAGAGTGACAATGAGAGTTACAGTGAGAGTGAGAGCGACAATGAGAGTTACAGTGACAGTGAGAGCGACAATGAGATTTACAGTGATAGTGAGAGTGACAGTGACAGTGAGATCGACAATGAGAGTTACAGTGACAGTGAGAGTGCCAGTGAGAGTTACAGTGACAGTGAAAGTGACTTTGAGAGTTACAGTGTCAGTGAGAGTGACAATGAGAGTTACAGCGACAGTGAGAGCGACAATGAGAGTGACAGTGACAGTGAGAGCGACAATGAGAGTTACAGTGATAGTGAGAGTGACAGTGACAGTGAGAGCGACAATGAGAGTTACAGTGACAGTGAGAGTGCCAGTGAGAGTTACAGTGACAGTGAGAGCGACATTGAGAGTTACAGTGATAGTGAGAGCAACAGTGAGAGTTACAGTGACAGCGAGAGTGACAGAGAGAGCAACAGTGAGAGTTACAGTGACAGTGAGAGTTACAGTGAGAGCGACAATGAGAGTTACTGTGACAGTGAGAGTTACAGTGACAGTGAGAGCGACAATTAGAGTTACATTGACAGAGAGAGCGACAGTGAGAGTTACAGTGACAGTGAGAGTGACAGTGACAACGACAATGAGAGTTACAGTGACAGTGAGAGTGACAGTGAGAGTTACATAGACAGTGAGAGTGACAGTGAGAGCGACAATGAGATTTACAGTGACAGTGAGAGCGATATGAGAGTTGCAGTGTGAGTTACAGTGACAGTGTGAGTTACAGTGATAGAGACAATGACAGTTACAGTGACAGTGAGACCGACAATGAGAGTTAAAGTGACAGTGAGAGCGACAGTGAGAGTTCAAGTGACAGTGAGAGCGACAATGAGATTTACAGTGACAGTGAGAGTGACAGTGACAGCGACAAGTAGAGTTACAGTGACAGTGAGAGCGACAGTGAGAGTTACAGTGACAGTGAGAGTGACAGTGAGAGCGACAATGAGATTTACAGTGACAGTGAGAGTGACAATGAGAGTTACAGTGACAGTGAGAGCGACAATGAGAGTTACAGCGACAATGAGAGTTACAGTGACAGTGAGAGTGACAATGAGAGTTACAGTTACAGTGAGAGCGACAATGAGAGTTACAGTGACAGTGAGAGCGACAATGAGAGTTATAGTGACAGTGAGAGTGACAGTGAGATTGACAGTGACAGTGAGAGTGACAGTGAGAGTTACAGTGACAGTGAGAGCGACAATGAGAGTTACAGTGACAGTAAGAGTTAAAGTGAGAGCGACAATGAGAGTTATAGTGAGTGTGGCAGTGAGGGTGACAGTGAGAGCGACAATGTGAGTTACCGTGACAGTGAGAGTGACAGTGAGAGTTACAGTGACAGTGAGAGTTACAGAGAGCGCGACAGTGAGAGTTACAGTGACAGTGAGAGTGACAATGACAGTTACAGTGACAGTGAGAGCGACAATGAGAGTTACAGTGACAGTGAGAGCGACAGTGAGAGTTACAGTGACAGCGAGAGTGACAGTGAGAGCGACAATGAGTGTTACAGTGACTGTGAGAGCGACAATGAGAGTTACAGTGACAGTGAGAATGACAGTAAGAGTGACAATGAGATTTACAGTGACAGTGTGAGCGATAATGAGAGTTACAGTGTCGAGTTACAGTGACAGTGAGAGTTACAGTGAGAGAAACAATGAGAGTTACAGTGACAGTGAGAGCGACAGTGAGAGTTACAGTGACAGTGAGAGTGACAGTGAGAGCGACAATGAGATTTACAGTGACAGTGAGAGTGACAATGAGAGTTACAGTGACAGTGAGAGCGACAATGAGAGTTACAGTGACAGTGAGAGTGACAGTGAGAGTGACAGTGACAGTGAGAGTGGCAGTGAGAGTTACAGTGACAGTGAGAGCGTCAATGAGATTTAAAGTGACACTGAGAGTTACAGTGGCAGTGAGAGCGACAATGAGAGTTACAGTGACAGTGACAGTGACATTGAGAGTTTCAGTAATAGTGAGAGTGACAGTGAGAGTGACAGTGAGAGCGACAATGAGAGTTACAGTGACAGTGAGAGTGACAGTGAGAGTTACAGTGACAGTGAAAGTGACAATGAGAGTTACAGTGACAGTGAGAGCAACAGTGAGAGTTACAGTGACAGCGAGAGTTACAGTGAGAGCAAAAGTGAGAGTTACAGTGACATTGAGAGTCAGAGTGAGAGTTACAGTGACAGTGAGAGTGACAGTGAGAGCGACAATGAGAGTTACAGTGACAGTGAGTGAGACAATGAGAGTTACAGTGACAGTGAGAGTGACAATGACAGCGACAATGAGAGTTACAGTGACAGTTAGAGTGACAGTGAAAGTTACATAGACAGTGAGAGTGACAGTGAGAGCGACAATGAGATTTACAGTGACAGTGAGAGTGACAATGAGAGTTACAGTGACAGTGAGAGCGACAATGAGAGTTAAAGTGACAGTGAGAGTGACAGCGAGAGTTACAGTGACAGTGAGAGTTACACTGAGTGTAAAAAGTGACAGTGAGAGCGACAATTAGAGTTACAGTGACAGTGAGAGCGACAGTGAGAGTTGCAGTGACATTGAGAGTGACAATGAGAGTGACAGTGACATTGAGAGTGACAATGAGAGTTACAGTGACAGTGAGAGCGACAATGAGATTTACAGTGACAGTGAGAGCGACAATGAGAGTTACAATGATAGTGAGAGTGACAGTGACAGTGAGAGCGACGATGAGAGTTACAGTGACAGTTAGAGTGACAGTGAGAGTTACAGTGACAATGAAAGTGTCTTTGAGAGTTACAGTGACAGTGAGAGTGACAATGAGAGTTACAGTGACAGTGAGAGCGACATTGAGAGTTTCAGTGACAGTGAGAGCAACAGTGAGAGTTACAGTGACAGCAAGAGTGACAGTGAGAGCAACAGTGAGAGTTACAGTGACAGTGGGAGTGACAGTGACAGTGAGATTGACAGTGAGAGTGACATTGAGAGCGACAATGAGAGTTACAGTGACAGTGAGAGTTACAGTGACAGTGAGAGCGACAATGAGAGTTACAGTGACTGTGAGAGTGACAGTGAGAGTTACATAGACAGTGAGAGTGACAGTGAGAGCGGCAATGAGATTTACAGTGACAGTGAGAGTGACAATGAGAGTTACAGTGACAGTGAGAGCGACCATGAGATTTAAAGTGACAGTGAGAGTGACAGCGAGAGTTACAGTGACAGTGAGAGCGACACTGAGATTAAAAAGTGACTGTGAGAGGGACAGTGAGAGTTACAGCGACAGTGAGAGTGACAGTGAGAGTTACAGTGACAGTGAGAGTGACAGTGAGAGTGACAGTGACAGTGAGAGTGACAATGAGAGTTACAGTGACAGTGAGAGCGACAATGAGAGTTACAGTGACAGTGAGAGCGACAATGAGAGTTACAGTGATAGTGAGAGTGACAGTGACAGTGAGAGCGACAATGAGAGTTACAGTGACAGTGAGAGTGACAGTGAGAGTTACAGTGACAGTGAAAGTAACTTTGAGAGTTACAGTGACAGTGAGAGTGACAGTGAGAGTGACAGTGACAGTGAGAGTGACAATGAGAGTTACAGTGACAGTGAGAGCGACAATGAGAGTTACAGTGACAGTGAGAGCGACAATGAGAGTTACAGTGATAGTGAGAGTGACAGTGACAGTGAGAGCGACAATGAGAGTTACAGTGACAGTGAGAGTGACAGTGAGAGTTACAGTGACAGTGAAAGTAACTTTGAGAGTTACAGTGACAGTGAAAGTAACTTTGAGAGTTACAGCGACAGTGAGAGTGACAATGAGAGTTACAGTGACAGTGAGAGCGACAATGAGAGTTACAGTGATAGTGAGAGTGACAGTGACAGTGAGAGCGAGAATGAGAGTTACAGTGACAGTGAGAGTGCCAATGAGAGTTACAGTGACATTGAGAGCGACATTGAGAGTTACAGTGACAGTGAGAGCAACAGTGAGAGTTACAGTGACAGTGAGAGTTACAGTGAGAGCGACAATGAGAGTTACAGTGACAGTGAGAGTTACAGTGACAGTGAGAGCGACAATGAGAGTTACAGTGACAGTGAGAGCAACAGTGAGAGTTCAAGTGACAGTGAGAGCGACAATGAGATTTACAGTGACAGTGGGAGTGACAGTGACAGCGATAAGATGAGTTACAGTGACAGTTAGAGCGACAGTGAGAGTTACAGTGACAGTGAGAGTGACAGTGAGAGCGACAATGAGATTTATAGTGACAGTGAGAGTGACAATGAGAGTTACAGTGACAGTGAGAGCGACAATGAGAGTTACAGTGACAGTGAGAGTGACAGTGAGAGTGACAGTGACAGTGAGAGTGGCAGTGAGAGTTACAGTGACAGTGAGAGCGTCAATGAGATTTACAGTGACACTGAGAGTTACAGTGGCAGTGAGAGCGACAATGAGAGTTACAGTGACAGTGACAGTGACATTGAGAGTTTCAGTGATAGTGAGAGTGACAGTAAGAGTGACAGTGAGAGCGACAATGAGAGTTACAGTGACAGTGAGAATGACAGTGAGAGTTACAGTGACAGTGAAAGTGACAATGAGAGTTACAGTGACAGTGAGAGCAACAGTGAGAGTTACAGTGACAGCAAGAGTTACAGTGAGAGCAAAAGTGAGAGTTACAGTGACATTGAGAGTTAGAGTGAGAGTTACAGTGACAGTGAGAGTGACAGTGAGAGCGACAATGAGAGTTACAGTGACAGTGAGAGCGACAATGAGAGTTACAGTGACAGTGAGAGTGACAATGACAGCGACAATGTGAGTTACAGTGACAGTGAGAGTGACAGTGAAAGTTACATAGACAGTGAGAGTGACAGTGAGAGCGACAATGAGATTTACAGTGACAGTGAGAGTGACAATGAGAGTTACAGTGACAGTGAGAGCGACAATGAGAGTTAAAGTGACAGTGAGAGTGACAGCGAGAGTTACAGTGACAGTGAGAGCGACACTGAGAGTAAAAAGTGACAGTGAGAGCGACAATTAGAGTTACAGTGACAGTGAGTGCGACAGTGAGAGTTGCAGTGACATTGAGAGTGACAATGAGAGTGACAGTGACATTGAGAGTGACAATGAGAGTTACAGTGACAGTGAGAGCGACAATGAGATTTACAGTGACAGTGAGAGCGACATTGAGAGTTACAGTGATAATGAGAGTGACAGTGACAGTGAGAGCGACAATGAGAGTTACAGTGACAGTGAGAGTGACAGTGAGAGTTACAGTGACAATGTAGTGACTTTGAGAGTTACAGTGACAGTGAGAGCAACAGTGAGAGTTACAGTGACAGTGAGAGTGACAGTGACTTTGAGATTGACAGTGAGAGTGACAGTGAGAGCGACAATGAGAGTTACAGTGACAGTGAGAGTTACAGTGACAGTGAGAGCGACAATGAGAGTTACAGTGACTGTCAGAGCGACCATGAGACTTACAGTGACAGTGAGAGCGACAATGAGAGTTACAGTGACAGTGAGAGCGACAGTGACAACGACAATGAAAGATACAGTGACAGTGAGAGTGACATTGAGAGTTACATAGAGAGTGAGAGTGACAGTGAGAGCGACAATGAGATTTACAGTGACAGTGAGAGCGACAATGAGAGTTACAATGATAGTGAGAGTGACAGTGACAGTGAGAGCGACGATGAGAGTTACAGTGACAGTGAGAGTGACAGTGAGAGTTACAGTGACAATGAAAGTGTCTTTGAGAGTTACAGTGACAGTGAGAGTGACAATGAGAGTTACAGTGACAGTGAGAGCGACATTGAGAGTTACAGTGACAGTGAGAGCAACAGTGAGAGTTACAGTGACAGCAAGAGTGACAGTGAGAGCAACAGTGAGAGTTACAGTGACAGTGGGAGTGACAGTGACAGTGAGATTGATAGTGAGAGTGACATTGAGAGCGACAATGAGTGTTACAGTGACAGTGAGAGTTACAGTGACAGTGAGAGCGACAATGAGAGTTACAGTGACTGTGAGAGTGACAGTGAGAGTTACATAGACAGTGAGAGTGACAGTGAGAGCGGCAATGAGATTTACAGTGACAGTGAGAGTGACAATGAGAGTTACAGTGACAGTGAGAGCGACCATGAGATTTAAAGTGACAGTGAGAGTGACAGCGAGAGTTACAGTGACAGTGAGAGCGACACTGAGATTAAAAAGTGACAGTGAGAGGGACAGTGAGAGTTACAGCGACAGTGAGAGTGACAGTGAGAGTTACAGTGACAGTGAGAGTGACAGTGAGAGTGACAGTGACAGTGAGAGTGACAATGAGAGTTACAGTGACAGTGAGAGCGACAATGAGAGTTACAGTGACAGTGAGAGCGACAATGAGAGTTACAGTGATAGTGAGAGTGACAGTGACAGTGAGAGCGACAATGAGAGTTACAGTGACAGTGAGAGTGACAGTGAGAGTTACAGTGACAGTGAAAGTGACTTTGAGAGTTACAGTGACAGTGAGAGTGACAATGAGAGTTACAGCGACAGTGAGAGCGACAATGAGAGTTACAGTGACAGTGAGAGCGACAATGAGAGTTACAGTGATAGTGAGAGTGACAGTGACAGTGAGAGCGAGAATGAGAGTTACAGTGACAGTGAGAGTGCCAATGAGAGTTACAGTGACAGTGAGAGCGACATTGAGAGTTACAGTGACAGTGAGAGCAACAGTGAGAGTTACAGTGACAGTGAGAGTTACAGTGAGAGCGACAATGAGAGTTACAGTGACAGTGAGATTTACAGTGACAGTGAGAGCGACAATGAGAGTTACAGTGACAGTGAGAGCAACAGTGAGAGTTCAAGTGACAGTGAGAGCGACAATGAGATTTACAGTGACAGTGAGAGTGACAGTGACAGCGATAAGGTGAGTTACAGTGACAGTTAGAGCGACAGTGAGAGTTACAGTGACAGTGAGAGTGACAGTGAGAGCGACAATGAGATTTATAGTGACAGTGAGAGTGACAATGAGAGTTACAGTGACAGTGAGAGCGACAATGAGAGTTACAGTGACAGTGAGAGTGACAGTGAGAGTGACAGTGACATTGAGAGTGGCAGTGAGAGTTACAGTGACAGTGAGAGCGTCAATGAGATTTACAGTGACACTGAGAGTTACAGTGGCAGTGAGAGCGACAATGAGAGTTACAGTCACAGTGACAGTGACATTGAGAGTTTCAGTGATAGTGAGAGTGACAGTAAGAGTGACAGTGAGAGCGACAATGAGAGTTACAGTGACAGTGAGAATGACAGTGAGAGTTACAGTGACAGTGAAAGTGACAATGAGAGTTACAGTGACAGTGAGAGCAACAGTGAGAGTTACAGTGACAGCAAGAGTTACAGTGAGAGCAAAAGTGAGAGTTACAGTGACATTGAGAGTTAGAGTGAGAGTTACAGTGACAGTGAGAGTGACAGTGAGAGCGACAATGAGAGTTACAGTGACAGTGAGAGCGACAATGAGAGTTACAGTGACAGTGAGAGTGACAATGACAGCGACAATGTGAGTTACAGTGACAGTGAGAGTGACAGTGAAAGTTACATAGACAGTGAGAGTGACAGTGAGAGCGACAATGAGATTTACAGTGACAGTGAGAGTGACAATGAGAGTTACAGTGACAGTGAGAGCGACAATGAGAGTTAAAGTGACAGTGAGAGTGACAGCGAGAGTTACAGTGACAGTGAGAGCGACACTGAGAGTAAAAAGTGACAGTGAGAGCGACAATTAGAGTTACAGTGACAGTGAGTGCGACAGTGAGAGTTGCAGTGACATTGAGAGTGACAATGAGAGTGACAGTGACATTGAGAGTGACAATGAGAGTTACAGTGACAGTGAGAGCGACAATGAGATTTACAGTGACAGTGAGAGCGACAATGAGAGTTACAGTGATAGTGAGAGTGACAGTGACAGTGAGAGCGACAATGAGAGTTACAGTGACAGTGAGAGTGACAGTGAGAGTTACAGTGACAATGTAGTGACTTTGAGAGTTACAGTGACAGTGAGAGCAACAGTGAGAGTTACAGTGACAGTGATAGTGACAGTGACTTTGAGATTGACAGTGAGAGTGACAGTGAGAGCGACAATGAGAGTTACTGTGACAGTGAGAGTTACAGTGACAGTGAGAGCGACAATGAGAGTTACAGTGACTGTCAGAGCGACCATGAGACTTACAGTGACAGTGAGAGCGACAATGAGAGTTACAGTGACAGTGAGAGCGACAGTGACAACGACAATGAAAGATACAGTGACAGTGAGAGTGACATTGAGAGTTACATAGAGAGTGAGAGTGACAGTGAGAGCGACAATGAGATTTACAGTGACAGTGAGAGTGACAATGAGAGTTACAGTGACAGTGAGAGCGACAATGAGAGTTAAAGTGACAGTGAGAGTGACAGCGAGAGTTACAGTGACAGTGAGTGCGACGCTGAGAGTAAAAAGTGACAGTGAGAGCGACAGTGAGAGTTACAGCGACTTTGAGAGCGACAGTGAGAGTTACAGTGACAGTGAGAGTGACAGTGAGAGTGACAGTGACAGTGAGAGTGACAATGAGAGTTACAGTGACAGTGAGAGCGACAATGAGAGTTACAGTGACAGTGAGAGCGACAATGAGAGTTACAGTGATAGTGAGAGTGACAGTGACAGTGAGAGCGACAATGAGAGTTACAGTGACAGTGAGAGTGCCAGTGAGAGTTACAGTGACAGTGAAAGTTTCTTTGAGAGTTACAGTGACAGTGAGAGTGACAATGAGAGTTACAGTGACAGTGAGAGCGACAATGAGAGTTACAGTGACAGTGAGAGCGACAATGAGAGTTACAGTGATAGTGAGAGTGACAGTGACAGTGAGAGCGACAATGAGAGTTACAGTGACAGTGAGAGTGCCAGTGAGAGTTACAGTGACAGTGAAAGTGTCTTTGAGAGTTACAGTGACAGTGAGAGTGACAATGAGAGTTACAGTGACAGTGAGAGCGACAATGAGAGTTACAGTGACAGTGGGACTGACAGTGACAGTGAGATTGACAGTGAGAGTGACATTGAGAGCGACAATGAGAGTTACAGTGACAGTGAGAGCGACAATGAGATTAACAGTGATAGTGAGAGTGAGAGTGAGAGTGAGAGCGACAATGAGAGTTACAGTGACAGTGAGAGTGCCAGTGAGAGTTACAGTGACAGTGAAAGTGACTTTGAGATTTACAGTGACAGTGAGAGTGACAATGAGAGTTACAGTGACAGTGAGAGTGACACTGAGAGTAAAAAGTGACAGTGAGAGCGACAATTAGAGTTACAGTGACATTGAGAGCGACAGTGAGAGTTGCAGTGACATTGAGAGTGACAATGAGAGTGACAGTGACATTGAGAGTGACAATGAGAGTTACAGTGACAGATGAGAGCGACAATGAGATTTACAGTGACAGTCAGAGCGACAATGAGAGTTACAGTGCTAGTGAGAGTGACAGTGACATTGAGAGTGACGATGAGAGTTACAGTGACAGTGAGAGTGACAGTGAGAGTTACAGTGACAATGAAAGTGGCTTTGAGAGTTACAGTGACAGTGAGAGTGACAATGAGAGTTACCGTGACAGTGAGAGCGACATTGAGAGTTACAGTGACAGTGAGAGCAACAGTGAGAGTTACAGTGACAGCAAGAGTGACAGTGAGAGCAACAGTGAGAGTTACAGTGACAGTGGGAGTGACAGTGACAGTGAGATTGACAGTGAGAGTGACATTGAGAGCGACAATGAGAGTTACAGTGACAGTGAGAGCGACAATGAGATTAACAGAGATAGTGAGAGTGAGAGTGACAGTGAGAGCGACAATGAGAGTTACCGTGACAGTGAGAGTGCCAGTGAGAGTTACAGTGACAGTGAAAGTGACTTTGAGATTTACAGTGACAGTGAGAGTGACAATGAGAGTTACAGTGACAGTGAGAGTGACACTGAGAGTAAAAAGTGACAGTGAGAGCGACAATTAGAGTTACAGTGACAGTGAGAGCGACACTGAGAGTTGCAGTGACATTGAGAGTGACAATGAGAGTGACAGTGACATTGAGAGTGACAATGAGAGTTACAGTGACAGTGAGAGCGACAATGAGATTTACAGTGACAGTCAGAGCGACAATGAGAGTTACAGTGCTAGTGAGAGTGACAGTGAGAGTTACAGTGACAGTGAGAGCAACAGTGAGAGTTACAGTGACAGCAAGAGTGACAGTGAGAGCAACAGTGAGAGTTACAGTGACAGTGAGAGCCACAATGAGAGTTACAGTGACTGTGAGAGTGACAGTGACAACGACAATGAGAGATACAGTGACAGTGAGAGTGACATTGAGAGTTACATAGACAGTGAGAGTGACACTGAGAGCGGCAATGAGATTTACAGTGACAGTGAGAGTGACAATGAGAGTTACAGTGACTGTGAGAGCGACAATGAGATTTAAAGTGACAGTGAGAGTGACAGTGAGAGTTACAGTGACAGTGAGAGCGACACTGAGATTAAAAAGTGACAGTGAGAGGGACAGTGAGAGTTACAGCGACAGTGAGAGTGACAGTGAGAGTTACAGTGACAGTGAGAGTGACAGTGAGAGTGACAGTGACAGTGAGAGTGACAATGAGAGTTACAGTGACACTGAGAGCGACAATGAGAGTTACAGTGACAGTGAGAGCGACAATGAGTGTTACACTGACAGTGAGAGTGACAGTGACAGCGACAATGAGAGTTACAGTGACAGTGAGAGTGACAGTGAGAGTTACAGTGACATGAGAGTGACACTGAGAGCGACAATGAGATTTACAGTGACAGTGAGAGTGACAATGAGAGTTACAGTGACAGTGAGAGTTACAGTGAGAGTTTAAGTGAAAGTGAGTGTGACAGCGAGAGTTACAGTGACAGTGAGAGCGACACTGAGAGTTACAGTGACAGTGAGAGCGACAATGAGAGTTACAGTGACCGTGAGAGCGACAATGAGTGTTACAGTGACAGTGAGAGTGACAGTGAGATTTAAAGTGTCAGTGAGAGTTACAGTGACAGTGAGAGTGACAATGAGATTTACAGTGACAGTGAGAGCGATAATGAGAGTTACAGTGAGAGTTACAGTGACAGTGAGAGTTACAGTGAGAGCGACAATGAGTGTTACAGTGACAGTGAGAGCGACAATGAGTTTTACAGTGACAGTGAGAGTGACAGTGAGAGCGACAATGAGATTTACAGTTACAGTGAGAGTGACAGTGACAGCCACAAGGAGAGTTACAGTGACAGTGAGAGCGACAGTGAGAGTTACAGTGACAGTGAGAGTGACAGTGAGAGCGACAATGAGATTTACAGTGACTGTGAGAGTGACAATGAGAGTTACAGTGACAGTGATAGCGACAATGAGAGTTACAGTGACAGTGAGAGCGACAATGAGAGTTACAGTGACCGTGAGAGTGACAGTGAGAGTGACAGTGACAGTGAGAGTGACAGTGAGAGTTACAGTGACAGTGAGAGCGTCCATGAGATTTACAGTGACACTGAGAGTTACAGTGACAGTGAGAGCGACAATGAGAGTTACAGTGACAGTGACAGTGACATTGAGAGTTTCAGTGATAGTGAGAGTGACAGTGAGAGTGACACTGAGAGCGACAATGAGAGTTACAGTGACACTGAGAGTGACAGTGAGAGTTACAGTGACAGTGAAAGTGACATTGAGACTTACAGTTACAGTGAGAGCAAATGTGTGAGTTACAGTGACAGCGAGAGTTAAAGTGAGAGCAATAGTGTGATTTACAGTGACATTGAGAGTTACAGTGAGAGTTAAAGTGACAGTGAGACTGACAGTGAGAGTGACAGTGAGAGCGACAATGAGAGTTACAGTGACAGTGAGAGCGACAATGAGTGTTACAGTGACAGTGAGAGTGACAGTGACAGCGACAATGAGAGTTACAGTGACAGTGAGAGTGACAGTGAGAGTTACAGTGACATGAGAGTGACAGTGAGAGCGACAATGAGATTTACAGTGACAGTGAGAGTGACAATGAGTGTTACAGTGACAGTGAGAGCGACAGTGAGAGTTAAAGTGAAAGTGAGAGAGACAGCAAGAGTTACAGTGACAGTGAGAGCAACACTGAGAGTTACACTGACAGTGAGAGCGACAGTGAGTGTTATAGTGACAGTGTGTGCGACAATGAGAGTTACAGTGACAGTGAGAGTGACAGTGAGAGTGACAGTAACAGTGAGAGTGACAATGAGAGTTACAGTGACAGTGAGAGCGACAATGAGAGTTACAGTGACAGTGAGAATTACAGTGACAGTGAGAGCGACAATGAGAGTTACAGTGACAGTGAGAGTTACAGTGACAGCGAGAGTTACAGTGAGAGCAACAGTGAGAGTTACAGTGACATTGAGAGTTACAGTGAGAGTTACAGTGACAGTGACACTGACAGTGAGAGCGACAATGAGAGTTACAGTGACAGTGAGAGTGACAATGAGAGTTACAGTGACAGTGAGAGTGACAGTGACAGCGACAATGTGAGTTACAGTGACATTGAGAGTGACATTGAGAGTTACAGTGACAGAGAGAGTGACAGTGAGAGCGACAATGTGATTTACAGTGACAGTGAGAGCGACAATGAGAGTTACAGTGATAGTGAGAGCGACAATGATAGTTGAAGTGACAGTGAGAGTGACAGCGAGAGTTATAGTGACAGTGAGAGCGCCACTGAGATTTACAGTGAGTGTGAGAGCGATAGTGCGAGTTACAGTGACAGTGAGAGCGACAATGAGAGTTACAGTGACAGTGAGAGTGACAGTGAGAGTGACAGTGACAGTGAGAGTGACAATGAGAGTTACAGTGACAGTGAGAGCGACAATGAGAGTTACAGTGACAGTGAGAGTTACAGTGACAGTGAGAGTGACAATGAGAGTTACAGTGAAAGTGAGAGCGACAATGAGACTTACAGTGACAGTGGGAGCGACAATGAGAGTTACTGTTACAGTGAGAGTGACAGTGAGAGTTACAGTGACAGTATAAGTGACAATGAGAGTTACAGTGACAGTGAGAGTTACAATGAGAGTTACAGTGACAGTGAGTGCGTCAATGAGAGTTACAGTGACAGTGCGAGCAACAGTGAGAGTTTCAGTGACAGCGAGAGTGACAGTGAGAGCAACAGTGAGAGTTACAGTGACCGTGAGTGTGACAGTGACAGTTATAGTGACAGTGAGATTGACAGTGAGAGTGACAGTGAGAGCGACAATGAGAGTTACACTGACAGTGAGAGTTACAGTGACAGTGAGAGCGACAGTGAGAGTTATAGTGACAGTGTGAGCGACAATGAGAGTTACAGTGACCGTGAGAGCGACAATGAGAGTTACAGTGACAGTGAGAGTGACAGTGAGAGTTAAAGTGACAGTGAGAGTTACAGTGACAGTGAGAGTGACAATGAGATTTACAGTGACAGTGAGAGCGACAATGAGAGTTACAGTGAGAGTTACAGTGACAGTGAGAGTTACAGTGAGAGCGACAATGAGTGTTACAGTGACAGTGAGAGCGACAATGAGTTTTACAGTGACAGTGAGAGAGACAGTGAGAGCGACAATGAGATTTACAGTGACAGTGTGAGTGACAGTGACAGTGACAAGGAGAGTTACAGTGACAGTGAGAGCGACAGTGAGAGTTACAGTGACAGTGAGAGTGACAGTGAGAGCGACAATGAGATTTACAGTGACAGTGAGAGTGACAATGAGAGTTACAGTAACAGTGATAGCGACAATGAGAGTTACAGTGACAGTGAGAGCGACAATGAGAGTTACAGTGACCGTGAGAGTGACAGTGAGAGTGACAGTGACAGTGAGAGTGACAGTGAGAGTTACAGTGACAGTGAGAGCTTCCATGAGATTTACAGTGACACTGAGAGTTACAGTGACAGAGAGAGCGACAATGAGAGTTACAGTGACAGTGACAGTGACATTGAGAGTTTCAGTGATAGTAAGAGTGACAGTGAGAGTGACACTGAGAGCGACAATGAGAGTTACAGTGACACTGAGAGTGACAGTGAGAGCTACAGTGACAGTGAAAGTGACAATGAGACTTACAGTGACAGTGAGAGCAAATGTGAGAGTTACAGTGACAGCGAGAGTTACAGTGAGAGCAATAGTGTGATTTACAGTGACATTGAGAGTTACAGTGAGAGTTACAGTGACAGTGAGACTGACAGTGAGAGTGACAGTGAGAGCGACAATGAGAGTTACAGTGACAGTGAGAGCGACAATGAGTGTTACAGTGACAGTGAGAGTGACAGTGACAGCGACAATGAGAGTTACAGTGACAGTGAGAGTGACAGTGAGAGTTACAGTGACATGAGAGTGACAGTGAGAGCGACAATGAGATTTACAGTGACAGTGAGAGTTACAATGAGTGTTACAGTGACAGTGAGAGCGACAGTGAGAGTTTAAGTGAAAGTGAGAGACACAGCAAGAGTTACAGTGACAGTGAGAGCGACACTGAGAGTTACAGTGACAGTGAGAGCGACAGTGAGTGTTATAGTGACAGTGTGAGCGACAATGAGAGTTACAGTGACAGTGAGAGTGACAGTGACAGTGAGAGTGACAATGAGAGTTACAGTGACAGTGAGAGCGACAATGAGAGTTACAGTGACAGTGAGAATTACAGTGACAGTGAGAGCGACAATGAGAGTTACAGTGACAGTGAGAGTTACAGTGACAGCGAGAGTTACAGTGAGAGCAACAGTGAGAGTTACAGTGACATTGAGAGTTACAGTGAGAGTTACAGTGACAGTGACACTGACAGTGACAGTGACAGTGAGAGCGACAATGAGAGTTACAGTGACAGTGAGAGTGACAATGAGAGTTACAGTGACAGTGAGAGTGACAGTGACAGCGACAATGAGAGTTACAGTGACAGTGAGAGCGATAGTGCGAGTTACAGTGACAGTGAGAGCGACAATGAGATTTACAGTGACAGTGAGAGTGACAGTGACAGTGAGAGTGACAATGAGAGTTACAGTGACAGTGAGAGCGACAATGAGAGTTACAGTGACAGTGAGAGTTACAGTGACAGTGAGAGTGACAATGAGAGTTACAGTGACAGTATAAGTGACAGTGAGAGTTACAGTGACAGGTAGAGTGACAATGAGAGTTACAGTGACAGTGAGAGCGACAATGAGAGTTACAGTGACAGTGAGAGCAATAGTGAGAGTGACAGTGACTGTTATAGTGACAGTGAGATTGACAGTGAGAGTGACAGTGAGAGCGACAATGAGAGTTACAGTGACAGGGAGAGTGACAGTGAGAGTTACAGTGACAGTGAGAGCGAGGATGAGAGTTACAGTGACAGTGAGTGTGACAAAGAGAGTTACAGTGACAGTGAGAGTGACAATGAGAGTTACAGTGACAGTGAGAGTGACAGTGACAGTTACAGTGACAGTGAGAGCGACAATCAGATTTACAGGGAGAGTGGCAGTGAGAGTGACAGTGAGAGCGACAATGAGAGTTACAGTGACAGTGAGAGTTACAGTGACAGTGAGAGCGACAATGAGAGTTACAGTGACAGTGAGAGCGACAATGAGAGTTACAGTGACAGGGAGAGTGACAGTGAGAGTTACAGTGACAGTGAGAGTTACAATGAGTGTTACAGTGACAGTGAGAGCGACAGTGAGAGTTAAAGTGAAAGTGAGAGACACAGCAAGAGTTACAGTGACAGTGAGAGCGACACTGAGAGTTACAGTGACAGTGAGAGCGACAGTGAGAGTTATAGTGACAGTGTGAGCGACAATGAGAGTTACAGTGACAGTGAGAGTGACAGTGAGAGTGACAGTGACTGTGAGAGTGACAATGAGAGCTACAGTGACAGTGAGAGCGACAATGAGAGTTACAGTGACAGTGAGAATTACAGTGACAGTGAGAGCGACAATGAGAGTTACAGTGACAGTGAGAGTTACAGTGACAGCGAGAGTTACAGTGAGAGCAACAGTGAGAGTTACAGTGACATTGAGAGTTACAGTGAGAGTTACAGTGACAGTGACACTGACAGTAACAGTGACAGTGAGAGCGACAATGAGAGTTACAGTGACAGTGAGGGTGACAATGAGAGTTACAGTGACAGTGAGAGTGACAGTGACAGCGACAATGAGAGTTACAGTGACATTGAGAGTGACAGTGAAAGTTACAGTGACAGAGAGAGTGACAGTGAGAGCGACAATGAGATTTACAGTGACAGTGAGAGCGACAATGAGAGTTACAGTGACAGTGAGAGCGACAATGATAGTTAAAGTGCCAGTGAGAGTGACAGCGAGAGTTATAGTGACAGTGAGAGCGACACTGAGAGTTACAGTGACAGTGAGAGCGATAGTGACAGCGACAATGAGAGTTACAGTGACATTGAGAGTGACAGTGAAAGTTACAGTGACAGAGAGAGTGACAGTGAGAGCGACAATGAGATTTACAGTGACAGTGAGAGCGACAATGAGAGTTACAGTGACAGTGAGAGCGACAATGATAGTTAAAGTGACAGTGATAGTGACAGCGAGAGTTATATTGACAGTGAGAGCGACACTGAGAGTTACAGTGACAGTGAGAGCGATAGTGCGAGTTACAGTGACAGTGAGAGCGACAATGAGATTTACAGTGACAGTGAGAGTGACAGTGAGAGTGACAGTGACAGTGAGAGTGACAATGAGAGTTACAGTGACAGTGAGAGCGACAATGAGAGTTACAGTGACAGTGAGAGTTACAGTGACAGTGAGAGTGACAATGAGAGTTACAGTGACAGTATAAGTGACAATGAGAGTTACAGTGACAGGTAGAGTGACAATGAGATTTACAGTGACAGTGAGAGCGACAATGAGAGTTACAGCGACAGTGAGAGCAATAGTGAGAGTGACAGTGACAGTTATAGTGACAGTGAGATTGACAGTGAGAGTGACAGTGAGAGCGACAATGAGAGTTACAGTGACAGGGAGAGTGACAGTGAGAGTTACAGTGACATTGAGAGTGAGGATGAGAGTTACAGTGACAGTGAGTGTGACAAAGAGAGTTACAGTGACAGTGAGAGTGACAATGAGAGTTACAGTGACAGTGAGAGTGACAGTGACAGTTACAGTGACAGTGAGAGCGACAATCAGATTTACAGGGAGAGTGGCAGTGAGAGTGACAGTGAGAGCGACAATGAGAGTTACAGTGACAGTGAGAGTTACAGTGACAGTGAGAGCGACAATGAGAGTTACAGTGACAGTGAGAGTGACAGTGAGAGTTACAGTGACATGAGAGTGACAGTGAGAGCGACAATGAGATTTACAGTGACAGTGAGAGTTACAATGAGTGTTACAGTGACAGTGAGAGCGACAGTGAGAGTTAAAGTGAAAGTGAGAGACACAGCAAGAGTTACAGTGACAGTGAGAGCGACACTGAGAGTTACAGTGACAGTGAGAGCGACAGTGAGAGTTATAGCGACAGTGTGAGCGACAATGAGAGTTACAGTGACAGTGAGAGTGACAGTGACAGTGAGAGTGACAATGAGAGTTACAGTGACAGTGAGAGCGACAATGAGAGTTACAGTGACAGTGAGAATTACAGTGACAGTGAGAGCGACAATGAGAGTTACAGTGACAGTGAGAGTTACAGTGACAGCGAGAGTTACAGTGAGAGCAACAGTGAGAGTTACAGTGAGATTGAGAGTTACAGTGAGAGTTACAGTGACAGTGACACTGACAGTGACAGTGACAGTGAGAGCGACAATGAGAGTTACAGTGACAGTGAGAGTGACAATGAGAGTTACAGTGACAGTGAGAGTGACAGTGACAGCGACAATGAGAGTTACAGTGACATTGAGAGTGACAGTGAAAGTTACAGTGACAGAGAGAGTGACAGTGAGAGCGACAATGTGATTTACAGTGACAGTGAGAGCGACAATGAGAGTTACAGTGACAGTGAGAGCGACAATGATAGTTAAAGTGACAGTGAGAGTGACAGCGAGAGTTATAGTGACAGTGAGAGCGACACTGAGAGTTACAGTGACAGTGAGAGCGATAGTGCGAGTTACAGTGACAGTGAGAGCGACAATGAGATTTACAGTGACAGTGAGAGTGACAGTGAGAGTGATAGTGACAGTGAGAGTGACAATGAGAGTTACAGTGACAGTGAGAGCGACAATGAGAGTTACAGTGACAGTGAGAGTTACAGTGACAGTGAGAGTGACAATGAGAGTTACAGTGACAGTATAAGTGACAATGAGAGTTACAGTGACAGGTAGAGTGACAATGAGAGTTACAGTGACAGTGAGAGCGACAATGAGAGTTACAGTGACAGTGAGAGCAATAGTGAGAGTGACAGTGACAGTTATAGTGACAGTGAGATTGACAGTGAGAGTGACAGTGAGAGCGACAATGAGAGTTACAGTGACAGGGAGAGTGACAGTGAGAGTTACAGTGACAGTGAGAGCGAGGATGAGAGTTACAGTGACAGTGAGTGTGACAAAGAGAGTTACAGTGACAGTGAGAGTTACAATGAGAGTTACAGTGACAGTGAGAGTGACAGTGACATTTACAGTGACAGTGAGAGCGACAATCAGATTTACAATGAGAGTGGCAGTGAGAGTGACAGTGAGAGCGACAATGAGAGTTACAGTGACAGTGAGAGTTACAGTGACAGTGAGAGCGACAATGAGAGTTACAGTGACAGTGAGAGCGACAATGAGAGTTACAGTGACAGGGAGAGTGACAGTGAGAGTTACAGTGACAGTGAGAGTTACAATGAGTGTTACAGTGACAGTGAGAGCGACAGTGAGAGTTAAAGTGAAAGTGAGAGACACAGCAAGAGTTACAGTGACAGTGAGAGCGACACTGAGAGTTACAGTGACATTGAGAGCGACAGTGAGAGTTATAGTGACAGTGTGAGCGACAATGAGAGTTACAGTGACAGTGAGAGTGACAGTGAGAGTGACAGTGACTGTGAGAGTGACAATGAGAGTTACAGTGACAGTGAGAGCGACAATGAGAGTTACAGTGACAGTGAGAATTACAGTGACAGTGAGAGCGACAATGAGAGTTACAGTGATAGTGAGAGCGACAATGATAGTTGAAGTGACAGTGAGAGTGACAGCGAGAGTTATAGTGACAGTGAGAGCGCCACTGAGATTTACAGTGAGTGTGAGAGCGATAGTGCGAGTTACAGTGACAGTGAGAGCGACAATGAGAGTTACAGTGACAGTGAGAGTGACAGTGAGAGTGACAGTGACAGTGAGAGTGACAATGAGAGTTACAGTGACAGTGAGAGCGACAATGAGAGTTACAGTGACAGTGAGAGTTACAGTGACAGTGAGAGTGACAATGAGATTTACAGTGAAAGTGAGAGCGACAATGATAGTTAAAGTGACAGTGAGAGTGACAGCGAGAGTTATAGTGACAGTGAGAGCGACACTGAGAGTTACAGTGACAGTGAGAGCGATAGTGCGAGTTACAGTGACAGTGAGAGCGACAATGAGATTTACAGTGACAGTGAGAGTGACAGTGAGAGTGACAGTGACAGTGAGAGTGACAATGAGAGTTACAGTGACAGTGAGAGCGACAATGAGAGTTACAGTGACAGTGAGAGTTACAGTGACAGTGAGAGTGACAATGAGAGTTACAGTGACAGTATAAGTGACAATGAGAGTTACAGTGACAGGTAGAGTGACAATGAGAGTTACAGTGACAGTGAGAGCGACAATGAGAGTTACAGTGACAGTGAGAGCAATAGTGAGAGTGACAGTTACTGTTATAGTGACAGTGAGATTGACAGTGAGAGTGACAGTGAGAGCGACAATGAGAGTTACAGTGACAGGGAGAGTGACAGTGAGAGTTACAGTGACAGTGAGAGCGAGGATGAGAGTTACAGTGACAGTGAGTGTGACAAAGAGAGTTACAGTGACAGTGAGAGTGACAATGCGAGTTACAGTGACAGTGAGAGTGACAGTGACAGTTACAGTGACAGTGAGAGCGACAATCAGATTTACAGGGAGAGTGGCAGTGAGAGTGACAGTGAGAGCGACAATGAGAGTTACAGTGACAGTGAGAGTTACAGTGACAGTGAGAGCGACAATGAGAGTTACAGTGACAGTGAGAGCGACAATGAGAGTTACAGTGACAGGGAGAGTGACAGTGAGAGTTACAGTGACAGTGAGAGTTACAATGAGTGTTACAGTGACAGTGAGAGCGACAGTGAGAGTTAAAGTGAAAGTGAGAGACACAGCAAGAGTTACAGTGACAGTGAGAGCGACACTGAGAGTTACAGTGACAGTGAGAGCGACAGTGAGAGTTATAGTGACAGTGTGAGCGACAATGAGTGTTACAGTGACAGTGAGAGTGACAGTGAGAGTGACAGTGACTGTGAGAGTGACAATGAGAGTTACAGTGACAGTGAGAGCGACAATGAGAGTTACAGTGACAGTGAGAATTACAGTGACAGTGAGAGCGACAATGAGAGTTACAGTGACAGTGAGAGTTACAGTGACAGCGAGAGTTACAGTGAGAGCAACAGTGAGAGTTACAGTGACATTGAGAGTTACAGTGAGAGTTACAGTGACAGTGACACTGACAGTAACAGTGACAGTGAGAGCGACAATGAGAGTTACAGTGACAGTGAGGGTGACAATGAGAGTTACAGTGACAGTGAGAGTGACAGTGACAGCGACAATGAGAGTTACAGTGACATTGAGAGTGACAGTGAAAGTTACAGTGACAGAGAGAGTGACAGTGAGAGCGACAATGAGATTTACAGTGACAGTGAGAGCGACAATGAGAGTTACAGTGACAGGGAGAGTGACAGTGAGTGTTACAGTGACAGTGAGAGTTACAATGAGTGTTACAGTGACAGTGAGAGCGACAGTGAGAGTTAAAGTGAAAGTGAGAGACACAGCAAGAGTTACAGTGACAGTAAGAGCGACACTGAGAGTTACAGTGACAGTGAGAGCGACAGTGAGAGTTATAGTGACAGTGTGAGCGACATTGAGAGTTACAGTGACAGTGAGAGTGACAGTGAGAGTGACAGTGACTGTGAGAGTGACAATGAGAGTTACAGTGACAGTGAGAGCGACAATGAGAGTTACAGTGACAGTGAGAATTACAGTGACAGTGAGAGCGACAATGAGAGTTACAGTGATAGTGAGAGCGACAATGATAGTTGAAGTGACAGTGAGAGTGACAGCGAGAGTTATAGTGACAGTGAGAGCGCCACTGAGATTTACAGTGAGTGTGAGAGCGATAGTGCGAGTTACAGTGACAGTGAGAGCGACAATGAGAGTTACAGTGACAGTGAGAGTGACAGTGAGAGTGACAGTGACAGTGAGAGTGACAATGAGAGTTACAGTGACAGTGAGAGCGACAATGAGAGTTACAGTGACAGTGAGAGTTACAGTGACAGTGAGAGTGACAATGAGAGTTACAGTGAAAGTGAGAGCGACAATGATAGTTAAAGTGACAGTGAGAGTGACAGCGAGAGTTATAGTGACAGTGAGAGCGACACTGAGAGTTACAGTGACAGTGAGAGCGATAGTGCGAGTTACAGTGACAGTGAGAGCGACAATGAGATTTACAGTGACAGTGAGAGTGACAGTGAGAGTGACAATGAGAGTTACAGTGACAGTGAGAGCGACAATGAGAGTTACAGTGACAGTGAGAGTTACAGTGACAGTGAGAGTGACAATGAGAGTTACAGTGACAGTATAAGTGACAATGAGAGTTACAGTGACAGGTAGAGTGACAATGAGAGTTACAGTGACAGTGAGAGCGACAATGAGAGTTACAGTGACAGTGAGAGCAATAGTGAGAGTGACAGTGACTGTTATAGTGACAGTGAGATTGACAGTGAGAGTGACAGTGAGAGCGACAATGAGAGTTACAGTGACAGGGAGAGTGACAGTGAGAGTTACAGTGACAGTGAGAGCGAGGATGAGAGTTACAGTGACAGTGAGTGTGACAAAGAGAGTTACAGTGACAGTGAGAGTGACAATGAGAGTTACAGTGACAGTGAGAGTGACAGTGACAGTTACAGTGACAGTGAGAGCGACAATCAGATTTACAGGGAGAGTGGCAGTGAGAGTGACAGTGAGAGCGACAATGAGAGTTACAGTGACAGTGAGAGTTACAGTGACAGTGAGAGCGACAATGAGAGTTACAGTGACAGTGAGAGCGACAATGAGAGTTACAGTGACAGGGAGAGTGACAGTGAGAGTTACAGTGACAGTGAGAGTTACAATGAGTGTTACAGTGACAGTGAGAGCGACAGTGAGAGTTAAAGTGAAAGTGAGAGACACAGCAAGAGTTACAGTGACAGTGAGAGCGACACTGAGAGTTACAGTGACAGTGAGAGCGACAGTGAGAGTTATAGTGACAGTGTGAGCGACAATGAGAGTTACAGTGACAGTGAGAGTGACAGTGAGAGTGACAGTGACTGTGAGAGTGACAATGAGAGTTACAGTGACAGTGAGAGCGACAATGAGAGTTACAGTGACAGTGAGAATTACAGTGACAGTGAGAGCGACAATGAGAGTTACAGTGACAGTGAGAGTTACAGTGACAGTGGGAGTTACAGTGACAGCGAGAGTTACAGTGAGAGCAACAGTGAGAGTTACAGTGACATTGAGAGTTACAGTGAGAGTTACAGTGACAGTGACACTGACAGTAACAGTGACAGTGAGAGCGACAATGAGAGTTACAGTGACAGTGAGGGTGACAATGAGAGTTACAGTGACAGTGAGAGTGACAGTGACAGCGACAATGAGAGTTACAGTGACATTGAGAGTGACAGTGAAAGTTACAGTGACAGAGAGAGTGACAGTGAGAGCGACAATGAGATTTACAGTGACAGTGAGAGCGACAATGAGAGTTACAGTGACAGTGAGAGCGACAATGATAGTTAAAGTGCCAGTGAGAGTGACAGCGAGAGTTATAGTGACAGTGAGAGCGACACTGAGAGTTACAGTGACAGTGAGAGCGATAGTGACAGCGACAATGAGAGTTACAGTGACATTGAGAGTGACAGTGAAAGTTACAGTGACAGAGAGAGTGACAGTGAGAGCGACAATGAGATTTACAGTGACAGTGAGAGCGACAATGAGAGTTACAGTGACGGTGAGAGCGACAATGATAGTTAAAGTGACAGTGAGAGTGACAGCGAGAGTTATAGTGACAGTGAGAGCGACACTGAGAGTTACAGTGACAGTGAGAGCGATAGTGCGAGTTACAGTGACAGTGAGAGCGACAATGAGATTTACAGTGACAGTGAGAGTGACAGTGAGAGTGACAGTGACAGTGAGAGTGACAATGAGAGTTACAGTGACAGTGAGAGCGACAATGAGAGTTACAGTGACAGTGAGAGTTACAGTGACAGTGAGAGTGACAATGAGAGTTACAGTGACAGTATAAGTGACAATGAGAGTTACAGTGACAGGTAGAGTGACAATGAGATTTACAGTGACAGTGAGAGCGACAATGAGAGTTACAGCGACAGTGAGAGCAATAGTGAGTGTGACAGTGACAGTTATAGTGACAGTGAGATTGACAGTGAGAGTGACAGTGAGAGCGACAATGAGAGTTACAGTGACAGGGAGAGTGACAGTGAGAGTTACAGTGACAGTGAGAGTGAGGATGAGAGTTACAGTGACAGTGAGTGTGACAAAGAGAGTTACAGTGACAGTGAGAGTGACAATGAGAGTTACAGTGACAGTGAGAGTGACAGTGACAGTTACAGTGACAGTGAGAGCGACAATCAGATTTACAGGGAGAGTGGCAGTGAGAGTGACAGTGAGAGCGACAATGAGAGTTACAGTGACAGTGAGAGTTACAGTGACAGTGAGAGCGACAATGAGAGTTACAGTGACAGTGAGAGTGACAGTGAGAGTTACAGTGACATGAGAGTGACAGTGAGAGCGACAATGAGATTTACAGTGACAGTGAGAGTTACAATGAGTGTTACAGTGACAGTGAGAGCGACAGTGAGAGTTAAAGTGAAAGTGAGAGACACAGCAAGAGTTACAGTGACAGTGAGAGCGACACTGAGAGTTACAGTGACAGTGAGAGCGACAGTGAGAGTTATAGCGACAGTGTGAGCGACAATGAGAATTACAGTGACAGTGAGAGTGACAGTGACAGTGAGAGTGACAATGAGAGTTACAGTGACAGTGAGAGCGACAATGAGAGTTACAGTGACAGTGAGAATTACAGTGACAGTGAGAGCGACAATGAGAGTTACAGTGACAGTGAGAGTTACAGTGACAGCGAGAGTTACAGTGAGAGCAACAGTGAGAGTTACAGTGAGATTGAGAGTTACAGTGAGAGTTACAGTGACAGTGACACTGACAGTGACAGTGACAGTGAGAGCGACAATGAGAGTTACAGTGACAGTGAGAGTGACAATGAGAGTTACAGTGACAGTGAGAATGACAGTGACAGCGACAATGAGAGTTACAGTGACATTGAGAGTGACAGTGAAAGTTACAGTGACAGAGAGAGTGACAGTGAGAGCGACAATGTGATTTACAGTGACAGTGAGAGCGACAATGAGAGTTACAGTGACAGTGAGAGCGACAATGATAGTTAAAGTGACAGTGAGAGTGACAGCGAGAGTTATAGTGACAGTGAGAGCGACACTGAGAGTTACAGTGACAGTGAGAGCGATAGTGCGAGTTACAGTGACAGTGAGAGCGACAATGAGATTTACAGTGACAGTGAGAGTGACAGTGAGAGTGATAGTGACAGTGAGAGTGACAATGAGAGTTACAGTGACAGTGAGAGCGACAATGAGAGTTACAGTGACAGTGAGAGTTACAGTGACAGTGAGAGTGACAATGAGAGTTACAGTGACAGTATAAGTGACAATGAGAGTTACAGTGACAGGTAGAGTGACAATGAGAGTTACAGTGACAGTGAGAGCGACAATGAGAGTTACAGTGACAGTGAGAGCAATAGTGAGAGTGACAGTGACAGTTATAGTGACAGTGAGATTGACAGTGAGAGTGACAGTGAGAGCGACAATGAGAGTTACTGTGACAGGGAGAGTGACAGTGAGAGTTACAGTGACAGTGAGAGCGAGGATGAGAGTTACAGTGACAGTGAGTGTGACAAAGAGAGTTACAGTGACAGTGAGAGTGACAATGAGAGTTACAGTGACAGTGAGAGTGACAGTGACAGTTACAGTGACAGTGAGAGCGACATTCAGATTTACAGGGAGAGTGGCAGTGAGAGTGACAGTGAGAGCGACAATGAGAGTTACAGTGACAGTGAGAGTTACAGTGACAGTGAGAGCGACAATGAGAGTTACAGTGACAGTGAGAGCGACAATGAGAGTTACAGTGACAGGGAGAGTGACAGTGAGAGTTACAGTGACAGTGAGAGTTACAATGAGTGTTACAGTGACAGTGAGAGCGACAGTGAGAGTTAAAGTGAAAGTGAGAGACACAGCAAGAGTTACAGTGACAGTGAGAGCGACACTGAGAGTTACAGTGACAGTGAGAGCGACAGTGAGAGTTATAGTGACAGTGTGAGAGACAATGAGAGTTACAGTGACAGTGAGAGTGACAGTGAGAGTGACAGTGACTGTGAGAGTGACAATGAGAGTTACAGTGACAGTGAGAGCGACAATGAGAGTTAAAGTGACAGTGAGAATTACAGTGACAGTGAGAGCGACAATGAGAGTTACAGTGATAGTGAGAGCGACAATGATAGTTGAAGTGACAGTGAGAGTGACAGCGAGAGTTATAGTGACAGTGAGAGCGCCACTGAGATTTACAGTGAGTGTGAGAGCGATAGTGCGAGTTACAGTGACAGTGAGAGCGACAATGAGAGTTACAGTGACAGTGAGAGTGACAGCGAGAGTGACAGTGACAGTGAGAGTGACAATGAGAGTTACAGTGACAGTGAGAGCGACAATGAGAGTTACAGTGACAGTGAGAGTTACAGTGACAGTGAGAGTGACAATGAGAGTTACAGTGAAAGTGAGAGCGACAATGAGACTTACAGTGACAGTGGGAGCGACAATGAGAGTTACTGTTACAGTGAGAGTGACAGTGAGAGTTACAGTGACAGTATAAGTGACAATGAGAGTTACAGTGACAGTTAGAGTGACAATAAGAGTTACAGTGACAGTGAGTGCGTCAATGAGAGTTACAGTGACAGTGCGAGCAACAGTGAGAGTTTCAGTGACAGCGAGAGTGACAGTGAGAGCAACAGTGAGAGTTACAGTGACCGTGAGTGTGACAGTGACAGTTATAGTGACAGTGAGATTGACAGTGAGAGTGACTGTGAGAGCGACAATGAGAGTTACACTGACAGTGAGAGTTACAGTGACAGTGAGAGCGACAGTGAGAGTTATAGTGACAGTGTGAGCGACAATGAGAGTTACAGTGACCGTGAGAGCGACAATGAGAGTTACAGTGACAGTGAGAGTGACAGTGAGAGTTAAAGTGACAGTGAGAGTTACAGTGACAGTGAGAGTGACAATGAGATTTACAGTGACAGTGAGAGCGATAATGAGAGTTACAGTGAGAGTTACAGTGACAGTGAGAGTTACAGTGAGAGCGACAATGAGTGTTACAGTGACAGTGAGAGCGACAATGAGTTTTACAGTGACAGTGAGAGAGACAGTGAGAGCGACAATGAGATTTACAGTGACAGTGAGAGTGACAGTGACAGTGACAAGGAGAGTTACAGTGACAGTGAGAGCGACAGTGAGAGTTACAGTGACAGTGAGAGTGACAGTGAGAGCGACAATGAGATTTACAGTGACAGTGAGAGTGACAATGAGAGTTACAGTAACAGTGATAGCGACAATGAGAGTTACAGTGACAGTGAGAGCGACAATGAGAGTTACAGTGACCGTGAGAGTGACAGTGAGAGTGACAGTGACAGTGAGAGTGACAGTGAGAGTTACAGTGACAGTGAGAGCGTCCATGAGATTTACAGTGACACTGAGAGTTACAGTGACAGTGAGAGCGACAATGAGAGTTACAGTGACAGTGACAGTGACATTGAGAGTTTCAGTGATAGTGAGAGTGACAGTGAGAGTGACACTGAGAGCGACAATGAGAGTTACAGTGACACTGAGAGTGACAGTGAGAGCTACAGTGACAGTGAAAGTGACAATGAGACTTACAGTGACAGTGAGAGCAAATGTGAGAGTTACAGTGACAGCGAGAGTTACAGTGAGAGCAATAGTGTGATTTACAGTGACATTGAGAGTTACAGTGAGAGTTACAGTGACAGTGAGACTGACAGTGAGAGTGACAGTGAGAGCGACAATGAGAGTTACAGTGACAGTGAGAGCGACAATGAGTGTTACAGTGACAGTGAGAGTGACAATGAGAATTACAGTGACAGTGAGAGTTAGAGTGACAGTGAGGGCGACAATGAGAGTGACAGTGACAGTGAGAGCGACAATGAGAGTTACTGTGACAGTGAGAGCAACAGTGAGAGTTACAGTGACAGCGAGAGTGACAGTGAGAGCGACACTGAGAGTTACAGTGACAGTGAGAGCGATAGTGACAGCGACAATGAGAGTTACAGTGACATTGAGAGTGACAGTGAAAGTTACAGTGACAGAGAGAGTGACAGTGAGAGCGACAATGAGATTTACAGTGACAGTGAGAGCGACAATGAGAGTTACAGTGACGGTGAGAGCGACAATGATAGTTAAAGTGACAGTGAGAGTGACAGCGAGAGTTATAGTGACAGTGAGAGCGACACTGAGAGTTACAGTGACAGTGAGAGCGATAGTGCGAGTTACAGTGACAGTGAGAGCGACAATGAGATTTACAGTGACAGTGAGAGTGACAGTGAGAGTGACAGTGACAGTGAGAGTGACAATGAGAGTTACAGTGACAGTGAGAGCGACAATGAGAGTTACAGTGACAGTGAGAGTTACAGTGACAGTGAGAGTGACAATGAGAGTTACAGTGACAGTATAAGTGACAATGAGAGTTACAGTGACAGGTAGAGTGACAATGAGATTTACAGTGACAGTGAGAGCGACAATGAGAGTTACAGCGACAGTGAGAGCAATAGTGAGTGTGACAGTGACAGTTATAGTGACAGTGAGATTGACAGTGAGAGTGACAGTGAGAGCGACAATGAGAGTTACAGTGACAGGGAGAGTGACAGTGAGAGTTACAGTGACAGTGAGAGTGAGGATGAGAGTTACAGTGACAGTGAGTGTGACAAAGAGAGTTACAGTGACAGTGAGAGTGACAATGAGAGTTACAGTGACAGTGAGAGTGACAGTGACAGTTACAGTGACAGTGAGAGCGACAATCAGATTTACAGGGAGAGTGGCAGTGAGAGTGACAGTGAGAGCGACAATGAGAGTTACAGTGACAGTGAGAGTTACAGTGACAGTGAGAGCGACAATGAGAGTTACAGTGACAGTGAGAGTGACAGTGAGAGTTACAGTGACATGAGAGTGACAGTGAGAGCGACAATGAGATTTACAGTGACAGTGAGAGTTACAATGAGTGTTACAGTGACAGTGAGAGCGACAGTGAGAGTTAAAGTGAAAGTGAGAGACACAGCAAGAGTTACAGTGACAGTGAGAGCGACACTGAGAGTTACAGTGACAGTGAGAGCGACAGTGAGAGTTATAGCGACAGTGTGAGCGACAATGAGAATTACAGTGACAGTGAGAGTGACAGTGACAGTGAGAGTGACAATGAGAGTTACAGTGACAGTGAGAGCGACAATGAGAGTTACAGTGACAGTGAGAATTACAGTGACAGTGAGAGCGACAATGAGAGTTACAGTGACAGTGAGAGTTACAGTGACAGCGAGAGTTACAGTGAGAGCAACAGTGAGAGTTACAGTGAGATTGAGAGTTACAGTGAGAGTTACAGTGACAGTGACACTGACAGTGACAGTGACAGTGAGAGCGACAATGAGAGTTACAGTGACAGTGAGAGTGACAATGAGAGTTACAGTGACAGTGAGAATGACAGTGACAGCGACAATGAGAGTTACAGTGACATTGAGAGTGACAGTGAAAGTTACAGTGACAGAGAGAGTGACAGTGAGAGCGACAATGTGATTTACAGTGACAGTGAGAGCGACAATGAGAGTTACAGTGACAGTGAGAGCGACAATGATAGTTAAAGTGACAGTGAGAGTGACAGCGAGAGTTATAGTGACAGTGAGAGCGACACTGAGAGTTACAGTGACAGTGAGAGCGATAGTGCGAGTTACAGTGACAGTGAGAGCGACAATGAGATTTACAGTGACAGTGAGAGTGACAGTGAGAGTGATAGTGACAGTGAGAGTGACAATGAGAGTTACAGTGACAGTGAGAGCGACAATGAGAGTTACAGTGACAGTGAGAGTTACAGTGACAGTGAGAGTGACAATGAGAGTTACAGTGACAGTATAAGTGACAATGAGAGTTACAGTGACAGGTAGAGTGACAATGAGAGTTACAGTGACAGTGAGAGCGACAATGAGAGTTACAGTGACAGTGAGAGCAATAGTGAGAGTGACAGTGACAGTTATAGTGACAGTGAGATTGACAGTGAGAGTGACAGTGAGAGCGACAATGAGAGTTACTGTGACAGGGAGAGTGACAGTGAGAGTTACAGTGACAGTGAGAGCGAGGATGAGAGTTACAGTGACAGTGAGTGTGACAAAGAGAGTTACAGTGACAGTGAGAGTGACAATGAGAGTTACAGTGACAGTGAGAGTGACAGTGACAGTTACAGTGACAGTGAGAGCGACAATCAGATTTACAGGGAGAGTGGCAGTGAGAGTGACAGTGAGAGCGACAATGAGAGTTACAGTGACAGTGAGAGTTACAGTGACAGTGAGAGCGACAATGAGAGTTACAGTGACAGTGAGAGCGACAATGAGAGTTACAGTGACAGGGAGAGTGACAGTGAGAGTTACAGTGACAGTGAGAGTTACAATGAGTGTTACAGTGACAGTGAGAGCGACAGTGAGAGTTAAAGTGAAAGTGAGAGACACAGCAAGAGTTACAGTGACAGTGAGAGCGACACTGAGAGTTACAGTGACAGTGAGAGCGACAGTGAGAGTTATAGTGACAGTGTGAGCGACAATGAGAGTTACAGTGACAGTGAGAGTGACAGTGAGAGTGACAGTGACTGTGAGAGTGACAATGAGAGTTACAGTGACAGTGAGAGCGACAATGAGAGTTAAAGTGACAGTGAGAATTACAGTGACAGTGAGAGCGACAATGAGAGTTACAGTGATAGTGAGAGCGACAATGATAGTTGAAGTGACAGTGAGAGTGACAGCGAGAGTTATAGTGACAGTGAGAGCGCCACTGAGATTTACAGTGAGTGTGAGAGCGATAGTGCGAGTTACAGTGACAGTGAGAGCGACAATGAGAGTTACAGTGACAGTGAGAGTGACAGTGAGAGTGACAGTGACAGTGAGAGTGACAATGAGAGTTACAGTGACAGTGAGAGCGACAATGAGAGTTACAGTGACAGTGAGAGTTACAGTGACAGTGAGAGTGACAATGAGAGTTACAGTGAAAGTGAGAGCGACAATGAGACTTACAGTGACAGTGGGAGCGACAATGAGAGTTACTGTTACAGTGAGAGTGACAGTGAGAGTTACAGTGACAGTATAAGTGACAATGAGAGTTACAGTGACAGTTAGAGTGACAATGAGAGTTACAGTGACAGTGAGTGCGTCAATGAGAGTTACAGTGACAGTGCGAGCAACAGTGAGAGTTTCAGTGACAGCGAGAGTGACAGTGAGAGCAACAGTGAGAGTTACAGTGACCGTGAGTGTGACAGTGACAGTTATAGTGACAGTGAGATTGACAGTGAGAGTGACTGTGAGAGCGACAATGAGAGTTACACTGACAGTGAGAGTTACAGTGACAGTGAGAGCGACAGTGAGAGTTATAGTGACAGTGTGAGCGACAATGAGAGTTACAGTGACCGTGAGAGCGACAATGAGAGTTACAGTGACAGTGAGAGTGACAGTGAGAGTTAAAGTGACAGTGAGAGTTACAGTGACAGTGAGAGTGACAATGAGATTTACAGTGACAGTGAGAGCGATAATGAGAGTTACAGTGAGAGTTACAGTGACAGTGAGAGTTACAGTGAGAGCGACAATGAGTGTTACAGTGACAGTGAGAGCGACAATGAGTTTTACAGTGACAGTGAGAGAGACAGTGAGAGCGACAATGAGATTTACAGTGACAGTGAGAGTGACAGTGACAGTGACAAGGAGAGTTACAGTGACAGTGAGAGCGACAGTGAGAGTTACAGTGACAGTGAGAGTGACAGTGAGAGCGACAATGAGATTTACAGTGACAGTGAGAGTGACAATGAGAGTTACAGTAACAGTGATAGCGACAATGAGAGTTACAGTGACAGTGAGAGCGACAATGAGAGTTACAGTGACCGTGAGAGTGACAGTGAGAGTGACAGTGACAGTGAGAGTGACAGTGAGAGTTACAGTGACAGTGAGAGCGTCCATGAGATTTACAGTGACACTGAGAGTTACAGTGACAGTGAGAGCGACAATGAGAGTTACAGTGACAGTGACAGTGACATTGAGAGTTTCAGTGATAGTGAGAGTGACAGTGAGAGTGACACTGAGAGCGACAATGAGAGTTACAGTGACACTGAGAGTGACAGTGAGAGCTACAGTGACAGTGAAAGTGACAATGAGACTTACAGTGACAGTGAGAGCAAATGTGAGAGTTACAGTGACAGCGAGAGTTACAGTGAGAGCAATAGTGTGATTTACAGTGACATTGAGAGTTACAGTGAGAGTTACAGTGACAGTGAGACTGACAGTGAGAGTGACAGTGAGAGCGACAATGAGAGTTACAGTGACAGTGAGAGCGACAATGAGTGTTACAGTGACAGTGAGAGTGACAGTGACAGCGACAATGAGAGTTACAGTGACAGTGAGAGTGACAGTGAGAGTTACAGTGACATGAGAGTGACAGTGAGAGCGACAATGAGATTTACAGTGACAGTGAGAGTTACAATGAGTGTTACAGTGACAGTGAGAGCGACAGTGAGAGTTAAAGTGAAAGTGAGAGACACAGCAAGAGTTACAGTGACAGTGAGAGCGACACTGAGAGTTACAGTGACAGTGAGAGCGACAGTGAGAGTTATAGTGACAGTGTGAGCGACAATGAGAGTTACAGTGACAGTGAGAGTGACAGTGACAGTGAGAGTGACAATGAGAGTTACAGTGACAGTGAGAGCGACAATGAGAGTTACAGTGACAGTGAGAATTACAGTGACAGTGAGAGCGACAATGAGAGTTACAGTGACAGTGAGAGTTACAGTGACAGTGAGAGTTACAGTGAGAGCAACAGTGAGAGTTACAGTGACATTGAGAGTTACAGTGAGAGTTACAGTGACAGTGACACTGACAGTGACAGTGACAGTGAGAGCGACAATGAGAGTTACAGTGACAGTGAGAGTGACAATGAGAGTTACAGTGACAGTGAGAGTGACAGTGACAGCGACAATGAGAGTTACAGTGACATTGAGAGTGACAGTGAAAGTTACAGTGACAGAGAGAGTGACAGTGAGAGCGACAATGAGATTTACAGTGACAGTGAGAGCGACAATGAGAGTTACAGTGACAGTGAGAGCGACAATGATAGTTAAAGTGACAGTGAGAGTGACAGCGAGAGTTATAGTGACAGTGAGAGCGACACTGAGAGTTACAGTGACAATGAGAGCGATAGTGCGAGTTACAGTGACAGTGAGAGCGACAATGAGATTTACAGTGACAGTGAGAGTGACAGTGAGAGTGACAGTGACAGTGAGAGTGACAATGAGAGTTACAGTGACAGTGAGAGCGACAATGAGAGTTACAGTGACAGTGAGAGTTACAGTGACAGTGAGAGTGACAATGAGAGTTACAGTGACAGTATAAGTGACAATGAGAGTTACAGTGACAGGTAGAGTGACAATGAGAGTTACAGTGACAGTGAGAGCGACAATGAGAGTTACAGTGACAGTGAGAGCAATAGTGAGAGTGACAGTGACTGTTATAGTGACAGTGAGATTGACAGTGAGAGTGACAGTGAGAGCGACAATGAGAGTTACAGTGACAGGGAGAGTGACAGTGAGAGTTACAGTGACAGTGAGAGCGAGGATGAGAGTTACAGTGACAGTGAGTGTGACAAAGAGAGTTACAGTGACAGTGAGAGTGACAATGAGAGTTACAGTGACAGTGAGAGTGACAGTGACAGTTACAGTGACAGTGAGAGCGACAATCAGATTTACAGGGAGAGTGGCAGTGAGAGTGACAGTGAGAGCGACAATGAGAGTTACAGTGACAGTGAGAGTTACTGTGACAGTGAGAGCGACAATGAGAGTTACAGTGACAGTGAGAGCGACAATGAGAGTTACAGTGACAGGGAGAGTGACAGTGAGAGTTACAGTGACAGTGAGAGTTACAATGAGTGTTACAGTGACAGTGAGAGCGACAGTGAGAGTTAAAGTGAAAGTGAGAGACACAGCAAGAGTTACAGTGACAGTGAGAGCGACACTGAGAGTTACAGTGACAGTGAGAGCGACAGTGAGAGTTATAGTGACAGTGTGAGCGACAATGAGAGTTACAGTGACAGTGAGAGTGACAGTGACTGTGAGAGTGACAATGAGAGTTACAGTGACAGTGAGAGCGACAATGAGAGTTACAGTGACAGTGAGAATTACAGTGACAGTGAGAGCGACAATGAGAGTTACAGTGACAGTGAGAGTTACAGTGACAGCGAGAGTTACAGTGAGAGCAACAGTGAGAGTTACAGTGACATTGAGAGTTACAGTGAGAGTTACAGTGACAGTGACACTGACAGTAACAGTGACAGTGAGAGCGACAATGAGAGTTACAGTGACAGTGAGGGTGACAGTGAGAGTGTCAGTGACAGCGACAATGAGAGTTACAGTGACATTGAGAGTGACAGTGAAAGTTACAGTGACAGAGAGAGTGACAGTGAGAGCGACAATGAGATTTACAGTGACAGTGAGAGCGACAATGAGAGTTACAGTGACAGTGAGAGCGACAATGATAGTTAAAGTGCCAGTGAGAATGACAGCGAGAGTTATAGTGACAGTGAGAGCGACACTGAGAGTTACAGTGACAGTGAGAGCGATAGTGACAGCGACAATGAGAGTTACAGTGACAGTGAGAGCGACAGTGAGAGTTATAGTGACAGTGAGAGTGACAATGAGAGTTACAGTGACAGTGAGAGCGACAATGAGAGTTACAGTGACAGTGAGAATTACAGTGACAGTGAGAGCGACAATGAGAGTTACAGTGACAGTGAGAGTTACAGTGACAGCGAGAGTTACAGTGAGAGCAACAGTGAGAGTTACAGTGACATTGAGAGTTACAGTGAGAGTTACAGTGACAGTGACACTGACAGTGACAGTGACAGTGAGAGCGACAATGAGAGTTACAGTGACAGTGAGAGTGACAATGAGAGTTACAGTGACAGTGAGAGTGACAGTGACAGCGACAATGAGAGTTACAGTGACATTGAGAGTGACAGTGAAAGTTACAGTGACAGAGAGAGTGACAGTGAGAGCGACAATGAGATTTACAGTGACAGTGAGAGCGACAATGAGAGTTACAGTGACAGTGAGAGCGACAATGATAGTTAAAGTGACAGTGAGAGTGACAGCGAGAGTTATAGTGACAGTGAGAGCGACACTGAGAGTTACAGTGACAGTGAGAGCGATAGTGCGAGTTACAGTGACAGTGAGAGCGACAATGAGATTTACAGTGACAGTGAGAGTGACAGTGAGAGTGACAGTGACAGTGAGAGTGACAATGAGAGTTACAGTGACAGTGAGAGCGACAATGAGAGTTACAGTGACAGTGAGAGTTACAGTGACAGTGAGAGTGACAATGAGAGTTACAGTGACAGTATAAGTGACAATGAGAGTTACAGTGACAGGTAGAGTGACAATGAGAGTTACAGTGACAGTGAGAGCGACAATGAGAGTTACAGTGACAGTGAGAGCAATAGTGAGAGTGACAGTGACTGTTATAGTGACAGTGAGATTGACAGTGAGAGTGACAGTGAGAGCGACAATGAGAGTTACAGTGACAGGGAGAGTGACAGTGAGAGTTACAGTGACAGTGAGAGCGAGGATGAGAGTTACAGTGACAGTGAGTGTGACAAAGAGAGTTACAGTGACAGTGAGAGTGACAATGAGAGTTACAGTGACAGTGAGAGTGACAGTGACAGTTACAGTGACAGTGAGAGCGACAATGAGATTTACAGGGAGAGTGGCAGTGAGAGTGACAGTGAGAGCGACAATGAGAGTTACAGTGACAGTGAGAGTTACTGTGACAGTGAGAGCGACAATGAGAGTTACAGTGACAGTGAGAGCGACAATGAGAGTTACAGTGACAGGGAGAGTGACAGTGAGAGTTACAGTGACAGTGAGAGTTACAATGAGTGTTACAGTGACAGTGAGAGCGACAGTGAGAGTTAAAGTGAAAGTGAGAGACACAGCAAGAGTTACAGTGACAGTGAGAGCGACACTGAGAGTTACAGTGACAGTGAGAGTTATAGTGACAGTGTGAGCGACAATGAGAGTTACAGTGACAGTGAGAGTGACAGTGAGAGTGACAGTGACTGTGAGAGTGACAATGAGAGTTACAGTGACAGTGAGAGCGACAATGAGAGTTACAGTGACAGTGAGAATTACAGTGACAGTGAGAGCGACAATGAGAGTTACAGTGACAGTGAGAGTTACAGTGACAGCGAGAGTTACAGTGAGAGCAACAGTGAGAGTTACAGTGACATTGAGAGTTACAGTGAGAGTTACAGTGACAGTGACACTGACAGTAACAGTGACAGTGAGAGCGACAATGAGAGTTACAGTGACAGTGAGGGTGACAGTGAGAGTGACAGTGACAGCGACAATGAGAGTTACAGTGACATTGAGAGTGACAGTGAAATTTACAGTGACAGAGAGAGTGACAGTGAGAGCGACAATGAGATTTACAGTGACAGTGAGAGCGACAATGAGAGTTACAGTGACAGTGAGAGCGACAATGATAGTTAAAGTGCCAGTGAGAGTGACAGCGAGAGTTATAGTGACAGTGAGAGCGACACTGAGAGTTACAGTGACAGTGAGAGCGATAGTGACAGCGACAATGAGAGTTACAGTGACATTGAGAGTGACAGTGAAAGTTACAGTGACAGAGAGAGTGACAGTGAGAGCGACAATGAGATTTACAGTGACAGTGAGAGCGACAATGAGAGTTACAGTGACAGTGAGAGCGACAATGATAGTTAAAGTGACAGTGAGAGTGACAGCGAGAGTTATAGTGACAGTGAGAGCGACACTGAGAGTTACAGTGACAGTGAGAGCGATAGTGCGAGTTACAGTGACAGTGAGAGCGACAATGAGATTTACAGTGACAGTGAGAGTGACAGTGAGAGTGACAGTGACAGTGAGAGTGACAATGAGAGTGACAGTGACAGTGAGAGCGACAGTGAGAGTTACAGTGACAGTGAGAGTTACAGTGACAGTGAGAGTGACAATGAGAGTTACAGTGACAGTATAAGTGACAATGAGAGTTACAGTGACAGGTAGAGTGACAATGAGAGTTACAGTGACAGTGAGAGCGACAATGAGAGTTACAGCGACAGTGAGAGCAATAGTGAGAGTGACAGTGACAGTTATAGTGACAGTGAGATTGACAGTGAGAGTGACAGTGAGAGCGACAATGAGAGTTACAGTGACAGGGAGAGTGACAGTGAGAGTTACAGTGACAGTGAGAGTGAGGATGAGAGTTACAGTGACAGTGAGTGTGACAAAGAGAGTTACAGTGACAGTGAGAGTGACAATGAGAGTTACAGTGACAGTGAGAGTGACAGTGACAGTTACAGTGACCGTGAGAGCGACAATCAGATTTACAGGGAGAGTGGCAGTGAGAGTGACAGTGAGAGCGACAATGAGAGTTACAGTGACAGTGAGAGTTACAGTGACAGTGAGAGCGACAATGAGAGTTACAGTGACAGTGAGAGTGACAGTGAGAGTTACAGTGACATGAGAGTGACAGTGAGAGCGACAATGAGATTTACAGTGACAGTGAGAGTTACAATGAGTGTTACAGTGAAAGTGAGAGCGACAGTGAGAGTTAAAGTGAAAGTGAGAGACACAGCAAGAGTTACAGTGACAGTGAGAGCGACACTGAGAGTTACAGTGACAGTGAGAGCGACAGTGAGAGTTATAGCGACAGTGTGAGCGACAATGAGAGTTACAGTGACAGTGAGAGTGACAGTGACAGTGAGAGTGACAATGAGAGTTACAGTGACAGTGAGAGCGACAATGAGAGTTACAGTGACAGTGAGAATTACAGTGACAGTGAGAGCGACAATGAGAGTTACAGTGACAGTGAGAGTTACAGTGACAGCGAGAGTTACAGTGAGAGCAACAGTGAGAGTTACAGTGAGATTGAGAGTTACAGTGAGAGTTACAGTGACAGTGACACTGACAGTGACAGTGACAGTGAGAGCGACAATGAGAGTTACAGTGACAGTGAGAGTGACAATGAGAGTTACAGTGACAGTGAGAGTGACAGTGACAGCGACAATGAGAGTTACAGTGACATTGAGAGTGACAGTGAAAGTTACAGTGACAGAGAGAGTGACAGTGAGAGCGACAATGTGATTTACAGTGACAGTGAGAGCGACAATGAGAGTTACAGTGACAGTGAGAGCGACAATGATAGTTAAAGTGACAGTGAGAGTGACAGCGAGAGTTATAGTGACAGTGAGAGCGACACTGAGAGTTACAGTGACAGTGAGAGCGATAGTGCGAGTTACAGTGACAGTGAGAGCGACAATGAGATTTACAGTGACAGTGAGAGTGACAGTGAGAGTGATAGTGACAGTGAGAGTGACAATGAGAGTTACAGTGACAGTGAGAGCGACAATGAGAGTTACAGTGACAGTGAGAGTTACAGTGACAGTGAGAGTGACAATGAGAGTTACAGTGACAGTATAAGTGACAATGAGAGATACAGTGACAGGTAGAGTGACAATGAGAGTTACAGTGACAGTGAGAGCGACAATGAGAGTTACAGTGACAGTGAGAGCAAAAGTGAGAGTGACAGTGACAGTTATAGTGACAGTGAGATTGACAGTGAGAGTGACAGTGAGAGCGACAATGAGAGTTACAGTGACAGGGAGAGTGACAGTGAGAGTTACAGTGACAGTGAGAGCGAGGATGAGAGTTACAGTGACAGTGAGTGTGACAAAGAGAGTTACAGTGACAGTGAGAGTGACAATGAGAGTTACAGTGACAGTGAGAGTGACAGTGACAGTTACAGTGACAGTGAGAGCGACAATCAGATTTACAGGGAGAGTGGCAGTGAGAGTGACAGTGAGAGCGACAATGAGATTTACAGTGACAGTGAGAGTGACAGTGAGAGCGACATTGAGATTTACAGTGACAGTGAGAGTGACAATGAGGGTTACAGTGACAGTGAGAGCGACAATGAGAGTTACAGTGACAGTGAGAGCGACAATGAGAGTTACAGTGACTTGAGAGTGACAGTGACAGTGAGAGTTACAGTGACAGTGAGAGTGACAATGAGAGTTACAGTGACAGTATAAGTGACAATGAGAGATACAGTGACAGGTAGAGTGACAATGAGAGTTACAGTGACAGTGAGAGCGACAATGAGAGTTACAGTGACAGTGAGAGCAAAAGTGAGAGTGACAGTGACAGTTATAGTGACAGTGAGATTGACAGTGAGAGTGACAGTGAGAGCGACAATGAGAGTTACAGTGACAGGGAGAGTGACAGTGAGAGTTACAGTGACAGTGAGAGCGAGGATGAGAGTTACAGTGACAGTGAGTGTGACAAAGAGAGTTACAGTGACAGTGAGAGTGACAATGAGAGTTACAGTGACAGTGAGAGTGACAGTGACAGTTACAGTGACAGTGAGAGCGACAATCAGATTTACAGGGAGAGTGGCAGTGAGAGTGACAGTGAGAGCGACAATGAGAGTTACAGTGACAGTGAGAGTTACAGTGACAGTGAGAGCGACAATGAGAGTTACAGTGAGAGTGAGAGCGACAATGAGAGTTACAGTGACAGGGAGAGTGACAGTGAGAGTTACAGTGACAGTGAGAGTTACAATGAGTGTTACAGTGACAGTGAGAGCGACAGTGAGAGTTAAAGTGAAAGTGAGAGACACAGCAAGAGTTACAGTGACAGTGAGAGCGACACTGAGAGTTACAGTGACAGTGAGAGCGACAGTGAGAGTTATAGTGACAGTGTGAGCGACAATGAGAGTTACAGTGACAGTGAGAGTGACAGTGAGAGTGACAGTGACTGTGAGAGTGACAATGAGAGTTACAGTGACAGTGAGAGCGACAATGAGAGTTACAGTGACAGTGAGAATTACAGTGACAGTGAGAGCGACAATGAGAGTTACAGTGACAGTGAGAGTTACAGTGACAGCGAGAGTTACAGTGAGAGCAACAGTGAGAGTTACAGTGACATTGAGAGTTACAGTGAGAGTTACAGTGACAGTGACACTGACAGTAACAGTGACAGTGAGAGCGACAATGAGAGTTACAGTGACAGTGAGGGTGACAATGAGAGTTACAGTGACAGTGAGAGTGACAGTGACAGCGACAATGAGAGTTACAGTGACATTGAGAGTGACAGTGACAGTTACAGTGACAGAGAGAGTGACAGTGAGAGCGACAATGAGATTTACAGTGACAGTGAGAGCGACAATGATAGTGAAAGTGACAGTGAGAGTGACAGCGAGAGTTATAGTGACAGTGAGAGCGACACTGAGAGTTACAGTGACAGTGAGAGCGATAGTGCGAGTTACAGTGACAGTGAGAGCGACAATGAGATTTACAGTGACAGTGAGAGTGACAGTGACAGTGAGAGTGACAATGAGAGTTACAGTGACAGTGAGAGCGACAATGAGAGTTACAGTGACAGTGAGAGTTACAGTGACAGTGAGAGTGACAATGAGAGTTACAGTGACAGTATAAGTGACAATGAGAGTTACAGTGACAGGTAGAGTGACAATGAGAGTTACAGTGACAGTGAGAGCGACAATGAGAGTTACAGTGACAGTGAGAGCAATAGTGAGAGTGACAGTGACAGTTATAGTGACAGTGAGATTGACAGTGAGAGTGACAGTGAGAGCGACAATGAGAGTTACAGTGACAGGGAGAGTGACAGTGAGAGTTACAGTGACAGTGAGAGCGAGGATGAGAGTTACAGTGACAGTGAGTGTGACAAAGAGAGTTACAGTGACAGTGAGAGTGACAATGAGAGTTACAGTGACAGTGAGAGTGACAGTGACAGTTACAGTGACAGTGAGAGCGACAATCAGATTTACAGGGAGAGTGGCAGTGAGAGTGACAGTGAGAGCGACAATGAGAGTTACAGTGACAGTGAGAGTTACAGTGACAGTGAGAGCGACAATGAGAGTTACAGTGACAGTGAGAGCGACAATGAGAGTTACAGTGACAGGGAGAGTGACAGTGAGAGTTACAGTGACAGTGAGAGTTACAATGAGTGTTACAGTGACAGTGATAGCGACAGTGAGAGTTAAAGTGAAAGTGAGAGACACAGCAAGAGTTACAGTGACAGTGAGAGCGACACTGAGAGTTACAGTGACAGTGAGAGCGACAGTGAGAGTTATAGTGACAGTGTGAGCGACAATGAGAGTTACAGTGACAGTGAGAGTGACAGTGAGAGTGACAGTGACTGTGAGAGTGACAATGAGAGTTACAGTGACAGTGAGAGCGACAATGAGAGTTACAGTGACAGTGAGATTTACAGTGACAGTGAGAGCGACAATGAGAGTTACAGTGACAGTGAGAGTTACAGTGACAGCGAGAGTTACAGTGAGAGCAACAGTGAGAGTTACAGTGACATTGAGAGTTACAGTGAGAGTTACAGTGACAGTGACACTGACAGTAACAGTGACAGTGAGAGCGACAATGAGAGTTACAGTGACAGTGAGGGTGACAATGAGAGTTACAGTGACAGTGAGAGTGACAGTGACAGCGACAATGAGAGTTACAGTGACATTGAGAGTGACAGTGAAAGTTACAGTGACAGAGAGAGTGACAGTGAGAGCGACAATGAGATTTACAGTGACAGTGAGAGCGACAATGAGAGTTACAGTGACAGTGAGAGCGATAGTGCGAGTTACAGTGACAGTGAGAGCGACAATGAGATTTACAGTGACAGTCAGAGTGACAGTGAGAGTGACAGTGACAGTGAGAGTGACAATGAGAGTTACAGTGACAGTGAGAGCGACAATGAGAGTTACAGTGACAGTGAGAGTTACAGTGACAGTGAGAGTGACAATGAGAGTTACAGTGACAGTATAAGTGACAATGAGAGTTACAGTGACATGTAGAGTGACAATGAGAGTTACAGTGACAGTGAGAGCGACAATGAGAGTTACAGTGACAGTGAGAGCAATAGTGAGAGTGACAGTGACAGTTATAGTGACAGTGAGATTGACAGTGAGAGTGACAGTGAGAGCGACAATGAGAGTTACAGTGACAGGGAGAGTGACAGTGAGAGTTACAGTGACAGTGAGAGCGAGGATGAGAGTTACAGTGACAGTGAGTGTGACAAAGAGAGTTACAGTGACAGTGAAATTGACAATGAGAGTTACACTGACAGTGAGAGTGACAGTGACAGTTACAGTGACAGTGAGAGCGACAATCAGATTTATAGGGAGAGTGGCAGTGAGAGTGACAGTGAGAGCGACAATGAGAGTTACAGTGACAGTGAGAGTTACAGTGACAGTGAGAGCGACAATGAGAGTTACAGTGACAGTGAGAGCGACAATGAGAGTTACAGTGACAGGGAGAGTGACAGTGAGAGTTACAGTGACAGTGAGAGCGACAAAGAGAGTTACAGTGACAGTAAGAGTGGCAGTGAGAGAGAAAGTAAGAGTTAAAGTGACAGTGAGAGCGACCAAAAGATTTACAGTGACAGTGAGAGTGACAGTGAGTGCGAAAGTGAGAGTTACAGTGACAGTGAGTGTTACAGTGACAGTGAGAGCGACATTGAGAGTTACAGTGACAGTGACAGTGACAGTGACAGTGACAGTGAGAGTTACAGTGACTTTGAGAGCGAAAATGAGAGTTACAGTGACAGTGAGAGTGACAGTGAGAGCGACAATGAGAGTTACAGTGACAGTGAGAGCGACAATGAGAGTTACAGTGACAGTTATTGCGACAATGAGAGTTACAGTGACAGTGAGAGTGACAGTGAGAGTTACAGTGACAGTGAGAGTGACAATGAGATTTACAGTGACAGTGAAAGCGATAATGAGAGTTACAGTGAGAGTTACAGTGACAGTGAGAGTTACAGTGAGAGCGACAATGAGAGTTGCAGTGACAGTGAGAGCGACAATGAGATTTACAGTGACAGTGAGAGTGACAGTGAGAGCGACATTGAGATTTACAGTGACAGTGAGAGTGACAATGAGGGTTACAGTGACAGTGAGAGCGACAATGAGAGTTACAGTGACAGTGAGAGCGACAATGAGAGTTACAGTGACTTGAGAGTGACAGTGACAGTGAGAGTTACAGTGACAGTGAGAGTGACAATGAGAGTTACAGTGACAGTATAAGTGACAATGAGAGATACAGTGACAGGTAGAGTGACAATGAGAGTTACAGTGACAGTGAGAGCGACAATGAGAGTTACAGTGACAGTGAGAGCAAAAGTGAGAGTGACAGTGACAGTTATAGTGACAGTGAGATTGACAGTGAGAGTGACAGTGAGAGCGACAATGAGAGTTACAGTGACAGGGAGAGTGACAGTGAGAGTTACAGTGACAGTGAGAGCGAGGATGAGAGTTACAGTGACAGTGAGTGTGACAAAGAGAGTTACAGTGACAGTGAGAGTGACAATGAGAGTTACAGTGACAGTGAGAGTGACAGTGACAGTTACAGTGACAGTGAGAGCGACAATCAGATTTACAGGGAGAGTGGCAGTGAGAGTGACAGTGAGAGCGACAATGAGAGTTACAGTGACAGTGAGAGTTACAGTGACAGTGAGAGCGACAATGAGAGTTACAGTGACAGTGAGAGCGACAATGAGAGTTACAGTGACAGGGAGAGTGACAGTGAGAGTTACAGTGACAGTGAGAGTTACAATGAGTGTTACAGTGACAGTGAGAGCGACAGTGAGAGTTAAAGTGAAAGTGAGAGACACAGCAAGAGTTACAGTGACAGTGAGAGCGACACTGAGAGTTACAGTGACAGTGAGAGCGACAGTGAGAGTTATAGTGACAGTGTGAGCGACAATGAGAGTTACAGTGACAGTGAGAGTGACAGTGAGAGTGACAGTGACTGTGAGAGTGACAATGAGAGTTACAGTGACAGTGAGAGCGACAATGAGAGTTACAGTGACAGTGAGAATTACAGTGACAGTGAGAGCGACAATGAGAGTTACAGTGACAGTGAGAGTTACAGTGACAGCGAGAGTTACAGTGAGAGCAACAGTGAGAGTTACAGTGACATTGAGAGTTACAGTGAGAGTTACAGTGACAGTGACACTGACAGTAACAGTGACAGTGAGAGCGACAATGAGAGTTACAGTGACAGTGAGGGTGACAATGAGAGTTACAGTGACAGTGAGAGTGACAGTGACAGCGACAATGAGAGTTACAGTGACATTGAGAGTGACAGTGACAGTTACAGTGACAGAGAGAGTGACAGTGAGAGCGACAATGAGATTTACAGTGACAGTGAGAGCGACAATGATAGTGAAAGTGACAGTGAGAGTGACAGCGAGAGTTATAGTGACAGTGAGAGCGACACTGAGAGTTACAGTGACAGTGAGAGCGATAGTGCGAGTTACAGTGACAGTGAGAGCGACAATGAGATTTACAGTGACAGTGAGAGTGACAGTGACAGTGAGAGTGACAATGAGAGTTACAGTGACAGTGAGAGCGACAATGAGAGTTACAGTGACAGTGAGAGTTACAGTGACAGTGAGAGTGACAATGAGAGTTACAGTGACAGTATAAGTGACAATGAGAGTTACAGTGACAGGTAGAGTGACAATGAGAGTTACAGTGACAGTGAGAGCGACAATGAGAGTTACAGTGACAGTGAGAGCAATAGTGAGAGTGACAGTGACAGTTATAGTGACAGTGAGATTGACAGTGAGAGTGACAGTGAGAGCGACAATGAGAGTTACAGTGACAGGGAGAGTGACAGTGAGAGTTACAGTGACAGTGAGAGCGAGGATGAGAGTTACAGTGACAGTGAGTGTGACAAAGAGAGTTACAGTGACAGTGAGAGTGACAATGAGAGTTACAGTGACAGTGAGAGTGACAGTGACAGTTACAGTGACAGTGAGAGCGACAATCAGATTTACAGGGAGAGTGGCAGTGAGAGTGACAGTGAGAGCGACAATGAGAGTTACAGTGACAGTGAGAGTTACAGTGACAGTGAGAGCGACAATGAGAGTTACAGTGACAGTGAGAGCGACAATGAGAGTTACAGTGACAGGGAGAGTGACAGTGAGAGTTACAGTGACAGTGAGAGTTACAATGAGTGTTACAGTGACAGTGATAGCGACAGTGAGAGTTAAAGTGAAAGTGAGAGACACAGCAAGAGTTACAGTGACAGTGAGAGCGACACTGAGAGTTACAGTGACAGTGAGAGCGACAGTGAGAGTTATAGTGACAGTGTGAGCGACAATGAGAGTTACAGTGACAGTGAGAGTGACAGTGAGAGTGACAGTGACTGTGAGAGTGACAATGAGAGTTACAGTGACAGTGAGAGCGACAATGAGAGTTACAGTGACAGTGAGATTTACAGTGACAGTGAGAGCGACAATGAGAGTTACAGTGACAGTGAGAGTTACAGTGACAGCGAGAGTTACAGTGAGAGCAACAGTGAGAGTTACAGTGACATTGAGAGTTACAGTGAGAGTTACAGTGACAGTGACACTGACAGTAACAGTGACAGTGAGAGCGACAATGAGAGTTACAGTGACAGTGAGGGTGACAATGAGAGTTACAGTGACAGTGAGAGTGACAGTGACAGCGACAATGAGAGTTACAGTGACATTGAGAGTGACAGTGAAAGTTACAGTGACAGAGAGAGTGACAGTGAGAGCGACAATGAGATTTACAGTGACAGTGAGAGCGACAATGAGAGTTACAGTGACAGTGAGAGCGATAGTGCGAGTTACAGTGACAGTGAGAGCGACAATGAGATTTACAGTGACAGTCAGAGTGACAGTGAGAGTGACAGTGACAGTGAGAGTGACAATGAGAGTTACAGTGACAGTGAGAGCGACAATGAGAGTTACAGTGACAGTGAGAGTTACAGTGACAGTGAGAGTGACAATGAGAGTTACAGTGACAGTATAAGTGACAATGAGAGTTACAGTGACAGGTAGAGTGACAATGAGAGTTACAGTGACAGTGAGAGCGACAATGAGAGTTACAGTGACAGTGAGAGCAATAGTGAGAGTGACAGTGACAGTTATAGTGACAGTGAGATTGACAGTGAGAGTGACAGTGAGAGCGACAATGAGAGTTACAGTGACAGGGAGAGTGACAGTGAGAGTTACAGTGACAGTGAGAGCGAGGATGAGAGTTACAGTGACAGTGAGTGTGACAAAGAGAGTTACAGTGACAGTGAAATTGACAATGAGAGTTACACTGACAGTGAGAGTGACAGTGACAGTTACAGTGACAGTGAGAGCGACAATCAGATTTATAGGGAGAGTGGCAGTGAGAGTGACAGTGAGAGCGACAATGAGAGTTACAGTGACAGTGAGAGTTACAGTGACAGTGAGAGCGACAATGAGAGTTACAGTGACAGTGAGAGCGACAATGAGAGTTACAGTGACAGGGAGAGTGACAGTGAGAGTTACAGTGACAGTGAGAGCGACAAAGAGAGTTACAGTGACAGTAAGAGTGGCAGTGAGAGAGAAAGTAAGAGTTAAAGTGACAGTGAGAGCGACCAAAAGATTTACAGTGACAGTGAGAGTGACAGTGAGTGCGAAAGTGAGAGTTACAGTGACAGTGAGTGTTACAGTGACAGTGAGAGCGACATTGAGAGTTACAGTGACAGTGACAGTGACAGTGACAGTGACAGTGAGAGTTACAGTGACTTTGAGAGCGAAAATGAGAGTTACAGTGACAGTGAGAGTGACAGTGAGAGCGACAATGAGAGTTACAGTGACAGTGAGAGCGACAATGAGAGTTACAGTGACAGTTATTGCGACAATGAGAGTTACAGTGACAGTGAGAGTGACAGTGAGAGTTACAGTGACAGTGAGAGTGACAATGAGATTTACAGTGACAGTGAAAGCGATAATGAGAGTTACAGTGAGAGTTACAGTGACAGTGAGAGTTACAGTGAGAGCGACAATGAGAGTTGCAGTGACAGTGAGAGCGACAATGAGATTTACAGTGACAGTGAGAGTGACAGTGAGAGCGACATTGAGATTTACAGTGACAGTGAGAGTGACAATGAGGGTTACAGTGACAGTGAGAGCGACAATGAGAGTTACAGTGACAGTGAGAGCGACAATGAGAGTTACAGTGACTTGAGAGTGACAGTGAGAGTGACAGTGTCATTGAGAGTGACAGTGAGAGTTACAGTGACAGTGAGAGCGTCAATGAGATTTACAGTAACACTGAGAGTTACAGTGACAGTGAGAGCGACAATGAGAGTTACAGTGACAGTGACAATGACATTGAGAGTTTCAGTGATAGTGAGAGTGACAGTGAGAGTGACAGTGAGAGCGACATTGAGAGTTACAGTGACAGTGAGAGTGACAGTGAGAGTGACAGTGACAGTGAGAGTGACAATGAGAGTTACAGTGACAGTGAGAGCGACAATGAGAGTTACAGTGACAGTGAGAGTTACAGTGACAGTGAGAGTGACAATGAGAGTTACAGTGACAGTATAAGTGACAATGAGAGTTACAGTGACAGGTAGAGTGACAATGAGAGTTACAGTGACAGTGAAAGCGACAATGAGAGTTACAGTGACAGTGAGAGCAATAGTGAGAGTGACAGTGACAGTTATAGTGACAGTGAGATTGACAGTGAGAGTGACAGTGAGAGCGTCAATGAGATTTACATGACAGGGAGAGTGACAGTGAGAGTTACAGTGACAGTGAGAGCGAGGATGAGAGTTACAGTGACAGTGAGTGTGACAAAGAGAGTTACAGTGACAGTGAGAGTGACAATGAGAGTTACAGTGACAGTGAGAGTGACAGTGACAGTTACAGTGACAGTGAGAGCGACAATCAGATTTACAGGGAGAGTGGCAGTGAGAGTGACAGTGAGAGCGACAATGAGAGTTACAGTGACAGTGAGAGTTACAGTGACAGTGAGAGCGACAATGAGAGTTACAGTGACAGTGAGAGCGACAATGAGAGTTACAGTGACAGGGAGAGTGACAGTGAGAGTTACAGTGACAGTGAGAGCGACAAAGAGAGTTACAGTGACAGTATGAGTGACAGTGAGAGAGAAAGTAAGAGTTAAAGTGACAGTGAGAGCGACCAAATGATTTACAGTGACAGTGAGAGTGACAGTGAGTGCGAAAGTGAGAGTTACAGTGACAATGAGTGTTACAGTGACAGTGAGAGCGACATTGAGAGTTACAGTGACAGTGACAGCGACAGTGACAGTGAGAGTTACAGTGACAGTGAGAGCGACAATGAGAGTTACAGTGACAGTGAGAGCGACAATGAGAGTTACAGTGACAGTGAGTGCGACAATGAGAGTTACAGTGACAGTGAGAGTGACAGTGAGAGTTACAGTGACAGTGAGAGTGACAATGAGATTTACAGTGACAGTGAAAGCGATAATGAGCGTTACAGTGAGAGTTACAATGACAGTGAGAGTTACAGTGAGAGCGACAATGAGAGTTGCAGTGACAGTGAGAGCGACAATGAGATTTACAGTGACAGTGAGAGTGACAGTGAGAGCGAAATTGAGATTTACAGTGACAGTGAGAGTGACAATGAGGGTTACAGTGACAGTGATAGCGACAATAAGAGTTACAGTCACCTTGAGAGTGACAGTGAGAGTGACAGTGTCATTGAGAGTGACAGTGAGAGTTACAGTGACAGTGAGAGCATCAATGAGATTTACAGTGACACTGAGAGTTACAGTGACAGTGAGAGCGACAATGAGAGTTACAGTGACAGTGACATTGAGAGTTTCAGTGATAGTGAGAGTGACAGTGAGAGTGACAGTGAGAGCGACATTGAGAGTTACAGTGACAGTGAGAGTGACAGTGAGAGTGACAGTGACAGTGAGAGTGACAATGAGAGTTACAGTGACAGTGAGAGCGACAATGAGAGTTACAGTGACAGGTAGAGTGACAATGAGAGTTACAGTGACAGTGAGAGCGACAATGAGAGTTACAGTGACAGTGAGAGCAATAGTGAGAGTGACAGTGACAGTTATAGTGACAATGAGATTGACAGTGAGAGTGACAGTGAGAGCGACAATGAGAGTTACAGTGACAGGGAGAGTGACAGTGAGAGTTACAGTGACATTGAGAGCGAGGATGAGAGTTACAGTGACAGTGAGTGTGACAAAGAGAGTTACAGTGACAGTGAGAGTGACAGTGACAGTTACAGTGACAGTGAGAGCGACAATCGGATTTACAGGGAGAGTGGCAGTGAGAGTGACAGTGAGAGCGACAATGAGAGTTACAGTGACAGTGAGAGTTACAGTGACAGCGAGAGCGACAATGAGAGTTACAGTGACAGTGAGAGCGACAATGAGAGTTACAGTGACAGGGAGAGTGACAGTGAGAGTTACAGTGACAGTGAGAGCGACAAAGAGAGTTACAGTGACAGTAAGAGTGACAGTGAGAGAGAAAGTAAGAGTTAAAGTGACAGTGAGAGCGACCAAAAGATTTACAGTGACAGTGAGAGTGACAGTGAGTGCGAAAGTGAGAGTTACAGTGACAATGAGTGTTACAGTGACAGTGAGAGCGACATTGAGAGTTACAGTGACAGTGACAGTGAGAGTTAGAGTGACAGTGAGAGTGACAATGAGAGTTACAGTGACACTGAGAGTGACAGGGAGAGTTACAGTGACAGTTAGAGCGACAGTGAGAGTTACAGTGACAGTGAGGGTGACAATGAGAGTTACAGTGACAATGAGAGCGACAATGAGAGTTACAGTGACAGTGAGAGTGACAGTGAGAGCGAAAGTGATAGTTACAGCGACAGTGAGAGCGACAATGAGAGTTACAGTGACAGTGAGAGCGACAATGAGAGTTACAGTGACAGTGAGTGCGACAATGAGAGTTACAGTGACAGTGAGAGTGACAGTGAGAGTTACAGTGACAGTGAGAGTTACAGTGACAGTGAGAGTGACAATGAGATTTACAGTGACAGTGAAAGCGATAATGAGAGTTACAGTGAGAGTTACAGTGACAGTGAGAGTTACAGTGAGAGCGACAATGAGATTTGCAGTGACAGTGAGAGCGACAATGAGATTTACAGTGACAGTGAGAGTGACAGTGAGAGCGACATTGTGATTTACAGTGACAGTGAGAGTGACAATGAGGGTTACAGTGAAGTGATAGCGACAATGATAGTTACAGTGACAGTGAGAGCGACAATGAGAGTTACAGTGACCTTGAGAGTGACAGTGAGAGTGACAGTGTCATTGAGAGTGACAGTGAGAGTTACAGTGACAGTGAGAGCGTCAATGAGATTTACAGTGACACTGAGAGTTACAGTGACAGTGAGAGCGACAATGAGAGTTACAGTGACAGTGACAGTGACATTGAGAGTTTCAGTGATAGTGAGAGTGACAGTGAGAGTGACAGTGAGAGCGACATTGAGAGTTACAGTGACAGTGAGAGTGACAGTGAGAGTTACAGTGACAGTGAAAGTGACAATGAGAGTTACAGTGACAGTGAGAGCAAATGTGAGAGTTACAGTGATAGCGAGAGTTACAGTGAGAGCAACAGTGTGATTTACAGTGATAATGAGAGTTAAAGTGAGAGTTACAGTGACAGTGAGACTGACAGTGAGAGTGACAGTGAGAGTGACATTGAGAGTTACAGTGACAGTGAGAGCGACAATGAGTGTTACAGTGACAGTGAGAGTGACAGTGACAGCGACAATGAGAGTTACAGTGACAGTGAGAGTGACAGTGAGAGTTACAGTGACATGAGAGTGACAGTGAGAGCGACAATGAGATTTACAGTGACAGTGAGAGTGACAATGAGGGTTACAGTAACAGTGAGAGTGACAGTGAGAGTTAAAGTGACAGTGAGAGTGACAGCGAGAGTTACAGTGACAGTGAGAGCGACACTGAGAGTTACAGTGACAATGAGAGCGACAGTGAGAGTTATAGTGACAGTGAGAGCGACAATGAGAGTTACAGTGACAGTGAGAGTGACAGTGAGAGTGACAGTGACAGTGAGAGTGACAATGAGAGTTACAGTGACAGTGAGAGCGACAATGAGAGTTACAGTGACAGTGAGAGTTACAGTGACAGTGAGAGCGACAATGAGAGTTACAGTGACAGTGAGAGCGACAATGAGAGTTACAGTGAGTGTGAGAGTGACAGTGAAAGCAAAAGTGAGAGTTAGAGTGTGAGTGAGTGCGACAAAGTGAGTTACAGTGACAGTGAGAGTGACAATGAGAGTTACAGTGACAGTGAGAGTGACAGTGAGAGCGAAAGTGAGAGTTACAGTGACAATGAGTGTTACAGTGACAGGGAGAGTGACAGTGAGAGTTACAGTGACAGTGAGAGCGACAATGAGACTTACAGTGACAGTGAGAGCGACAGTGAGAGCGAAGGTGAGAGTTACAGTGACAGTGAGAGCGACAAAGAGAGTTACAGTGACAGTGAGAGTGACAATGAGAGTTACAGTGACAGTGAGAGTGACAGTGGGAGCAAAAGTGTGAGTTACAGTGACAGTGAGTGCGACAAAGAGAGTTACAGTGACAGTGAGAGTGACAATGAGAGTTATAGTGACAGGGAGAGTGACAATGAGTGTTACAGTGACAGTGAGAGCGACATTGAGAATTACAGTGACAGAGACAGTGAGAGTTACAGTGACAGTGAGAGTGACAATGAGAGTTACCGTGACGGTGAGAGTGACAATGAGTGTTACAGTGACAGTGAGATCGACATTGAGAATTACAGTGACAGTGACAGTGAGAGTTACAGTGACAGTGAGGGCGACAATGGGAGTTACAGTGACAATGAGAGCGACAATGAGAGTTACAGTGACAGTGAGAGTGACAATGAGATTTACAGTGACAGTGAGAGCGATAATGAGAGTTACAGTGAGAGTTACAGTGACAGTGAGAGTTACAGTGAGAGCGACAATGAGAGTTACAGTAACAGTGAGAGCGACAATGAGAGTTACAGTGACAGTGAGAGCGACAGTGAGAGTTCAAGTGACAGTGAGAGCGACAATGAGATTTACAGTGACAGTGAGAGTGACAGTGACAGCGACAAGGAGAGTTACAGTGACAGTGAGAGCGACAGTGAGAGTTTCAGTGACAGTGAGAGTGACAGTGAGAGCGACAATGAGATTTACAGTGACAGTGAGAGTGACAATGAGAGTTGCAGTGACAGTGAGAGCGACAGTGAGAGTTACAGTGACAGTGATAGCGACAATGAGAGTTACAGTGACAGCGAGAGTGACAGTGAGAGTGACAGTGACAGTGAGAGTGACAATGAGAGTTACAGTGACAGTGAGAGCGACAATGAGAGTTACAGTGACAGTGAGAGTTACACTGACAGTGAGAGCGACAATGAGACTTACAGTGACAGTGAGAGTTACAGTGACAGCGAGAGTTACAGTGAGAGCAACAGTGAGAGTTACAGTGACATTGAGAGTTACAGTGAGAGTTACAGTGACAATGAGACTGACAGTGAGACTGACAGTGAGAGCGACAATGAGAGTTACAGTGACAGTGAGAGCGACAATGAGAGTTACAGTGACAGTGAGAGTGAAAGTGACAGCGACAATGAGAGTTACAGTGACATTGACAGTGACAGTGAGAGTTACAGTGTCAGTGAGAGTGACAGTGAGAGCGACAATGAGATTTACAGTGACAGTGAGAGCGACAATGAGAGTTACAGTGACAGTGAGAGCGACAATGAGAGTTAAAGTGACAGTGAGAGTGACAGCGAGAGTTACAGTGAGAGTTACAGAGACAGTGAGAGTGACAGTGACAGTTATAGTGACAGTGAGATTGAAAGTGAGAGTGACAGTGAGAGTGACAATGAGAGTTACAGTGACAGTGAGAGTTACAGTGACAGTGAGATCGACAATGAGAGTTACAGTGACAGGGAGAGTGACAGTGAGAATTACAGTGACAGTGAGAGCAACAATCAGAGTTACAGTGACAGTGGGAGTGACAGTGAGAGTTACAGTGACAGTGAGAGCGACAATGAGAGTTACAGTGACAGTGAGAGCGATAAAGAGAGTTACAGTGACAGTGAGAGTGACAATGAGAGTTACAGTGACAGTGAGAGTGACAGGGAGAGTGACACTGAGAGTTACAGTGACAGTGAGAGCGACAGTGAGTGTTACAGTTACAGTGAGAGCGACAAAGAGCGTTACAGTGACAGTGAGAGTGACAATGAGAGTTACAGTGACAGTGAGTGCGAAAGTGAGAGTTACAGTGACATTGAGAGCGACAAAGAGAGTTAGAGTGACAGTGAGTGTGACAATGAGAGTTACAGTGACAGTGAGTGTGACAGTGAGAGCGAAAGTGAGAGTTACAGTGAGAATGAGTGTTACAGTGACAGTGAGAGTGACATTGAGAGTTAAAGTGACAGTGACAGTGACAGTGAGAGTTACAGTGACAGTGAGAGTGACAGTGAGAGTTACAGTGACAGTGAGAGTGACAGTGAGTGTTAAAGTGACAGTGAGGGCGACAATGAGAGTTGCAGTGACAGTGAGATCGAAAGTGAGGGTTACAGTGACAGTGAGAGCGACAGTGAGAGTTACAGTGTCAGTGAGAGTGACAGTGAGAGCAACAATGAGAGTTACAGTGACAGTGAGAGCGACAATGAGAGTTACAGTGACAGTGAGAGCGACAATGAGAGTTACAGTGACAGTGAGAGTGACAATGAGATTTACAGTGACAGTGAGAGCGATAATGAGAGTTACAGTGAGAGTTACAGTGACAGTGAGTGTTATAGTGAGAGCGACAATGAGACTTACAGTGACAGTGAGAGCGACAATGAGAGTTACAGTGACTGTGAGAGCGACATTGAGTGTTACAGTGACAGTGAGAGTGACAATGAGATTTAAAGTGACAGTGAGAGTGACAATGAGAGTTACAGTGACAGTGAGAGCGACAGTGAGAGTTACAGTGACAGTCAGAGCGACAATGAGAGTTACAGTGACAGTGAGAGCGACAATGAGAGTTACAGTGATAGTGAGAGCGACAATGAGAGTTACAGAGACAGTGGGAGCGACAAGGACAGTTACAGTGACAGTGAGAGCGACAATGAGATTTACAGTGACAGTGAGAGTTACAATGAGAGTTACAGTGACAGTGAGAGCGACAATGAGAGTTACAGTGACAGTGAGAGCGACAATGAGTGTTACAGTGACAGTGAGAGTGACAGTGAGAGTCACAGTGACAGTGAGAGTGACAGTGAGAGTTACAGTGACAGTGAGAGCATCTTTGAGACTTACAGTGACACTCAAAGTTACAGTGACAGTGAGAGCGACAATGAGAGTTACAGTGACAGTGACAGTGACATTGAGAGTTTCAGTGATAGTGAGAGTGACAGTGAGAGTGACAGTGAGAGCGACAATGAGAGTTACAGTGACAGTGAGTGTGACAGTGAGAGTTACAGTGACAGTGAAAGTGACAATGAGAGTTACAGTGACAGAGCGAGCAACAGAGAGAGTTACAGTGGCAGTGAGACTGACAGTGACAGTGACAGTGAGAGCGACAATGAGAGTTACAGTGACAGTGAGAGCCACAATGAGAGTTACAGTGACAGTGAGGATGACAGTGACAGCGACAATGAGAGTTACAGTGACATTGAGAGTGACAGTGAAAGTTACAGTGACAGTGAGAGTGACAGTGAGAGCGACAATGAGATTTACAGTGACAGTGAGAGCTAAAATGAGAGTTACAGTAACAGTGAGAGTGACAGTGAGAGCGACAATGAGAGTTACAGTGACAGAGTGACAGTGAGAGCGAAAGTGAGATTTACAGTGACAGTGTGAGCGACAAAGAGAGTTACAGTGACAGTGAGTGTGACAATGAGAGTTACACTGACAGTGACTGTGACAGTGAGAGCGAAAGTGAGAGTTACAGTGAGAATGATTGTTACAGTGACAGTGAGAGTGACATTGAGAGTTACAGTGACAGTGACAGTGACAGTGAGAGTTACAGTGACAGTGAGAGTGACAATGAGAGTTACGGTGACAGTGAGAGTGAAAGTGAGTGTTACAGTGACAGTGAGGGCGAGAATGAGAGTTACAGTGACAGTGAGAGTGACAGTGAGATCGAAAGTGAGAGTTACAGTGACAGTGAGAGCGTCAGTGTGAGTTACAGTGTCAGTGAGAGTGACAGAGAGAGCAACAATGAGAGTTACAGTGACAGTGAGAGCGACAATGAGAGTTACAGTGACAGTGAGAGCGACAATGAGAGTTACAGTGACAGTGAGAGTGACAATGAGATTTACAGTGACAGTGAGAGCGATAATGAGAGATACAGTGAGAGTTAAGGTGACAGTGAGTGTTACAGTGAGAGCGACAATGAGACTTACAGTGACAGTGAGAGTGACAGTGACAGCGACAATGAGAGTTACAGTGACATTGAGAGTGACAGTGAAAGTTACAGTGACATTGAGAGTGACAGTGAGAGCGACAATGAGATTTACAGTGACAGTGAGAACGACAATGAGAGTTACAGTGACAGTGAGATCGACAATGAGAGTTAAAGTGACAGTGAGAGTGACAGCGAGAGTTACAGTGACAGTGAGAGCGACACTGAGTTACAGTGACAGTGAGAGCGACAGTGCAAGTTACAGTGACAGTGAGAGCGACAATGAGAGTTACAGTGACAGTGAGAGTGACAATGAGAGTTACAGTGACAGTGAGAGCGACAATGAGAGTTACAGTGACAGTGAATGTGACAATGAGAGTTACAGTGACAGTTAGAGTGACAATGAGAGTTACAGTGACAGTGAGAGCAACATTGAGAGTTACAGTGACAGTGAGAGCAACAGTGAGAGTTTCAGTGACAGCGAGAGTGACATTGAGAGCAACAGTGAGAGTTACAGTGACAGTGAGAGTGACAGTGACAGTGAGAGCAACAATGAGAGTTACAGTGACAGTGAGAGCGACAATGAGAGTTACAGTGACAGGGAGAGTGACAGTGAGAGTTACAGTGACAGTGAGAGTTACAGTGACAGTGAATTTACAGCGACAATGAGAGTTACAGTGACAGTGAGAGTGACAGTGAGAGCGACAATGAGAGTTACAGTGACAGTGAGAGCGACAAAGAGAGTTACAGTGACAGTGAGAGTGACAATGAGAGTTACAGTGACAGTGAGAGTGACAGTGAGAGCGAAAGTGAGAGTGACAGTGACCGTGAGAGTTACAGTGACAGTGAGAGTGACAATGAGAGTTACAGTGACAGTGAGAGTGACAGTGAGAATTACAGTGACAGTGAGGGCGACAATGAGAGTTACAGTGACAATGAGATCGACAATGAGAGTTACAGTGACAGTGACAGTGACCGTGAGAGTTACAGTGACAGTGAGAGTGACAATGAGATTTACAGTGACAGTGAGAGCGATAATGAGAGTTACAGTGAGAGTTACAGTGACAGTGAGAGTTACAGTGAGAGCGACAATGAGAGTTACAGTAACAGTGAGAGCGACAATGAGAGTTACAGTGACAGTGAGAGCGACAGTGAGAGTTCAAGTGACAGTGAGAGCGACAATGAGATTTACAGTGACAGTGAGAGTGACAGTGACAGCGACAAGGAGAGTTACAGTGACAGTGAGAGCGACAGTGAGAGTTTCAGTGACAGTGAGAGTGACAGTGAGAGCGACAATGAGATTTACAGTGACAGTGAGAGTGACAATGAGAGTTGCAGTGACAGTGAGAGCGACAGTGAGAGTTACAGTGACAGTGATAGCGACAATGAGAGTTACAGTGACAGCGAGAGTGACAGTGAGAGTGACAGTGACAGTGAGAGTGACAATGAGAGTTACAGTGACAGTGAGAGCGACAATGAGAGTTACAGTGACAGTGAGAGTTACACTGACAGTGAGAGCGACAATGAGACTTACAGTGACAGTGAGAGTTACAGTGACAGCGAGAGTTACAGTGAGAGCAACAGTGAGAGTTACAGTGACATTGAGAGTTACAGTGAGAGTTACAGTGACAATGAGACTGACAGTGAGACTGACAGTGAGAGCGACAATGAGAGTTACAGTGACAGTGAGAGCGACAATGAGAGTTACAGTGACAGTGAGAGTGAAAGTGACAGCGACAATGAGAGTTACAGTGACATTGACAGTGACAGTGAGAGTTACAGTGTCAGTGAGAGTGACAGTGAGAGCGACAATGAGATTTACAGTGACAGTGAGAGCGACAATGAGAGTTACAGTGACAGTGAGAGCGACAATGAGAGTTAAAGTGACAGTGAGAGTGACAGCGAGAGTTACAGTGAGAGTTACAGAGACAGTGAGAGTGACAGTGACAGTTATAGTGACAGTGAGATTGAAAGTGAGAGTGACAGTGAGAGTGACAATGAGAGTTACAGTGACAGTGAGAGTTACAGTGACAGTGAGATCGACAATGAGAGTTACAGTGACAGGGAGAGTGACAGTGAGAATTACAGTGACAGTGAGAGCAACAATCAGAGTTACAGTGACAGTGGGAGTGACAGTGAGAGTTACAGTGACAGTGAGAGCGACAATGAGAGTTACAGTGACAGTGAGAGCGATAAAGAGAGTTACAGTGACAGTGAGAGTGACAATGAGAGTTACAGTGACAGTGAGAGTGACAGGGAGAGTGACACTGAGAGTTACAGTGACAGTGAGAGCGACAGTGAGTGTTACAGTTACAGTGAGAGCGACAAAGAGCGTTACAGTGACAGTGAGAGTGACAATGAGAGTTACAGTGACAGTGAGTGCGAAAGTGAGATTTACAGTGACAGTGAGAGCGACAAAGAGAGTTAGAGTGACAGTGAGTGTGACAATGAGAGTTACAGTGACAGTGAGTGTGACAGTGAGAGCGAAAGTGAGAGTTACAGTGAGAATGAGCGTTACAGTGACAGTGAGAGTGACATTGAGAGTTAAAGTGACAGTGACAGTGACAGTGAGAGTTACAGTGACAGTGAGAGTGACAGTGAGAGTTACAGTGACAGTGAGAGTGACAGTGAGTGTTAAAGTGACAGTGAGGGCGACAATGAGAGTTGCAGTGACAGTGAGATCGAAAGTGAGGGTTACAGTGACAGTGAGAGCGACAGTGAGAGTTACAGTGTCAGTGAGAGTGACAGTGAGAGCAACAATGAGAGTTACAGTGACAGTGAGAGCGACAATGAGAGTTACAGTGACAGTGAGAGCGACAATGAGAGTTACAGTGACAGTGAGAGTGACAATGAGATTTACAGTGACAGTGAGAGCGATAATGAGAGTTACAGTGAGAGTTACAGTCACAGTGAGTGTTATAGTGAGAGCGACAATGAGACTTACAGTGACAGTGAGAGCGACAATGAGAGTTACAGTGACTGTGAGAGCGACATTGAGTGTTACAGTGACAGTGAGAGTGACAATGAGATTTAAAGTGACAGTGAGAGTGACAATGAGAGTTACAGTGACAGTGAAAGCGACAGTGAGAGTTACAGTGACAGTCAGAGCGACAATGAGAGTTACAGTGACAGTGAGAGCGACAATGAGAGTTACAGTGATAGTGAGAGCGACAATGAGTGTTACAGTGACAGTGAGAGTGACAGTGAGAGTGACAGTGACAGTGAGAGTGACAGTGAGAGTTACAGTGACAGTGAGAGCATGTTTGAGACTTACAGTGACACTCAAAGTTACAGTGACAGTGAGAGCGACAATGAGAGTTACAGTGACAGTGACAGTGACATTGAGAGTTTCAGTGATAGTGAGAGTGACAGTGAGAGTGACAGTGAGAGCGACAATGAGAGTTACAGTGACAGTGAGTGTGACAGTGAGAGTTACAGTGACAGTGAAAGTGACAATGAGAGTTACAGTGACAGAGCGAGCAACAGAGAGAGTTACAGTGACAGTGAGACTGACAGTGACAGTGACAGTGAGAGCGACAATGAGAGATACAGTGACAGTGAGAGCCACAATGAGAGTTACAGTGACAGTGAGGATGACAGTGACAGCGACAATGAGAGTTACAGTGACATTGAGAGTGACAGTGAAAGTTACAGTGACAGTGAGAGTGACAGTGAGAGCGACAATGAGATTTACAGTGACAGTGAGAGCTAAAATGAGAGTTACAGTAACAGTGAGAGTGACAGTGAGAGCGACAATGAGAGTTACAGTGACAGAGTGACAGTGAGAGCGAAAGTGAGATTTACAGTGACAGTGAGAGCGACAAAGAGAGTTACAGTGACAGTGAGTGTGACAATGAGAGTTACACTGACAGTGACTGTGACAGTGAGAGCGAAAGTGAGAGTTACAGTGAGAATGAGTGTTACAGTGACAGTGAGAGTGACATTGAGAGTTACAGTGACAGTGACAGTGACAGTGAGAGTTACAGTGACAGTGAGAGTGACAATGAGAGTTACAGTGACAGTGAGAGTGAAAGTGAGTGTTACAGTGACAGTGAGGGCGAGAATGAGAGTTACACTGACAGTGAGAGCGACAATGAGACTTACAGTGACAGTGAGAGTTACAGTGACAGCGAGAGTTACAGTGAGAGCAACAGTGAGAGTTACAGTGACATTGAGAGTTACAGTGAGAGTTACAGTGACAATGAGACTGACAGTGAGACTGACAGTGAGAGCGACAATGAGAGTTACAGTGACAGTGAGAGCGACAATGAGAGTTACAGTGACAGTGAGAGTGAAAGTGACAGCGACAATGAGAGTTACAGTGACATTGACAGTGACAGTGAGAGTTACAGTGTCAGTGAGAGTGACAGTGAGAGCGACAATGAGATTTACAGTGACAGTGAGAGCGACAATGAGAGTTACAGTGACAGTGAGAGCGACAATGAGAGTTAAAGTGACAGTGAGAGTGACAGCGAGAGTTACAGTGAGAGTTACAGAGACAGTGCGAGTGACAGTGACAGTTATAGTGACAGTGAGATTGAAAGTGAGAGTGACAGTGAGAGCGACAATGAGAGTTACAGTGACAGTGAGAGTTACAGTGACAGTGAGATCGACAATGAGAGTTACAGTGACAGGGAGAGTGACAGTGAGAATTACAGTGACAGTGAGAGCAACAATCAGAGTTACAGTGACAGTGGGAGTGACAGTGAGAGTTACAGTGACAGTGAGAGCGACAATGAGAGTTACAGTGACAGTGAGAGCGATAAAGAGAGTTACAGTGACAGTGAGAGTGACAATGAGAGTTACAGTGACAGTGAGAGTGACAGGGAGAGTGACACTGAGAGTTACAGTGACAGTGAGAGCGACAGTGAGTGTTACAGTTACAGTGAGAGCGACAAAGAGCGTTACAGTGACAGTGAGAGTGACAATGAGAGTTACAGTGACAGTGAGTGCGAAAGTGAGAGTTACAGTGACATTGAGAGCGACAAAGAGAGTTAGAGTGACAGTGAGTGTGACAATGAGAGTTACAGTGACAGTGAGTGTGACAGTGAGAGCGAAAGTGAGAGTTACAGTGAGAATGAGTGTTACAGTGACAGTGAGAGTGACATTGAGAGTTAAAGTGACAGTGACAGTGACAGTGAGAGTTACAGTGACAGTGAGAGTGACAGTGAGAGTTACAGTGACAGTGAGAGTGACAGTGAGTGTTAAAGTGACAGTGAGGGCGACAATGAGAGTTGCAGTGACAGTGAGATCGAAAGTGAGGGTTACAGTGACAGTGAGAGCGACAGTGAGAGTTACAGTGTCAGTGAGAGTGACAGTGAGAGCAACAATGAGAGTTACAGTGACAGTGAGAGCGACAATGAGAGTTACAGTGACAGTGAGAGCGACAATGAGAGTTACAGTGACAGTGAGAGTGACAATGAGATTTACAGTGACAGTGAGAGCGATAATGAGAGTTACAGTGAGAGTTACAGTGACAGTGAGTGTTATAGTGAGAGCGACAATGAGACTTACAGTGACAGTGAGAGCGACAATGAGAGTTACAGTGACTGTGAGAGCGACATTGAGTGTTACAGTGACAGTGAGAGTGACAATGAGATTTAAAGTGACAGTGAGAGTGACAATGAGAGTTACAGTGACAGTGAGAGCGACAGTGAGAGTTACAGTGACAGTCAGAGCGACAATGAGAGTTACAGTGACAGTGAGAGCGACAATGAGAGTTACAGTGATAGTGAGAGCGACAATGAGAGTTACAGAGACAGTGGGAGCGACAAGGACAGTTACAGTGACAGTGAGAGCGACAATGAGATTTACAGTGACAGTGAGAGTTACAATGAGAGTTACAGTGACAGTGAGAGCGACAATGAGAGTTACAGTGACAGTGAGAGCGACAATGAGTGTTACAGTGACAGTGAGAGTGACAGTGAGAGTCACAGTGACAGTGAGAGTGACAGTGAGAGTTACAGTGACAGTGAGAGCATCTTTGAGACTTACAGTGACACTCAAAGTTACAGTGACAGTGAGAGCGACAATGAGAGTTACAGTGACAGTGACAGTGACATTGAGAGTTTCAGTGATAGTGAGAGTGACAGTGAGAGTGACAGTGAGAGCGACAATGAGAGTTACAGTGACAGTGAGTGTGACAGTGAGAGTTACAGTGACAGTGAAAGTGACAATGAGAGTTACAGTGACAGAGCGAGCAACAGAGAGAGTTACAGTGGCAGTGAGACTGACAGTGACAGTGACAGTGAGAGCGACAATGAGAGTTACAGTGACAGTGAGAGCCACAATGAGAGTTACAGTGACAGTGAGGATGACAGTGACAGCGACAATGAGAGTTACAGTGACATTGAGAGTGACAGTGAAAGTTACAGTGACAGTGAGAGTGACAGTGAGAGCGACAATGAGATTTACAGTGACAGTGAGAGCTAAAATGAGAGTTACAGTAACAGTGAGAGTGACAGTGAGAGCGACAATGAGAGTTACAGTGACAGAGTGACAGTGAGAGCGAAAGTGAGATTTACAGTGACAGTGAGAGCGACAAAGAGAGTTACAGTGACAGTGAGTGTGACAATGAGAGTTACACTGACAGTGACTGTGACAGTGAGAGCGAAAGTGAGAGTTACAGTGAGAATGAGTGTTACAGTGACAGTGAGAGTGACATTGAGAGTTACAGTGACAGTGACAGTGACAGTGAGAGTTACAGTGACAGTGAGAGTGACAATGAGAGTTACGGTGACAGTGAGAGTGAAAGTGAGTGTTACAGTGACAGTGAGGGCGAGAATGAGAGTTACAGTGACAGTGAGAGTGACAGTGAGATCGAAAGTGAGAGTTACAGTGACAGTGAGAGCGTCAGTGTGAGTTACAGTGTCAGTGAGAGTGACAGAGAGAGCAACAATGAGAGTTACAGTGACAGTGAGAGCGACAATGAGAGTTACAGTGACAGTGAGAGCGACAATGAGAGTTACAGTGACAGTGAGAGTGACAATGAGATTTACAGAGACAGTGAGAGCGATAATGAGAGATACAGTGAGAGTTAAGGTGACAGTGAGTGTTACAGTGAGAGCGACAATGAGACTTACAGTGACAGTGAGAGTGACAGTGACAGCGACAATGAGAGTTACAGTGACATTGAGAGTGACAGTGAAAGTTACAGTGACATTGAGAGTGACAGTGAGAGCGACAATGAGATTTACAGTGACAGTGAGAACGACAATGAGAGTTACAGTGACAGTGAGAGCGACAATGAGAGTTAAAGTGACAGTGAGAGTGACAGCGAGAGTTACAGTGACAGTGAGAGCGACACTGAGTTACAGTGACAGTGAGAGCGACAGTGCAAGTTACAGTGACAGTGAGAGCGACAATGAGAGTTACAGTGACAGTGAGAGTGACAATGAGAGTTACAGTGACAGTGAGAGCGACAATGAGAGTTACAGTGACAGTGAATGTGACAATGAGAGTTACAGTGACAGTTAGAGTGACAATGAGAGTTACAGTGACAGTGAGAGCAACATTGAGAGTTACAGTGACAGTGAGAGCAACAGTGAGAGTTTCAGTGACAGCGAGAGTGACATTGAGAGCAACAGTGAGAGTTACAGTGACAGTGAGAGTGACAGTGACAGTGAGAGCAACAATGAGAGTTACAGTGACAGTGAGAGCGACAATGAGAGTTACAGTGACAGGGAGAGTGACAGTGAGAGTTACAGTGACAGTGAGAGTTACAGTGACAGTGAATTTACAGCGACAATGAGAGTTACAGTGACAGTGAGAGTGACAGTGAGAGCGACAATGAGAGTTACAGTGACAGTGAGAGCGACAAAGAGAGTTACAGTGACAGTGAGAGTGACAATGAGAGTTACAGTGACAGTGAGAGTGACAGTGAGAGCGAAAGTGAGAGTGACAGTGACCGTGAGAGTTACAGTGACAGTGAGAGTGACAATGAGAGTTACAGTGACAGTGAGAGTGACAGTGAGAATTACAGGGACAGTGAGGGCGACAATGAGAGTTACAGTGACAATGAGATCGACAATGAGAGTTACAGTGACAGTGACAGTGACCGTGAGAGTTACAGTGACAGTGAGAGTGACAATGAGAGTTACAGTGACAGTGAGAGTGACAGTGAGAGTTACAGTGACAGTGAGGGCGACAATGAGAGTTACAGTGACAATGAGAGCGACAATTAGAGTTACAGTGCAAGTGAGAGTGACAGTGAGGGCAACAATGAGAGTCACAGTGACAGTGAGAGCGACAATGAGAGTTACAGTGACAGTGAGAGCGACAATGAGAGTTACAGTGACAGTGAGAGTGACAATGTGATTTACAGTGACAGTGAGAGCGATAATGAGAGCAACATTGAGAGTTACAGTGACAGTGAGAGCAACAGTGAGAGTTTCAGTGACAGCGAGAGTGACAGTGAGAGCAACAGTGAGAGTTACAGTGACAGTGAGAGTTACAGTGACAGTGAGAGCGACAATGAGAGTTACAGTGACAGGGAGAGTGACAGTGAGAGTTACAGTGAAAGTGAGAGTTACAGTGACAGTGAGAGTGAGAGTGAGAGCGACAATGAGAGTTACAGTGACAGTCAGAGCGACAAAGAGAGTTACAGTGACAGTGAGAGTGACAATGAGAGTTACAGTGACAGTGAGAGTGACAGTGAGAGCGACAGTGAGAGTTGCAGTGACAGTGAGTGCGACAAAGAGAGTTACAGTGACAGTGAGAGTGACAATGAGACTAACAGTGACAGTGAGAGGGACAGTGAGAGCGAAAGTGAGAGTTACAGTGACAATGAGTGTTACAGTGACAGTGAGAGCGACATTGAGAGTTACAGTGACAGTGACAGTGACCGTGAGAGTTACAGTGACAGTGGGAGTGACAATGAGAGTTACCGTGACAGTGAGAGTGACAGTGAGAGTTACGGTGACAGTGAGGGCGACAATGAGAGTTACAGTGCCAACGAGAGCGACAATGAGAGTTACAGTGCAAGTGAGAGTGACAGTGAGATCGAAATTGAGAGTTACAGTTACAGTGAGAGCGAAAATGAGAGTTACAGTGTCAGTGAGAGTGACAGTGAGAGCAACAATGAGAGTTACAGTGACAGTGAGAGCGACAATGAGAGTTACAGTGATAGTGAGAGCGACAATGATATTTCCAGTGACAGTGAGAGTGACAATGAGAGTTATAGTGACAGTGAGAGCGATAATGAGAGATACAGTGAGAGTTACAGTGACAGTGAGAGTTACAGTGAGAGCGACAATGAGATTTACAGTGACAGTGAGAGCGACAATGAGAGTTACAGTGACAGTGAGAGCGACAATGAGAGTTAAAGTGACAGTGAGAGTGACAGCGAGAGTTACAGTGAGAGTTACAGTGACAGTGAGAGTGACAGTGACAGTTAAAGTGACAGTGAGATTGACAGTGAGAGTGACAGTGAGAGCGACAATGAGAATTACAGTGACAGTGAGAGTTACAGTGACAGTGAGAGCGACAATGAGAGTTACAGTGACAGTGAGAGTGACAGTGACAGCGACAATGAGAGTTACAGTGACAGTCAGAGCGACAGTGAGAGTTACAGTGACAGTGAGAGCGACAATGAGAGTTACAGTGATATTGAGCTCGACAATGAGAGTTACAGAGACAGCGGGAGCGACAAGGAGATTTACAGTGACAGTGAGAGCGACATTGAGAGTTACAGTGACAGTGAGAGCGACAATGAGATTTACAGTGACAGTGAGAGTGACAATGAGAGTTACAGTGACAGTGAGAGCAACAATGAGAGTTACAGTGACATTGAGAGCGACAATGAGAGTTACAGTGACAGTGAGAGTGACAGTGAGAGTGAGAGTGACAGAGAGAGTGACAGTGAGAGTTACAGTGACAGTGAGAGCATCAATGAGTCTTACAGCGACACTGAGAGTTACAGTGACAGTGAGAGCGACAATGAGAGTTACAGTGACAGTGACAGTGACATTGAGAGTTTCAGTGATAGTGAGAGTGACAGTGAGAGTGACAGTGAGAGCGACAATGAGAGTTACAGTGACAGTGAGTGTGACAGTGAGAGTTACAGTGACAGCGAAAGTGACAATGAGAGTTACAGTGACAGTGAGAGCAACAGTGAGATTTACAGTGACAGTGAGACTGACAGTGACAGTGACAGTGAGAGCGACAATGAGAGTTACAGTGACAGTGAGAGCCACAATGAGAGTTACAGTGACAGTGAGAGTGACAGTGACAGCGACAATGAGAGTTACAGTGACATTGAGAGTGACAGTGAAAGTTACAGTGACATTGAGAGTGACAGTGAGAGCGACAATGAGAGTTACAGTGACAGTGAGAACGACAATGAGAGTTACAGTGACAGTGAGAGCGACAATGAGAGTTAAAGTGACAGTGAGAGTGACAGCGAGAGTTACAGTGACAGTGAGAGCGACACTGTGAGTTACAGTGACAGTGAGAGCGACAGTGCAAGTTACAGTGACAGTGAGAGCGACAATGAGAGTTACAGTGACAGTGAGAGTGACAATGAGAGTTACAGTGACAGTGAGAGCGACAATGAGAGTTACAGTGACAGTGAATGTGACAATGAGAGTTACAGTGACAGTTAGAGTGACAATGAGAGTTACAGTGACAGTGAGAGCAACATTGAGAGTTACAGTGACAGTGAGAGCAACAGTGAGAGTTTCAGTGACAGCGAGAGTGACAGTGAGAGCAACAGTGAGAGTTACAGTGACAGTGAGAGTGACAGTGACAGTGAGAGCAACAATGAGAGTTACAGTGACAGTGAGATCGAAAGTGAGAGTTACAGTGACAGTGAGAGCGTCAGTGTGAGTTACAGTGTCAGTGAGAGTGACAGAGAGAGCAACAATGAGAGTTACAGTGACAGTGAGAGCGACAATGAGAGTTACAGTGACAGTGAGAGCGACAATGAGAGTTACAGTGACAGTGAGAGTGACAATGAGATTTACAGAGACAGTGAGAGCGATAATGAGAGTTACAGTGAGAGTTAAGGTGACAGTGAGTGTTACAGTGAGAGCGACAATGAGACTTACAGTGACAGTGAGAGTGACAGTGACAGCGACAATGAGAGTTACAGTGACATTGAGAGTGACAGTGAAAGTTACAGTGACATTGAGAGTGACAGTGAGAGCGACAATGAGATTTACAGTGACAGTGAGAACGACAATGAGAGTTACAGTGACAGTGAGAGCGACAATGAGAGTTAAAGTGACAGTGAGAGTGACAGCGAGAGTTACAGTGACAGTGAGAGCGACACTGAGTTACAGTGACAGTGAGAGCGACAGTGCAAGTTACAGTGACAGTGAGAGCGACAATGAGAGTTACAGTGCCAGTGAGAGTGACAATGAGAGTTACAGTGACAGTGAGAGCGACAATGAGAGTTACAGTGACAGTGAATGTGACAATGAGAGTTACAGTGACAGTTAGAGTGACAATGAGATTTACAGTGACAGTGAGAGCAAATTTGAGAGTTACAGTGACAGTGAGAGCAACAGTGAGAGTTTCAGTGACAGCGAGAGTGACAGTGAGAGCAACAGTGAGAGTTACAGTGACAGTGAGAGTGACAGTGACAGTGAGAGCAACAATGAGAGTTACAGTGACAGTGAGAGCGACAATGAGAGTTACAGTGACAGGGAGAGTGACAGTGAGAGTTACAGTGACAGTGAGAGTTACAGTGACAGTGAATTTACAGCGACAATGAGAGTTACAGTGACAGTGAGAGTGACAGTGAGAGCGACAATGAGAGTTACAGTGACAGTGAGAGCGACAAAGAGAGTTACAGTGACAGTGAGAGTGACAATGAGAGTTACAGTGACAGTGAGAGTGACAGTGAGAGCGAAAGTGAGAGTGACAGTGACCGTGAGAGTTACAGTGACAGTGAGAGTGACAATGAGAGTTACAGTGACAGTGAGAGTGACAGTGAGAATTACAGTGACAGTGAGGGCGACAATGAGAGTTACAGTGACAATGAGATCGACAATGAGAGTTACAGTGACAGTGACAGTGACCGTGAGAGTTACAGTGACAGTGAGAGTGACAATGAGAGTTACAGTGACAGTGAGAGTGACAGTGAGAGTTACAGTGACAGTGAGGGCGACAATGAGAGTTACAGTGACAATGAGAGCGACAATTAGAGTTACAGTGCAAGTGAGAGTGACAGTGAGATCGAAATTGAGAGTTACAGAGACAGTGAGAGCGAAAATGAGAGTTACAGTGTCAGTGAGAGTGACAGTGAGGGCAACAATGAGAGTCACAGTGACAGTGAGAGCGACAATGAGAGTTACAGTGACAGTGAGAGCGACAATGAGAGTTACAGTGACAGTGAGAGTGACAATGTGATTTACAGTGACAGTGAGAGCGATAATGAGAGCAACATTGAGAGTTACAGTGACAGTGAGAGCAACAGTGAGAGTTTCAGTGACAGCGAGAGTGACAGTGAGAGCAACAGTGAGAGTTACAGTGACAGTGAGAGTTACAGTGACAGTGAGAGCGACAATGAGAGTTACAGTGACAGGGAGAGTGACAGTGAGAGTTACAGTGAAAGTGAGAGTTACAGTGACAGTGAGAGTGAGAGTGAGAGCGACAATGAGAGTTACAGTGACAGTCAGAGCGACAAAGAGAGTTACAGTGACAGTGAGAGTGACAATGAGAGTTACAGTGACAGTGAGAGTGACAGTGAGAGCGAAAGTGAGAGTTGCAGTGACAGTGAGTGCGACAAAGAGAGTTACAGTGACAGTGAGAGTGACAATGAGATTTACAGAGACAGTGAGAGCGATAATGAGAGTTACAGTGAGAGTTCAGGTGACAGTGAGTGTTACAGTGAGAGAGACAATGAGACTTACAGTGACAGTGAGAGCGACAATGAGAGTTACAGTGACAGTGAGAGCGACATTGAGTGTTACAGTGACAGTGAGAGTGACAATGAGATTTACAGTGACAGTGAGAGTGACAATGAGAGTTACAGTGACAGTGAGAGCGACAATGAGAGTTACAGTGACAGTCAGAGCGACAATGAGAGTTACAGTGACAGTGAGAGCGACAATGAGAGTTACAGTGATATTGAGCTCGACAATGAGAGTTACAGAGACAGCGGGAGCGACAAGGAGAGTTACAGTGACAGTGAGAGCGACATTGAGAGTTACAGTGACAGTGAGAGCGACAATGAGATTTACAGTGACATTGAGAGTGACAATGAGAGTTACAGTGACACTGAGAGCGACAATGAGAGTTACAGTGACAGTGAGAGCGACAATGAGAGTTACAGTGACAGTGAGAGTGACAGTGAGAGTGACAGTGAGAGTTACAGTGACAGTGAGAGCATCAATGAGTCTTACAGCGACACTGAGAGTTACAGTGACAGTGAGAGTGACAATGAGAGTTACAGTGACAGTGACAGTGACATTGAGAGTTTCAGTGATAGTGAGAGTGACAGTGAGAGTGACAGTGAGAGCGACAATGAGAGTTACAGTGACAGTGAGTGTGACAGTGAGAGTTACAGTGACAGCGAAAGTGACAATGAGAGTTACAGTGACAGTGAGAGCAACAGTGAGAGTTACAGTGACAGTGGGACTGACAGTGACAGTGACAGTGAGAGTGACAATGAGAGTTACAGTGACAGTGAGAGCCACAATGAGAGTTACAGTGACAGTGAGAGTGACAGTGACAGCGACAATGAGAGTTACAGTGACATTGAGAGTGACAGTGAAAGTTACAGTGACATTGAGAGTGACAGTGAGAGCGACAATGAGATTTACAGTGACAGTGAGAACGACAATGAGAGTTACAGTGACAGTGAGAGCGACAATGAGAGTTAAAGTGACAGTGAGAGTGACAGCGAGAGTTGCAGTGACAGTGAGAGCGACACTGAGTTACTGTGACAGTGAGAGCGACAGTGCAAGTTACAGTGACAGTGAGAGCGACAATGAGAGTTACAGTGACAGTGAGAGTGACAATGAGAGTTACAGTGACAGTGAGAGCGACAATGAGAGTTACAGTGACAGTGAATGTGACAATGAGAGTTACAGTGACAGTTAGAGTGACAATGAGAGTTACAGTGACAGTGAGAGCAACATTGAGAGTTACAGTGACAGTGAGAGCAACAGTGAGAGTTTCAGTGACAGCGAGAGTGACATTGAGAGCAACAGTGAGAGTTACACTGACAGTGAGAGTGACAGTGACAGTGAGAGCAACAATGAGAGTTACAGTGACAGTGAGAGCGACAATGAGAGTTACAGTGACAGGGAGAGTGACAGTGAGAGTTACAGTGACAGTGAGAGTTACAGTGACAGTGAATTTACAGCGACAATGAGAGTTACAGTGACAGTGAGAGTGACAGTGAGAGCGACAATGAGAGTTACAGTGACAGTGAGAGCGACAAAGAGAGTTACAGTGACAGTGAGAGTGACAATGAGAGTTGCAGTGACAGTGAGAGTGACAGTGAGAGCGAAAGTGAGAGTGACAGTGACCGTGAGAGTTACAGTGACAGTGAGAGTGACAATGAGAGTTACAGTGACAGTGAGAGTGACAGTGAGAATTACAGTGACAGTGAGGGCGACAATGAGAGTTACAGTGACAATGAGATCGACAATGAGAGTTACAGTGACAGTGACAGTGACCGTGAGAGTTACAGTGACAGTGAGAGTGACAATGAGAGTTACAGTGACAGTGAGAGTGACAGTGAGAGTTAAAGTGACAGTGAGGGCGACAATGAGAGTTACAGTGACAATGAGAGCGACAATTAGAGTTACAGTGCAAGTGAGAGTGACAGTGAGATCGAAATTGAGAGTTACAGAGACAGTGAGAGCGAAAATGAGAGTTACAGTGTCAGTGAGAGTGACAGTGAGGGCAACAATGAGAGTCACAGTGACAGTGAGAGCGACAATGAGAGTTACAGTGACAGTGAGAGCGACAATGACTGTTACAGTGACAGTGAGAGTGACAATGTGATTTACAGTGACAGTGAGAGCGATAATGAGAGCAACATTGAGAGTTACAGTGACAGTGAGAGCAACAGTGAGAGTTTCAGTGACAGCGAGAGTGACAGTGAGAGCAACAGTGAGAGTTACAGTGACAGTGAGAGTTACAGTGACAGTGAGAGCGACAATGAGAGTTACAGTGACAGGGAGAGTGACAGTGAGAGTTACAGTGAAAGTGAGAGTTACAGTGACAGTGAGAGTGAGAGTGAGAGCGACAATGAGAGTTACAGTGACAGTCAGAGCGACAAAGAGAGTTACAGTGACAGTGAGAGTGACAATGAGAGTTACAGTGACAGTGAGAGTGACAGTGAGAGCGAAAGTGAGAGTTGCAGTGACAGTGAGTGCGACAAAGAGAGTTACAGTGACAGTGAGAGTGACAATGAGACTAACAGTGACAGTGAGAGTGACAGTGAGAGCGAAAGTGAGAGTTACAGTGACAATGAGTGTTACAGTGGCAGTGAGAGCGACATTGAGAGTTACAGTGACAGTGACAGTGACCGTGAGAGTTACAGTGACAGTGGGAGTGACAATGAGAGTTACCGTGACAGTGAGAGTGACAGTGAGAGTTACGGTGACAGTGAGGGCGACAATGAGAGTTACAGTGGCAATGAGAGCGACAATGAGAGTTACAGTGCAAGTGAGAGTGACAGTGAGATCGAAATTGAGAGTTACAGTTACAGTGAGAGCGAAAATGAGAGTTACAGTGTCAGTGAGAGTGACAGTGAGAGCAACAATGAGAGTTACAGTGACAGTGAGAGCGACAATGAGAGTTACAGTGATAGTGAGAGCGACAATGATATTTCCAGTGACAGTGAGAGTGACAATGAGAGTTATAGTGACAGTGAGAGCGATAATGAGAGATACAGTGAGAGTTACAGTGACAGTGAGAGTTACAGTGAGAGCGACAATGAGATTTACAGTGACAGTGAGAGCGACAATGAGAGTTACAGTGACAGTGAGAGCGACAATGAGAGTTACAGTGATAGTGAGAGTGACAGTGACAGTTAAAGTGAAAGTGAGATTGACAGTGAGAGTGACAGTGAGAGTTACAGTGAGAGTTACAGTGACAGTGAGAGTGACAGTGACAGTTAAAGTGACAGTGAGATTGACAGTGAGAGTGACAGTGAGAGCGACAATGAGAGTTACAGTGACAGTGAGAGTTACAGTGACAGTGAGAGCGACAATGAGAGTTACAGTGACAGTGAGAGTGACAGTGACAGCGACAATGAGAGTTACAGTGACAGTCAGAGCGACAGTGAGAGTTACAGTGACAGTGAGAGCGACAATGAGAGTTACAGTGATATTGAGCTCGACAATGAGAGTTACAGAGACAGCGGGAGCGACAAGGAGAGTTACAGTGGCAGTGAGAGCGACATTGAGAGTTACAGTGACAGTGAGAGCGACAATGAGATTTACAGTGACAGTGAGAGTGACAATGAGAGTTACAGTGACAGTGAGAGCGACAATGAGAGTTACAGTGACAGTGAGAGCGACAATGAGAGTTACAGTGACAGTGAGAGTGACAGTGAGAGTGAGAGTGACAGTGAGAGTGACAGTGAGAGTTACAGTGACAGTGAGAGCATCAATGAGTCTTACAGCGACACTGAGAGTTACAGTGACAGTGAGAGCGACAATGAGAGTTACAGTTTAAGTGACAGTGACATTGAGAGTTTCAGTGATAGTGAGAGTGACAGTGAGAGTGACAGTGAGAGCGACAATGAGAGTTACTGTGACAGTGAGTGTGACAGTGAGAGTTACAGTGACAGCGAAAGTGACAATGAGAGTTACAGTGACAGTGAGAGCAACAGTGAGAGTTACAGTGACAGTGAGACTGACAGTGACAGTGACAGTGAGAGCGACAATGAGAGTTACAGTGACAGTGAGAGCCACAATGAGAGTTACAGTGACAGTGAGAGTGACAGTGACAGCGACAATGAGAGTTACAGTGACATTGAGAGTGACAGTGAAAGTTACAGTGACATTGAGAGTGACAGTGAGAGCGACAATGAGAGTTACAGTGACAGTGAGAACGACAATGAGAGTTACAGTGACAGTGAGAGCGACAATGAGAGTTAAAGTGACAGTGAGAGTGACAGCGAGAGTTACAGTGACAGTGAGAGCGACACTGTGAGTTACAGTGACAGTGAGAGCGACAGTGCAAGTTACAGTGACAGTGAGAGCGACAATGAGAGTTACAGTGACAGTGAGAGTGACAATGAGAGTTACAGTGACAGTGAGAGCGAGAATGAGAGTTACAGTGACAGTGAATGTGACAATGAGAGTTACAGTGACATTTAGAGTGACAATGAGAGTTACAGTGACAGTGAGAGCAACATTGAGATTTACAGTGACAGTGAGAGCAACAGTGAGAGTTTCAGTGACAGCGAGAGTGACATTGAGAGCAACAGTGAGAGTTACAGTGACAGTGAGAGTGACAGTGACAGTGAGAGCAACAATGAGAGTTACAGTGACAGTGAGAGCGACAATGAGAGTTACAGTGACAGGGAGAGTGACAGTGAGAGTTACAGTGACAGTGAGAGTTACAGTGACAGTGAATTTACAGCGACAATGAGAGTTACAGTGACAGTGAGAGTGACAGTGAGAGCGACAATGAGAGTTACAGTGACAGTGAGAGCGACAAAGAGAGTTACAGTGACAGTGAGAGTGACAATGAGAGTTACAGTGACAGTGAGAGTGACAGTGAGAGCGAAAGTGAGAGTGACAGTGACCGTGAGAGTTACAGTGACAGTGAGAGTGACAATGAGAGTTACAGTGACAGTGAGAGTGACAGTGAGAATTACAGTGACAGTGAGGGCGACAATGAGAGTTACAGTGACAATGAGATCGATAATGAGAGTTACAGTGACAGTGACAGTGACCGTGAGAGTTACAGTGACAGTGAGAGTGACAATGAGAGTTACAGTGACAGTGAGAGTGACAGTGAGAGTTACAGTGACAGTGAGGGCGACAATGAGAGTTACAGTGACAATGAGAGCGACAATTAGAGTTACAGTGCAAGTGAGAGTGACAGTGAGATCGAAATTGAGAGTTACAGAGACAGTGAGAGCGAAAATGAGAGTTACAGTGTCAGTGAGAGTGACAGTGAGGGCAACAATGAGAGTCACAGTGACAGTGAGAGCGACAATGAGAGTTACAGTGACAGTGAGAGCGACAATGAGAGTTACAGTGACAGTGAGAGTGACAATGTGATTTACAGTGACAGTGAGAGCGATAATGAGAGCAACATTGAGAGTTACAGTGACAGTGAGAGCAACAGTGAGAGTTTCAGTGACAGCGAGAGTGACAGTGAGAGCAACAGTGAGAGTTACAGTGACAGTGAGAGTTACAGTGACAGTGAGAGCGACAATGAGAGTTACAGTGACAGGGAGAGTGACAGTGAGAGTTACAGTGAAAGTGAGAGTTACAGTGACAGTGAGAGTGAGAGTGAGAGCGACAATGAGAGTTACAGTGACAGTCAGAGCGACAAAGAGTGTTACAGTGACAGTGAGAGTGACAATGAGAGTTACAGTGACAGTGAGAGTGACAGTGAGAGCGAAAGTGAGAGTTGCAGTGACAGTGAGTGCGACAAAGAGAGTTACAGTGACAGTGAGAGTGACAATGAGACTAACAGTGACAGTGAGAGTGACAGTGAGAGCGAAAGTGAGAGTTACAGTGACAATGAGTGTTACAGTGGCAGTGAGAGCGACATTGAGAGTTACAGTGACAGTGACAGTGACCGTGAGAGTTACAGTGACAGTGGGAGTGACAATGAGAGTTACCGTGACAGTGAGAGTGACAGTGAGAGTTACGGTGACAGTGAGGGCGACAATGAGAGTTACAGTGGCAATGAGAGCGACAATGAGAGTTACAGTGCAAGTGAGAGTGACAGTGAGATCGAAATTGAGAGTTACAGTTACAGTGAGAGCGAAAATGAGAGTTACAGTGTCAGTGAGAGTGACAGTGAGAGCAACAATGAGAGTTACAGTGACAGTGAGAGCGACAATGAGAGTTACAGTGATAGTGAGAGCGACAATGATATTTCCAGTGACAGTGAGAGTGACAATGAGAGTTATAGTGACAGTGAGAGCGATAATGAGAGATACAGTGAGAGTTACAGTGACAGTGAGAGTTACAGTGAGAGCGACAATGAGATTTACAGTGACAGTGAGAGCGACAATGAGAGTTACAGTGACAGTGAGAGCGACAATGAGAGTTAAAGTGACAGTGAGAGTGACAGCGAGAGTTACAGTGAGAGTTACAGTGACAGTGAGAGTGACAGTGACAGTTAAAGTGACAGTGAGATTGACAGTGAGAGTGACAGTGAGAGCGACAATGAGAGTTACAGTGACAGTGAGAGTTACAGTGACAGTGAGAGCGACAATGAGAGTTACAGTGACAGTGAGAGTGACAGTGACAGCGACAATGAGAGTTACAGTGACAGTCAGAGCGACAGTGAGAGTTACAGTGACAGTGAGAGCGACAATGAGAGTTACAGTGATATTGAGCTCGACAATGAGAGTTACAGAGACAGCGGGAGCGACAAGGAGAGTTACAGTGGCAGTGAGAGCGACATTGAGAGTTACAGTGACAGTGAGAGCGACAATGAGATTTACAGTGACAGTGAGAGTGACAATGAGAGTTACAGTGACAGTGAGAGCGACAATGAGAGTTACAGTGACAGTGAGAGTGACAATGAGTGTTACAGTGACAGTGAGAGTGACAGTGAGAGTGAGAGTGACAGTGAGAGTGACAGTGAGAGTTACAGTGACAGTGAGAGCATCAATGAGTCTTACAGCGACACTGAGAGTTACAGTGACAGTGAGAGCGACAATGAGAGTTACAGTGAAAGTGACAGTGACATTGAGAGTTTCAGTGATAGTGAGAGTGACAGTGAGGGTGACAGTGAGAGCGACAATGAGAGTTACAGTGACAGTGAGTGTGACAGTGAGAGTTACAGTGACAGCGAAAGTGACAATGAGAGTTACAGTGACAGTGAGAGCAACAGTGAGAGTTACAGTGACAGTGAGACTGACAGTGACAGTGACAGTGAGAGCGACAATGAGAGTTACAGTGACAGTGAGAGCCACAATGAGAGTTACAGTGACAGTGAGAGTGACAGTGACAGCGACAATGAGAGTTACAGTGACATTGAGAGTGACAGTGAAAGTTACAGTGACATTGAGAGTGACAGTGAGAGCGACAATGAGAGTTACAGTGACAGTGAGAACGACAATGAGAGTTACAGTGACAGTGAGAGCGACAATGAGAGTTAAAGTGACAGTGAGAGTGACAGCGAGAGTTACAGTGACAGTGAGAGCGACACTGTGAGTTACAGTGACAGTGAGAGCGACAGTGCAAGTTACAGTGACAGTGAGAGCGACAATGAGAGTTACAGTGACAGTGAGAGTGACAATGAGAGTTACAGTGACAGTGAGAGCGACAATGAGAGTTACAGTGACAGTGAATGTGACAATGAGAGTTACAGTGACAGTTAGAGTGACAATGAGAGTTACAGTGACAGTGAGAGCAACATTGAGAGTTACAGTGACAGTGAGAGCAACAGTGAGAGTTTCAGTGACAGCGAGAGTGACAGTGAGAGCAACAGTGAGAGTTACAGTGACAGTGAGAGTGACAGTGACAGTGAGAGCAACAATGAGAGTTACAGTGACAGTGAGAGCGACAATGAGAGTTACAGTGACAGGGAGAGTGACAGTGAGAGTTACAGTGACAGTGAGAGTTACAGTGACAGTGAATTTACAGCGACAATGAGAGTTACATTGACAGTGAGAGTGACAGTGAGAGCGACAATGAGAGTTACAGTGACAGTGAGAGCGACAAAGAGATTTACAGTGACAGTGAGAGTGACAATGAGAGTTACAGTGACAGTGAGAGTGACAGTGAGAGCGAAAGTGAGAGTGACAGTGACCGTGAGAGTTACAGTGACAGTGAGAGTGACAATGAGAGTTACAGTGACAGTGAGAGTGACAGTGAGAATTACAGTGACAGTGAGGGCGACAATGAGAGTTACAGTGACAATGAGATCGACAATGAGAGTTACAGTGACAGTGACAGTGACCGTGAGAGTTACAGTGACAGTGAGAGTGACAATGAGAGTTACAGTGACAGTGAGAGTGACAGTGAGAGTTACAGTGACAGTGAGGGCGACAATGAGAGTTACAGTGACAATGAGAGCGACAATTAGAGTTACAGTGCAAGTGAGAGTGACAGTGAGATCGAAATTGAGAGTTACAGTGACAGTGAGAGCGAAAATGAGAGTTACAGTGTCAGTGAGAGTGACAGTGAGGGCAACAATGAGAGTTACAGTGACAGTGAGAGCGACAATGAGAGCTACAGTGACAGTGAGAGCGACAACGAGAGTTACAGTGACAGTGAGAGTGACAATGTGATTTACAGTGACAGTGAGAGCGATAATGAGAGCAACATTGAGAGTTACAGTGACAGTGAGAGCAACAGTGAGAGTTACAGTGACAGTGAGAGTGACAGTGAGAGTGACAGTGAGAGTTACAGTGACAGTGAGAGCATCAATGAGTCTTACAGCGACACTGAGAGTTACAGTGACAGTGAGAGCGACAATGAGAGTTACAGTGACAGTGACAGTGACATTGAGAGTTTCAGTGATAGTGAGAGTGACAGTGAGAGTGACAGTGAGAGCGACAATGAGAGTTACAGTGACAGTGAGTGTGACAGTGAGAGTTACAGTGACAGCGAAAGTGACAATGAGAGTTACAGTGACAGTGAGAGCAACTTTGAGAGTTACAGTGACAGTGAGAGCAACAGTGAGAGTTTCAGTGACAGCGAGAGTGACAGTGAGAGCAACAGTGAGAGTTACAATGACCGTGAGAGTGGCAGTGACAGTGAGAGCAACAATGAGAGTTACAGTGACAGTGAGAGCGACAATGAGAGTTACAGTGACAGGGAGAGTGACAGTGAGAGTTACAGTGACAGTGAGAGTTACAGTGACAGTGAATTTACAGCGACAATGAGAGTTACAGTGACAGTGAGAGTGACAGTGAGAGCGACAATGAGAGTTACAGTGACAGTGAGAGCGACAAAGAGAGTTACAGTGACAGTGAGAGTGACAATGAGAGTTACAGTGACAGTGAGAGTGACAGTGAGAGCGAAAGTGAGAGTGACAGTGACCGTGAGAGTTACAGTGACAGTGAGAGTGACAATGAGAGTTACAGTGACAGTGAGAGTGACAGTGAGAATTACAGTGACAGTGAGGGCGACAATGAGAGTTACAGTGACAGTGAGAGCGACAATGAGAGTTACAGTGACAGTGAGAGCGACAATGAGAGTTACAGTGACAGTGAGAGTGACAATGTGATTTACAGTGACAGTGAGAGCGATAATGAGAGCAACATTGAGAGTTACAGTGACAGTGAGAGCAACAGTGAGATTTTCAGTGACAGCGAGAGTGACAGTGAGAGCAACAGTGAGAGTTACAGTGACAGTGAGAGTTACAGTGACAGTGAGAGCGACAATGAGAGTTACAGTGACAGGAAGAGTGACAGTGAGATTTACAGTGACAGTGAGAGTGACAGTGAGAGTTACGGTGACAGTGAGGGCGACAATGAGAGTTACAGTGACAATGAGAGCGACAATGAGAGTTACAGTGCAAGTGAGAGTGACAGTGAGATCGAAACTGAGAGTTACAGTTACAGTGAGAGCGAAAATGAGAGTTACAGTGTCAGTGAGAGTGACAGTGAGAGCAACAATGAGAGTTACAGTGACAGTGAGAGCGACAATGAGAGTTACAGTGATAGTGAGAGCGACAATGATATTTCCAGTGACAGTGAGAGTGACAATGAGAGTTACAGTGACAGTGAGAGCGATAATGAGAGATACAGTGAGAGTTACAGTGACAGTGAGAGTTACAGTGAGAGCGACAATGAGATTTACATTGACAGTGAGAGCGACAATGACAGTTACAGTGACAGTGAGAGCGACAATGAGAGTTAAAGTGACAGTGAGAGTGACAGCGAGAGTTACAGTGAGAGTTACAGTGACAGTGAGAGTGACAGTGACAGTTAAAGTGACAGTGAGAGTGACAGTGAGAGCGACAATGAGAGTTACAGTGACAGTGAGAGTTACAGTGACAGTGAGAGCGACAATTAGAGTTACAGTGACAGTGAGAGTGACAGTGACAGCGACAATGAGAGTTACAGTGACAGTCAGAGCGACAATGAGAGTTACAGTGACAGTGAGTGCGACAATGAGAGTTACAGTGATATTGAGCTCGACAATGAGAGTTACAGAGACAGCGGGAGCGACAAGGAGAGTTACAGTGACAGTGAGAGCGACATTGAGAGTTACAGTGACAGTGAGAGCGACAATGAGATTTACAGTGACAGTGAGAGTGACAATGAGAGTTACAGTGACAGTGAGAGCGACAATGAGAGTTACAGTGACAGTGAGAGCGACAATGAGAGTTACAGTGACAGTGAGAGTGACAGTGAGAGTGAGAGTGACAGTGAGAGTGACAGTGAGAGTTACAGTGACAGTGAGAGCGACAATGAGAGTTACAGTGACAGTGACAGTGACATTGAGAGTTTCAGTGATAGTGAGAGTGACAGTGAGAGTGACAGTGAGAGCGACAATGAGAGTTACAGTGACAGTGAGTGTCACAGTGAGAGTTACAGTGACAGCGAAAGTGACAATGAGAGTTACAGTGACAGTGAGAGCAACAGTGAGAGTTACAGTGACAGTGAGACTGACAGTGACAGTGACAGTGCGAGCGACAATGAGAGTTACAGTGACAGTGAGAGCCACAATGAGAGTTACAGTGACAGTGAGAGTGACAGTGACAGCGACAATGAGAGTTACAGTGACATTGAGAGTGACAGTGAAAGTTACAGTGACATTGAGAGTGACAGTGAAAGCGACAATGAGATTTACAGTGACAGTGAGAACGACAATGAGAGTTACAGTGACAGTGAGAGCGACAATGAGAGTTAAAGTGACAGTGAGAGTGACAGCGAGAGTTACAGTGACAGTGAGAGCGACACTGAGTTACAGTGACAGTGAGAGCGACAGTGCAAGTTACAGTGACAGTGAGAGCGACAATGAGAGTTACAGTGACAGTGAGAGTGACAATGAGAGTTACAGTGACAGTGAGAGCGACAATGAGAGTTACAGTGACAGTGAATGTGACAATGAGCGTTACAGTGAAAGTTAGAGTGACAATGAGAGTTACAGTGACAGTGAGAGCAACAGTGAGAGTGACAGTGACAGTGAGAGCAACAATGAGAGTTACAGTGACAGTGAGAGCGACAATGAGAGTTACAGTGACAGGGAGAGTGACAGTGAGAGTTACAGTGACAGTGAGAGTTACAGTGACAGTGAATTTACAGCGACAATGAGAGTTACAGTGACAGTGAGAGTGACAGTGAGAGCGACAAAGAGAGTTACAGTGACAGTGAGAGTGACAATGAGAGTTACAGTGACAGTGAGAGTGACAGTGAGAGCGAAAGTGAGAGTGACAGTGACCGTGAGAGTTACAGTGACAGTGAGAGTGACAATGAGAGTTACAGTGACAGTGAGAGTGACAGTGAGAATTACAGTGACAGTGAGGGCGACAATGAGTGTTACAGTGACAGTGACAGTGACCGTGAGAGTTACAGTGACAGTGAGAGTGACAATGAGAGTTACAGTGACAGTGGGAGTGACAGTGAGAGTTACAGTGACAGTGAGGGCGACAATGAGAGTTACAGTGACAATGAGAGCGACAATTAGAGTTACAGCGCAAGTGAGAGTGACAGTGAGATCGAAATTGAGAGTTGCAGTGACAGTGAGAGCGAAAATGAGAGTTACAGTGTCAGTGAGAGTGACAGTGAGGGCAACAATGAGAGTTACAGCGACAGTGAGAGCGACAATGAGAGTTACATTGACAGTGAGAGCGACAATGAGAGTTACAGTGACAGTGAGAGTGACAATGTGATTTACAGTGACAGTGAGAGCGATAATGAGAGCAACATTGAGAGTTACAGTGACAGTGAGAGCAACAGTGAGAGGTTCAGTGACAGCGAGAGTGACAGTGAGAGCAACAGTGAGAGTTACAGTGACCGTGAGAGTTACAGTGACAGTGAGAGCGACAATGAGAGTTACAGTGTCAGTGAGAGCAACAGTGGGAGTTTCAGTGACAGCGAGAGTGACAGTGAGAGCCACAGTGAGAGTTACAGTGACAGTGAGTGTTACAGTGACAGTGAGAGCGACAATGAGAGTTACAGTGACAGTGAGAGTGACAGTGAGAGTTACAGTGAAAGTGAGAGTGAGAGTGAGAGCGACAATGAGAGTTACAGTGACAGTCAGAGCGACAAAGAGAGTTACAGTGACAGTGAGAGTGACAATGAGAGTTACAGTGACAGTGAGAGTGACAGTGAGAGCGAAAGTGAGAGTTGCAGTGACAGTGAGTGCGACAAAGAGAGTTACAGTGACAGTGAGAGTGACAATGAAACTAACAGTGACAGAGAGAGTGACAGTGAGAGCGAAAGTGAGAGTTACAGGGACAATGAGTGTTACAGTGACAGTGAGAGCGACATTGAGAGTTACAGTGAAAGTGACAGTGACCGTGAGAGTTACAGTGACAGTGGGAGTGACAATGAGAGTTACAGTGACAGTGAGAGTGACAATGAGAGTTACAGTGACAGTGAGAGCGACAATGAGAGTTACAGTGACAGTGGGAGTGACAATGAGTGTTACAGTGACAGTGAGAGTGACAGTGAGAGTTACGGTGACAGTGAGGGCGACAATGAGAGTTACAGTGACAATGAGAGCGACAATGAGAGTTACAGTGCAAGTGAGAGTGACAGTGAGATCGAAATTGAGAGTTACAGTTACAGTGAGAGCGAAAATGAGAGTTACAGTGTCAGTGAGAGTGACAGTGAGAGCAACAATGAGAGTTACAGTGACAGTGAGAGCGACAATGAGAGTTACAGTGATAGTGAGAGCGACAATGATATTTCCAGTGACAGTGAGAGTGACAATGAGAGTTACAGTGACAGTGAGAGCGACAATGAGAGTTAAAGTGACAGTGAGAGTGACAGCGAGAGTTACAGTGAGAGTTACAGTGACAGTGAGAGTGACAGTGACAGTTAAAGTGACAGTGAGATTGACAGTGAGAGTGACAGTGAGAGCGACAATGAGAGTTACAGTGACAGTGAGATTTACAGTGACAGTGAGTGCGACAATGAGAGTTACAGTGACAGTGAGAGTGACAGTGACAGCGACAATGAGAGTTTCAGTGACATTGAGAGTGACAGTGAGAGTTAAAGTGACAGTGAGAGAGACAGCGAGAGTTACAGTGAGAGTTACAGTGACAGTGAGAGTGACAGTGACAGTTATAGTGACAGTGAGATTGACAGTGAGAGTGACAGTGAGAGCGACAATGAGATTTACAGTGACAGTGAGAGCGACAATGAGAGTTACAGTGACAGTGAGAGCGACAGTGAGAGTTCAAGTGACAGTGAAAGTGACAATGAGAGTTACAGTGACATTGATAGTGACAGTGACAGTGAGAGTGACAATGAGAGTTACAGTGACAGTGAGAGCGACAATGAGAGTTACAGTGACAGTGAGAGTTACAGTGACAGCGAGAGTTACAGTGAGAGCAACAGTGAGAGTTACAGTGACATTGAGAGTTACAGTGAGAGTTACAGTGACAGTGAGACTGACAGTGAGACTGACAGTGACAGCGACAATGAGTGTTACAGTGACATTGATAGTGACAGTGAGAGTTACAGTGTCAGTGAGAGTGACAGTGAGAGCGACAATGAGATTTACAGTGACAGTGACAGTGACAGCGAGAGTTACAGTGAGAGTTACAGTGACAGTGAGAGTGACAGTGACAGTTATAGTGACAGTGAGATTGACAGTGTGAGTGACAGTGAGAGCGACAATGAGAGTTACAGTGACAGTGAGAGTTACAGTGACAGTGAGAGCGACAATGAGAGTTACAGTGACAGTGAGAGTGACAGTGACAGCGACAATGAGAGTTTCAGTGACATTGAGAGTGACATTGAGAGTTACAGTGTCAGTGAGTGTGACAGTGAGAGCGACAATGAGATTTACAGTGACAGTGAGAGCGACAATGAGAGTTACAGTGACAGTGAGAGCGACAATGAGAGTTAAAGTGACAGTGAGAGTGACAGCGAGAGTTACAGTGAGAGTTACAGTGACAGTGAGAGTGACAGTGACAGTTAAAGTGACAGTGAGATTGACAGTGAGAGTGACAGTGAGAGCGACAATGAGAGTTACAGTGACAGTGAGATTTACAGTGACAGTGAGAGCGACAATGAGAGTTACAGTGACAGTGAGAGTTACAGTGACAGCGAGAGTTACAGTGAGAGCAACAGTGAGAGTTACAGTGACATTGAGAGTTACAGTGAGAGTTACAGTGACAGTGACACTGACAGTAACAGTGACAGTGAGAGCGACAATGAGAGTTACAGTGACAGTCAGAGCGACAAAGAGAGTTACAGTGACAGTGAGAGTGACAATGAGAGTTACAGTGACAGTGAGAGTGACAGTGAGAGCGAAAGTGAGAGTTGCAGTGACAGTGAGTGCGACAAAGAGAGTTACAGTGACAGTGAGAGTGACAATGAAACTAACAGTGACAGAGAGAGTGACAGTGAGAGCGAAAGTGAGATTTACAGGGACAATGAGTGTTACAGTGACAGTGAGAGCGACATTGAGAGTTACAGTGAAAGTGACAGTGACCGTGAGAGTTACAGTGACAGTGGGAGTGACAATGAGAGTTACAGTGACAGTGAGAGTGACAATGAGAGTTACAGTGACAGTGAGAGCGACAATGAGAGTTACAGTGACAGTGGGAGTGACAATGAGTGTTACAGTGACAGTGAGAGTGACAGTGAGAGTTACGGTGACAGTGAGGGCGACAATGAGAGTTACAGTGACAATGAGAGCGACAATGAGAGTTACAGTGCAAGTGAGAGTGACAGTGAGATCGAAATTGAGAGTTACAGTTACAGTGAGAGCGAAAATGAGAGTTACAGTGTCAGTGAGAGTGACAGTGAGAGCAACAATGAGAGTTACAGTGACAGTGAGAGCGACAATGAGAGTTACAGTGATAGTGAGAGCGACAATGATATTTCCAGTGACAGTGAGAGTGACAATGAGAGTTACAGTGACAGTGAGAGCGACAATGAGAGTTAAAGTGACAGTGAGAGTGACAGCGAGAGTTACAGTGAGAGTTACAGTGACAGTGAGAGTGACAGTGACAGTTAAAGTGACAGTGAGATTGACAGTGAGAGTGACAGTGAGAGCGACAATGAGAGTTACAGTGACAGTGAGATTTACAGTGACAGTGAGTGCGACAATGAGAGTTACAGTGACAGTGAGAGTGACAGTGACAGCGACAATGAGAGTTTCAGTGACATTGAGAGTGACAGTGAGAGTTAAAGTGACAGTGAGAGAGACAGCGAGAGTTACAGTGAGAGTTACAGTGACAGTGAGAGTGACAGTGACAGTTATAGTGACAGTGAGATTGACAGTGAGAGTGACAGTGAGAGCGACAATGAGATTTACAGTGACAGTGAGAGCGACAATGAGAGTTACAGTGACAGTGAGAGCGACAGTGAGAGTTCAAGTGACAGTGAAAGTGACAATGAGAGTTACAGTGACATTGATAGTGACAGTGACAGTGAGAGTGACAATGAGAGTTACAGTGACAGTGAGAGCGACAATGAGAGTTACAGTGACAGTGAGAGTTACAGTGACAGCGAGAGTTACAGTGAGAGCAACAGTGAGAGTTACAGTGACATTGAGAGTTACAGTGAGAGTTACAGTGACAGTGAGACTGACAGTGAGACTGACAGTGACAGCGACAATGAGTGTTACAGTGACATTGATAGTGACAGTGAGAGTTACAGTGTCAGTGAGAGTGACAGTGAGAGCGACAATGAGATTTACAGTGACAGTGACAGTGACAGCGAGAGTTACAGTGAGAGTTACAGTGACAGTGAGAGTGACAGTGACAGTTATAGTGACAGTGAGATTGACAGTGTGAGTGACAGTGAGAGCGACAATGAGAGTTACAGTGACAGTGAGAGTTACAGTGACAGTGAGAGCGACAATGAGAGTTACAGTGACAGTGAGAGTGACAGTGACAGCGACAATGAGAGTTTCAGTGACATTGAGAGTGACATTGAGAGTTACAGTGTCAGTGAGTGTGACAGTGAGAGCGACAATGAGATTTACAGTGACAGTGAGAGCGACAATGAGAGTTACAGTGACAGTGAGAGCGACAATGAGAGTTAAAGTGACAGTGAGAGTGACAGCGAGAGTTACAGTGAGAGTTACAGTGACACTGAGAGTGACAGTGACAGTTAAAGTGACAGTGAGATTGACAGTGAGAGTGACAGTGAGAGCGACAATGAGAGTTACAGTGACAGTGAGATTTACAGTGACAGTGAGAGCGACAATGAGAGTTACAGTGACAGTGAGAGTGACAGTGACAGCAACAATGAGAGTTTCAGTGACATTGAGAGTAACAGTGAGAGTTAAAGTGACAGTGAGAGTGACAGCGAGAGTTACAGTGAGAGTTACAGTGACAGTGAGAGTGACAGTGACAGTTATAGTGACAGTGAGATTGACAGTGAGAGTGACAGTGAGAGCGACAATGAGATTTACAGTGACAGTGAGAGCGACAATGAGAGTTACAGTGACAGTGAGAGCGACAATGAGTGTTAAAGTGACAGTGAGAGTGACATCGAGAATTACAGTGAGAGTTACAGTGACAGTGAGAGTGACAGTGACAGTTATAGTGACAGTGAGATTGACAGTGAGAGTGACAGTGAGAGCGACAATGAGAGTTACAGTGACAGTGAGAGTTACAGTGACAGTGAGAGCGACAATGTGAGTTACAGTGACAGTGAGAGCGACAATGAGAGTTACAGTGACAGGGAGAGTGACAGTGAGAGTTACAGTGACAGTGAGAGCAACAATCAGAGTTACAGTGACAGTGAGAGTGACAGTGAGAGTTACAGTGACAGTGAGAGCGACAATGCGAGTTACAGTGACAGTGAGAGCGACAAAGAGAGTTACAGTGACAGTGAGAGTGACAATGAGAGTTACAGTGACAGTGAGAGTGACAGGGAGAGTGACAGTGAGAGTTACAGTGACAGTGAGAGCGACAATGAGTGTTACAGTGACAGTGAGAGTGACAATGATAGTTACAGTGACAGTGAGAGTGACAGTGAGAGCGAAAGTGAGAGTTACAGTGACAGTGAGAGTGACAAAGAGAGTTACTGTGACAGTGAGAGTGACAATGAGAGTTACAGTGACAGTGAGAGTTACAGTGAGAGCGAAAGTGAGAGTTACAGTGACAGTGAGAGTGACAAAGAGAGTTACAGTGACAGTGAGAGTGACAATGAGAGTTACAGTGACAGTGAGAGTGAGAGTGAGAGCGAAAGTGAGAGTTACAGTGAGAATGATTGTTACAGTGACAGTGAGACTGACATTGAGAGTTACAGTGACAGTGAGAGCGACAATGAGAGTTAAAGTGACAGTGAGAGTGACAGCGAGAGTTACAGTGAGAGTTACAGTGACAGTGAGAGTGACAGTGACAGTTAAAGTGACAGTGAGAGTGACAGTGAGAGCGACAATGAGAGTTACAGTGACATTGATAGTGACAGTGACAGTGAGAGTGACAATGAGAGTTACAGTGACAGTGAGAGCGACAATGAGAGTTACAGTGACAGTGAGAGTTACAGTGACAGCGAGAGTTACAGTGAGAGCAACAGTGAGAGTTACAGTGACATTGAGAGTTACAGTGAGAGTTACAGTGACAGTGAGACTGACAGTGAGACTGACAGTGACAGCGACAATGAGTGTTACAGTGACATTGATAGTGACAGTGAGAGTTACAGTGTCAGTGAGAGTGACAGCGAGAGCGACAATGAGATTTACAGTGACAGTGAGAGTGACAGCGAGAGTTACAGTGAGAGTTAAAGTGACAGTGAGAGTGACAGTGACAGTTATAGTGACAGTGAGATTGACAGTGTGAGTGACAGTGAGAGCGACAATGAGAGTTACAGTGACATTGAGAGTTACAGTGACAGTGAGAGCGACAATGAGAGTTACAGTGACAGTGAGAGTGACAGTGACAGCGACAATGAGAGTTTCAGTGTCATTGAGAGTGACATTGAGAGTTACAGTGTCAGTGAGTGTGACAGTGAGAGCGACAATGAGATTTACAGTGACAGTGAGAGCGACAATGAGAGTTACAGTGACAGTGAGAGCGACAATGAGAGTTAAAGTGACAGTGAGAGTGACAGCGAGAGTTACAGTGAGAGTTACAGTGACAGTGAGAGTGACAGTGACAGTTAAAGTGACAGTGAGATTGACAGTGAGAGTGACAGTGAGAGCGACAATGAGAGTTACAGTGACAGTGAGATTTACAGTGACAGTGAGAGCGACAATGAGAGTTACAGTGACAGTGAGAGTGACAGTGACAGCGACAATGAGAGTTTCAGTGACATTGAGAGTGACAGTGAGAGTTAAAGTGACAGTGAGAGAGACAGCCAGAGTTACAGTGAGAGTTACAGTGACAGTGAGAGTGACAGTGACAGTTATAGTGACAGTGAGATTGACAGTGAGAGTGACAGTGAGAGCGACAATGAGATTTACAGTGACAGTGAGAGCGACAATGAGAGTTACAGTGACAGTGAGAGCGACAGTGAGAGTTCAAGTGACAATGAAAGTGACAATGAGAGTTACAGTGACATTGAGAGTGACAGTGACAGTGAGAGTGACAATGAGAGTTACAGTGACAGTGAGAGCGACAATGAGAGTTACAGTGACAGTGAGAGTTACAGTGACAGCGAGAGTTACAGTGAGAGCAACAGTGAGAGTTACAGTGACATTGAGAGTTACAGTGAGAGTTACAGTGACAGTGAGACTGACAGTGAGACTGACAGTGACAGCGACAATGAGTGTTACAGTGACATTGATAGTGACAGTGAGAGTTACAGTGTCAGTGAGAGTGACAGTGAGAGCGACAATGAGATTTACAGTGACAGTGAGAGTGACAGCGAGAGTTACAGTGAGAGTTACAGTGACAGTGAGAGTGACAGTGACAGTTATAGTGACAGTGAGATTGACAGTGTGAGTGACAGTGAGAGCGACAATGAGAGTTACAGTGACAGTGAGAGTTACAGTGACAGTGAGAGCGACAATGAGAGTTACAGTGACAGTGAGAGTGACAGTGACAGCGACAATGAGAGTTTCAGTGACATTGAGAGTGACATTGAGAGTTACAGTGTCAGTGAGTGTGACAGTGAGAGCGACAATGAGATTTACAGTGACAGTGAGAGCGACAATGAGAGTTACAGTGACAGTGAGAGCGACAATGAGAGTTAAAGTGACAGTGAGAGTGACAGCGAGATTTACAGTGAGAGTTACAGTGACAGTGAGAGTGACAGTGACAGTTAAAGTGACAGTGAGATTGACAGTGAGAGTGACAGTGAGAGCGACAATGAGAGTTACAGTGACAGTGAGATTTACAGTGAGAGTGAGAGCGACAATGAGAGTTACAGTGACAGTGAGAGTGACAGTGACAGCGACAATGAGAGTTTCAGTGACATTGAGAGTAACAGTGAGAGTTAAATTGACAGTGAGAGGGACAGCGAGAGTTACAGTGAGAGTTACAGTGACAGTGAGAGTGACAGTGACAGTTATAGTGACAGTGAGATTGACAGTGAGAGTGACAGTGAGAGCGACAATGAGATTTACAGTGACAGTGAGAGCGACAATGAGAGTTACAGTGACAGTGAGAGCGACAATGAGTGTTAAAGTGACAGTGAGAGTGACATCGAGAATTACAGTGAGAGTTACAGTGACAGTGAGAGTGACAGTGACAGTTATAGTGACAGTGAGATTGACAGTGAGAGTGACAGTGAGAGCGACAATGAGAGTTACAGTGACAGTGAGAGTTACAGTGACAGTGAGAGCGACAATGTGAGTTACAGTGACAGTGAGAGCGACAATGAGAGTTACAGTGACAGGGAGAGTGACAGTGAGAGTTACAGTGACAGTGAGAGCAACAATCAGAGTTACAGTGACAGTGAGAGTTACAGTGACAGTGAGAGCGACAATGCGAGTTACAGTGACAGTGAGAGCGACAAAGAGAGTTACAGTGACAGTGAGAGTGACAATGAGAGTTACAGTGACAGTGAGAGTGACAGGGAGAGTGAAAGTGAGAGTTACAGTGACAGTGAGAGCGACAATGAGTGTTACAGTGACAGTGAGAGTGACAATGATAGTTACAGTGACAGTGAGAGTGACAGTGAGAGCGAAAGTGAGAGTTACAGTGACAGTGAGAGTTACAGTGACAGCGAGAGTTACAGTGAGAGCAACAGTGAGAGTTACAGTGACATTGAGAGTTACAGTGAGAGTTACAGTGACAGTGACACTGACAGTAACAGTGACAGTGAGAGCGACAATGAGAGTTACAGTGACAGTCAGAGCGACAAAGAGAGTTACAGTGACAGTGAGAGTGACAATGAGAGTTACAGTGACAGTGAGAGTGACAGTGAGAGCGAAAGTGAGAGTTGCAGTGACAGTGAGTGCGACAAAGAGAGTTACAGTGACAGTGAGAGTGACAATGAAACTAACAGTGACAGAGAGAGTGACAGTGAGAGCGAAAGTGAGATTTACAGGGACAATGAGTGTTACAGTGACAGTGAGAGCGACATTGAGAGTTACAGTGAAAGTGACAGTGACCGTGAGAGTTACAGTGACAGTGGGAGTGACAATGAGAGTTACAGTGACAGTGAGAGTGACAATGAGAGTTACAGTGACAGTGAGAGCGACAATGAGAGTTACAGTGACAGTGGGAGTGACAATGAGTGTTACAGTGACAGTGAGAGTGACAGTGAGAGTTACGGTGACAGTGAGGGCGACAATGAGAGTTACAGTGACAATGAGAGCGACAATGAGAGTTACAGTGCAAGTGAGAGTGACAGTGAGATCGAAATTGAGAGTTACAGTTACAGTGAGAGCGAAAATGAGAGTTACAGTGTCAGTGAGAGTGACAGTGAGAGCAACAATGAGAGTTACAGTGACAGTGAGAGCGACAATGAGAGTTACAGTGATAGTGAGAGCGACAATGATATTTCCAGTGACAGTGAGAGTGACAATGAGAGTTACAGTGACAGTGAGAGCGACAATGAGAGTTAAAGTGACAGTGAGAGTGACAGCGAGAGTTACAGTGAGAGTTACAGTGACAGTGAGAGTGACAGTGACAGTTAAAGTGACAGTGAGATTGACAGTGAGAGTGACAGTGAGAGCGACAATGAGAGTTACAGTGACAGTGAGATTTACAGTGACAGTGAGTGCGACAATGAGAGTTACAGTGACAGTGAGAGTGACAGTGACAGCGACAATGAGAGTTTCAGTGACATTGAGAGTGACAGTGAGAGTTAAAGTGACAGTGAGAGAGACAGCAAGAGTTACAGTGAGAGTTACAGTGACAGTGAGAGTGACAGTGACAGTTATAGTGACAGTGAGATTGACAGTGAGAGTGACAGTGAGAGCGACAATGAGATTTACAGTGACAGTGAGAGCGACAATGAGAGTTACAGTGACAGTGAGAGCGACAGTGAGAGTTCAAGTGACAGTGAAAGTGACAATGAGAGTTACAGTGACATTGATAGTGACAGTGACAGTGAGAGTGACAATGAGAGTTACAGTGACAGTGAGAGCGACAATGAGAGTTACAGTGACAGTGAGAGTTACAGTGACAGCGAGAGTTACAGTGAGAGCAACAGTGAGAGTTACAGTGACATTGAGAGTTACAGTGAGAGTTACAGTGACAGTGAGACTGACAGTGAGACTGACAGTTACAGCGACAATGAGTGTTACAGTGACATTGATAGTGACAGTGAGAGTTACAGTGTCAGTGAGAGTGACAGTGAGAGCGACAATGAGATTTACAGTGACAGTGACAGTGACAGCGAGAGTTACAGTGAGAGTTACAGTGACAGTGAGAGTGACAGTGACAGTTATAGTGACAGTGAGATTGACAGTGTGAGTGACAGTGAGAGCGACAATGAGAGTTACAGTGACAGTGAGAGTTACAGTGACAGTGAGAGCGACAATGAGAGTTACAGTGACAGTGAGAGTGACAGTGACAGCGACAATGAGAGTTTCAGTGACATTGAGAGTGACATTGAGAGTTACAGTGTCAGTGAGTGTGACAGTGAGAGCGACAATGAGATTTACAGTGACAGTGAGAGCGACAATGAGAGTTACAGTGACAGTGAGAGCGACAATGAGAGTTAAAGTGACAGTGAGAGTGACAGCGAGAGTTACAGTGAGAGTTACAGTGACACTGAGAGTGACAGTGACAGTTAAAGTGACAGTGAGATTGACAGTGAGAGTGACAGTGAGAGCGACAATGATAGTTACAGTGACAGTGAGATTTACAGTGACAGTGAGAGCGACAATGAGAGTTACAGTGACAGTGAGAGTGACAGTGACAGCAACAATGAGAGTTTCAGTGACATTGAGAGTAACAGTGAGAGTTAAAGTGACAGTGAGAGTGACAGCGAGAGTTACAGTGAGAGTTACAGTGACAGTGAGAGTGACAGTGACAGTTATAGTGACAGTGAGATTGACAGTGAGAGTGACAGTGAGAGCGACAATGAGATTTACAGTGACAGTGAGAGCGACAATGAGAGTTACAGTGACAGTGAGAGCGACAATGAGTGTTAAAGTGACAGTGAGAGTGACATCGAGAATTACAGTGAGAGTTACAGTGACAGTGAGAGTGACAGTGACAGTTATAGTGACAGTGAGATTGACAGTGAGAGTGACAGTGAGAGCGACAATGAGAGTTACAGTGACAGTGAGAGTTACAGTGACAGTGAGAGCGACAATGTGAGTTACAGTGACAGTGAGAGCGACAATGAGAGTTACAGTGACAGGGAGAGTGACAGTGAGAGTTACAGTGACAGTGAGAGCAACAATCAGAGTTACAGTGACAGTGAGAGTGACAGTGAGAGTTACAGTGACAGTGAGAGCGACAATGCGAGTTACAGTGACAGTGAGAGCGACAAAGAGAGTTACAGTGACAGTGAGAGTGACAATGAGAGTTACAGTGACAGTGAGAGTGACAGGGAGAGTGACAGTGAGAGTTACAGTGACAGTGAGAGCGACAATGAGTGTTACAGTGACAGTGAGAGTGACAATGATAGTTACAGTGACAGTGAGAGTGACAGTGAGAGCGAAAGTGAGAGTTACAGTGACAGTGAGAGTGACAAAGAGAGTTACTGTGACAGTGAGAGTGACAATGAGAGTTACAGTGACAGTGAGAGTTACAGTGAGAGCGAAAGTGAGAGTTACAGTGACAGTGAGAGTGACAAAGAGAGTTACAGTGACAGTGAGAGTGACAATGAGAGTTACAGTGACAGTGAGAGTGAGAGTGAGAGCGAAAGTGAGAGTTACAGTGAGAATGAGTGTTACAGTGACAGTGAGACTGACATTGAGAGTTACAGTGACAGTGAGAGCGACAATGAGAGTTAAAGTGACAGTGAGAGTGACAGCGAGAGTTACAGTGAGAGTTACAGTGACAGTGAGAGTGACAGTGACAGTTAAAGTGACAGTGAGAGTGACAGTGAGAGCGACAATGAGAGTTACAGTGACATTGATATTGACAGTGACAGTGAGAGTGACAATGAGAGTTACAGTGACAGTGAGAGCGACAATGAGAGTTACAGTGACAGTGAGAGTTACAGTGACAGCGAGAGTTACAGTGAGAGCAACAGTGAGAGTTACAGTGACATTGAGAGTTACAGTGAGAGTTACAGTGACAGTGAGACTGACAGTGAGACTGACAGTGACAGCGACAATGAGTGTTACAGTGACATTGATAGTGACAGTGAGAGTTACAGTGTCAGTGAGAGTGACAGTGAGAGCGACAATGAGATTTACAGTGACAGTGAGAGTGACAGCGAGAGTTACAGTGAGAGTTAAAGTGACAGTGAGAGTGACAGTGACAGTTATAGTGACAGTGAGATTGACAGTGTGAGTGACAGTGAGAGCGACAATGAGAGTTACAGTGACAGTGAGAGTTACAGTGACAGTGAGAGCGACAATGAGAGTTACAGTGACAGTGAGAGTGACAGTGACAGCGACAATGAGAGTTTCAGTGTCATTGAGAGTGACATTGAGAGTTACAGTGTCAGTGAGTGTGACAGTGAGAGCGACAATGAGATTTACAGTGACAGTGAGAGCGACAATGAGAGTTACAGTGACAGTGAGAGCGACAATGAGAGTTAAAGTGACAGTGAGAGTGACAGCGAGAGTTACAGTGAGAGTTACAGTGACAGTGAGAGTGACAGTGACAGTTAAAGTGACAGTGAGATTGACAGTGAGAGTGACAGTGAGAGCGACAATGAGAGTTACAGTGACAGTGAGATTTACAGTGACAGTGAGAGCGACAATGAGAGTTACAGTGACAGTGAGAGTGACAGTGACAGCGACAATGAGAGTTTCAGTGACATTGAGAGTGACAGTGAGAGTTAAAGTGACAGTGAGAGAGACAGCGAGAGTTACAGTGAGAGTTACAGTGACAGTGAGAGTGACAGTGACAGTTATAGTGACAGTGAGATTGACAGTGAGAGTGACAGTGAGAGCGACAATGAGATTTACAGTGACAGTGAGAGCGACAATGAGAGTTACAGTGACAGTGAGAGCGACAGTGAGAGTTCAAGTGACAATGAAAGTGACAATGAGAGTTACAGTGACATTGAGAGTGACAGTGACAGTGAGAGTGACAATGAGAGTTACAGTGACAGTGAGAGCGACAATGAGAGTTACAGTGACAGTGAGAGTTACAGTGACAGCGAGAGTTACAGTGAGAGCAACAGTGAGAGTTACAGTGACATTGAGAGTTACAGTGAGAGTTACAGTGACAGTGAGACTGACAGTGAGACTGACAGTGACAGCGACAATGAGTGTTACAGTGACATTGATAGTGACAGTGAGAGTTACAGTGTCAGTGAGAGTGACAGTGAGAGCGACAATGAGATTTACAGTGACAGTGAGAGTGACAGCGAGAGTTACAGTGAGAGTTACAGTGACAGTGAGAGTGACAGTGACAGTTATAGTGACAGTGAGATTGACAGTGTGAGTGACAGTGAGAGCGACAATGAGAGTTACAGTGACAGTGAGAGTTACAGTGACAGTGAGAGCGACAATGAGAGTTACAGTGACAGTGAGAGTGACAGTGACAGCGACAATGAGAGTTTCAGTGACATTGAGAGTGACATTGATAGTTACAGTGTCAGTGAGTGTGACAGTGAGAGCGACAATGAGATTTACAGTGACAGTGAGAGCGACAATGAGAGTTACAGTGACAGTGAGAGCGACAATGAGAGTTAAAGTGACAGTGAGAGTGACAGCGAGATTTACAGTGAGAGTTACAGTGACAGTGAGAGTGACAGTGACAGTTAAAGTGACAGTGAGATTGACAGTGAGAGTGACAGTGAGAGCGACAATGAGAGTTACAGTGACAGTGAGATTTACAGTGAGAGTGAGAGCGACAATGAGAGTTACAGTGACAGTGAGAGTGACAGTGACAGCGACAATGAGAGTTTCAGTGACATTGAGAGTAACAGTGAGAGTTAAAGTGACAGTGAGAGGGACAGCGAGAGTTACAGTGAGAGTTACAGTGACAGTGAGAGTGACAGTGACAGTTATAGTGACAGTGAGATTGACAGTGAGAGTGACAGTGAGAGCGACAATGAGATTTACAGTGACAGTGAGAGCGACAATGAGAGTTACAGTGACAGTGAGAGCGACAATGAGTGTTAAAGTGACAGTGAGAGTGACATCGAGAATTACAGTGAGAGTTACAGTGACAGTGAGAGTGACAGTGACAGTTATAGTGACAGTGAGATTGACAGTGAGAGTGACAGTGAGAGCGACAATGAGAGTTACAGTGACAGTGAGAGTTACAGTGACAGTGAGAGCGACAATGTGAGTTACAGTGACAGTGAGAGCGACAATGAGAGTTACAGTGACAGGGAGAGTGACAGTGAGAGTTACAGTGACAGTGAGAGCAACAATCAGAGTTACAGTGACAGTGAGAGTTACAGTGACAGTGAGAGCGACAATGCGAGTTACAGTGACAGTGAGAGCGACAAAGAGAGTTACAGTGACAGTGAGAGTGACAATGAGAGTTACAGTGACAGTGAGAGTGACAGGGAGAGTGAAAGTGAGAGTTACAGTGACAGTGAGAGCGACAATGAGTGTTACAGTGACAGTGAGAGTGACAATGATAGTTACAGTGACAGTGAGAGTGACAGTGAGAGCGAAAGTGAGAGTTACAGTGACAGTGAGAGTGACAAAGAGAGTTACAGTGACAGTGAGAGTGACAATGAGAGTTACAGTGACAGTGAGAGTGACAGTGAGAGCGAAAGTGAGAGTTACAGTGAGAATGAGTGTTACAGTGACAGTGAGATTGACATTGAGAGTTACAGTGACAGTGAGAGCGACAATGAGAGTTAAAGTGACAGTGAGAGTGACAGCGAGAGTTACAGTGAGAGTTACAGTGACAGTGAGAGTGACAGTGACAGTTAAAGTGACAGTGAGAGTGACAGTGAGAGCGACAATGAGATTTACAGTGACAGTGAGAGTTACAGTGACAGTGAGAGCGACAATTAGAGTTACAGTGACAGTGAGAGTGACAGTGACAGCGACAATGAGAGTTACAGTGACAGTCAGAGCGACAATTAGAGTTACAGTGACAGTGAGTGCGACAATGAGAGTTACAGTGATATTGAGCTCGACAATGAGAGTTACAGAGACAGCGGGAGCGACAAGGAGAGTTACAGTGACAGTGAGAGCGACATTGAGAGTTACAGTGACAGTGAGAGCGACAATGAGATTTACAGTGACAGTGAGAGTGACAATGAGAGTTACAGTGACAGTGAGAGCGACAATGAGAGTTACAGTGACAGTGAGAGCGACAATGAGAGTTACAGTGACAGTGAGAGTGACAGTGAGAGTGAGAGTGACAGTGAGAGTGACAGTGAGAGTTACAGTGACAGTGAGAGCATCAATGAGTCTTACAGCGACACTGAGAGTTACAGTGACAGTGAGACTGACAGTGACAGTGACAGTGAGAGCGACAATGAGAGTTACAGTGACAGTGAGAGCCACAATGAGAGTTACAGTGACAGTGAGAGTGACAGTGACAGCGACAATGAGAGTTACAGTGACATTGAGAGTGACAGTGAAAGTTACAGTGACATTGAGATTGACAGTGAGAGCGACAATGAGATTTACAGTGACAGTGAGAACGACAATGAGAGTTACAGTGACAGTGAGAGCGACAATGAGAGTTAAAGTGACAGTGAGAGTGACAGCGAGAGTTACAGTGACAGTGAGAGCGACACTGAGTTACAGTGACAGTGAGAGCGACAGTGCAAGTTACAGTGACAGTGAGAGCGACAATGAGAGTTACAGTGACAGTGAGAGTGACAATGAGAGTTACAGTGACAGTGAGAGCGACAATGAGAGTTACAGTGACAGTGAATGTGACAATGAGAGTTACAGTGACAGTTAGAGTGACAATGAGAGTTACAGTGACAGTGAGAGCAACATTGAGAGTTACAGTGACAGTGAGAGCAACAGTGAGAGTTTCAGTGACAGCGAGAGTGACAGTGAGAGCAACAGTGAGATTTACAATGACAGTGAGAGTGACAGTGACAGTGAGAGCAACAATGAGAGTTACAGTGACAGTGAGAGCGACAATGAGAGTTACAGTGACAGGGAGAGTGACAGTGAGAGTTACAGTGACAGTGAGAGTTACAGTGACAGTGAATTTACAGCGACAATGAGAGTTACAGTGACAGTGAGAGTGACAGTGAGAGCGACAATGAGAGTTACAGTGACAGTGAGAGCGACAAAGAGAGTTACAGTGACAGTGAGATTGACAATGAGAGTTACAGTGACAGTGAGAGTGACAGTGAGAGCGAAAGTGAGAGTGACAGTGACCGTGAGAGTTACAGTGACAGTGAGAGTGACAATGAGAGTTACAGTGACAGTGAGAGTGACAGTGAGAATTACAGTGACAGTGAGGGCGACAATGAGAGTTACAGAGACAATGAGATCGACAATGAGAGTTACAGTGACAGTGACAGTGACCGTGAGAGTTACAGTGACAGTGAGAGTGACAATGAGAGTTACAGTGACAGTGAGAGTGACAGTGAGAGTTACAGTGACAGTGAGGGCGACAATGAGAGTTACAGTGACAATGAGAGCGACAATTAGAGTTACAGTGCAAGTGAGAGTGACAGTGAGATCGAAATTGAGAGTTGCAGTGACAGTGAGAGTGAAAATGAGAGTTACAGTGTCAGTGAGAGTGACAGTGAGGGCAACAATGAGAGTTACAGCGACAGTGAGAGCGACAATGAGAGTTACATTGACAGTGAGAGCGACAATGAGAGTTACAGTGACAGTGAGAGTGACAATGTGATTTACAGTGACAGTGAGAGCGATAATGAGAGCAACATTGAGAGTTACAGTGACAGTGAGAGCAACAGTGAGAGTTTCAGTGACAGCGAGAGTGACAGTGAGAGCAACAGTGAGAGTTACAGTGACAGTGAGAGTTACAGTGACAGAGAGAGCGACAATGAGAGTTACAGTGACAGGGAGAGTGACAGTGAGAGTTACAGTGAAAGTGAGAGTGAGAGTGAGAGCGACAATGAGAGTTACAGTGACAGTCAGAGCGACAAAGAGAGTTACAGTGACAGTGAGAGTGACAATGAGAGTTACAGTGACAGTGAGAGTGACAGTGAGAGCGAAAGTGAGAGTTGCAGTGACAGTGAGTGCGACAAAGAGAGTTACAGTGACAGTGAGAGTGACAATGAGACTAACAGTGACAGTGAGAGTGACAGTGAGAGCGAAAGTGAGAGTTACAGTGACAATGAGTGTTACAGTGACAGTGAGAGCGACATTGAGAGTTACAGTGACAGTGACAGTGACCGTGAGAGTTACAGTGACAGTGGGAGTGACAATGAGAGTTACAGTGACAGTGAGAGTGACAGTGAGAGTTACGGTGACAGTGAGGGCGACAATGAGAGTTACATTGACAATGAGAGCGACAATGAGAGTTACAGTGCAAGTGAGAGTGACAGTGAGATCGAAATTGAGAGTTACAGTTACAGTGAGAGCGAAAATGAGAGTTACAGTGTCAGTGAGAGTGACAGTGAGAGCAACAATGAGAGTTACAGTGACAGTGAGAGCGACAATGAGAGTTACAATGATAGTGAGAGCGACAATGATATTTCCAGTGACAGTGAGAGTGACAATGAGAGTTACAGTGACAGTGAGACCGATAATGAGAGATACAGCGAGAGTTACAGTGACAGTGAGAGTTACAGTGAGAGCGACAATGAGATTTACAGTGACAGTGAGAGCGACAATGACAGTTACAGTGACAGTGAGAGCGACAATGAGAGTTAAAGTGACAGTGAGAGTGACAGCGAGAGTTACAGTGAGAGTTACAGTGACAGTGAGAGTGACAGTGACAGTTAAAGTGACAGTGAGATTGACAGTGAGAGTGACAGTGAGAGCGACAATGAGAGTTACAGTGACAGTGAGAGTTACAGTGACAGTGAGAGCGACAATGAGAGTTACAGTGACAGTGAGAGTGACAGTGACAGCGACAATGAGAGTTTCAGTGACATTGAGAGTGACAGTGAGAGTTAAAGTGACAGTGAGAGAGACAGCGAGAGTTACAGTGAGAGTTACAGTGACAGTGAGAGTGACAGTGACAGTTATAGTGACAGTGAGATTGACAGTGAGAGTGACAGTGAGAGCGACAATGAGATTTACAGTGACAGTGAGAGCGACAATGAGAGTTACAGTGACAGTGAGAGCGACAGTGAGAGTTCAAGTGACAGTGAAAGTGACAATGAGAGTTACAGTGACATTGATAGTGACAGTGACAGTGAGAGTGACAATGAGAGTTACAGTGACAGTGAGAGCGACAATGAGAGTTACAGTGACAGTGAGAGTTACAGTGACAGCGAGAGTTACAGTGAGAGCAACAGTGAGAGTTACAGTGACATTGAGAGTTACAGTGAGAGTTACAGTGACAGTGAGACTGACAGTGAGACTGACAGTGACAGCGACAATGAGTGTTACAGTGACATTGATAGTGACAGTGAGAGTTACAGTGTCAGTGAGAGTGACAGTGAGAGCGACAATGAGATTTACAGTGACAGTGAGAGTGACAGCGAGAGTTACAGTGAGAGTTAAAGTGACAGTGAGAGTGACAGTGACAGTTATAGTGACAGTGAGATTGACAGTGTGAGTGACAGTGAGAGCGACAATGAGAGTTACAGTGACAGTGAGAGTTACAGTGACAGTGAGAGCGACAATGAGAGTTACAGTGACAGTGAGAGTGACAGTGACAGCGACAATGAGAGTTTCAGTGTCATTGAGAGTGACATTGAGAGTTACAGTGTCAGTGAGTGTGACAGTGAGAGCGACAATGAGATTTACAGTGACAGTGAGAGCGACAATGAGAGTTACAGTGACAGTGAGAGCGACAATGAGAGTTAAAGTGACAGTGAGAGTGACAGCGAGAGTTACAGTGAGAGTTACAGTGACAGTGAGAGTGACAGTGACAGTTAAAGTGACAGTGAGATTGACAGTGAGAGTGACAGTGAGAGCGACAATGAGAGTTACAGTGACAGTGAGATTTACAGTGACAGTGAGAGCGACAATGAGAGTTACAGTGACAGTGAGATTGACAGTGACAGCGACAATGAGAGTTTCAGTGACATTGAGAGTGCCAGTGAGAGTTAAAGTGACAGTGAGAGAGACAGCGAGAGTTACAGTGAGAGTTACAGTGACAGTGAGAGTGACAGTGACAGTTATAGTGACAGTGAGATTGACAGTGAGAGTGACAGTGAGAGTGACAATGAGATTTACAGTGACAGTGAGAGCGACAATGAGAGTTACAGTGACAGTGAGAGCGACAGTGAGAGTTCAAGTGACAGTGAAAGTGACAATGAGAGTTACAGTGACATTGAGAGTGACAGTGACAGTGAGAGTGACAATGAGAGTTACAGTGACAGTGAGAGCGACAATGAGAGTTACAGTGACAGTGAGAGTTACAGTGACAGCGAGAGTTACAGTGAGAGCAACAGTGAGAGTTACAGTGACGTTGAGAGTTACAGTGAGAGTTACAGTGACAGTGAGACTGACAGTGAGACTGACAGTGACAGCGACAATGAGTGTTACAGTGACATTGATAGTGACAGTGAGAGTTACAGTGTCAGTGAGAGTGACAGTGAGAGCGACAATGAGATTTACAGTGACAGTGAGAGTGACAGCGAGAGTTACAGTGAGAGTTACAGTGACAGTGAGAGTGACAGTGACAGTTATAGTGACAGTGAGATTGACAGTGTGAGTGACAGTGAGAGCGACAATGAGAGTTACAGTGACAGTGAGAGTGACAATGAGAGTTACAGTGACAGTGAGAGTGACAGTGAGAGCGAAAGTGAGAGTTGCAGTGACAGTGAGTGCGACAAAGAGAGTTACAGTGACAGTGAGAGTGACAATGAGACTAACAGTGACAGTGAGAGTGACAGTGAGAGCGAAAGTGAGAGTTACAGTGACAATGAGTGTTACAGTGACAGTGAGAGCGACATTGAGAGTTACAGTGACAGTGACAGTGACCGTGAGAGTTACAGTGACAGTGGGAGTGACAATGAGAGTTACAGTGACAGTGAGAGTGACAGTGAGAGTTACGGTGACAGTGAGGGCGACAATGAGAGTTACATTGACAATGAGAGCGACAATGAGAGTTACAGTGCAAGTGAGAGTGACAGTGAGATCGAAATTGAGAGTTACAGTTACAGTGAGAGCGAAAATGAGAGTTACAGTGTCAGTGAGAGTGACAGTGAGAGCAACAATGAGAGTTACAGTGACAGTGAGAGCGACAATGAGAGTTACAGTGATAGTGAGAGCGACAATGATATTTCCAGTGACAGTGAGAGTGACAATGAGAGTTACAGTGACAGTGAGACCGATAATGAGAGATACAGCGAGAGTTACAGTGACAGTGAGAGTTACAGTGAGAGCGACAATGAGATTTACAGTGACAGTGAGAGCGACAATGAGAGTTACAGTGACAGTGAGAGCGACAATGAGAGTTAAAGTGACAGTGAGAGTGACAGCGAGAGTTACAGTGAGAGTTACAGTGACAGTGAGAGTGACAGTGACAGTTAAAGTGACAGTGAGATTGACAGTGAGAGTGACAGTGAGAGCGACAATGAGAGTTACAGTGACAGTGAGAGTTACAGTGACAGTGAGAGCGACAATGAGAGTTACAGTGACAGTGAGAGTGACAGTGACAGCGACAATGAGAGTTTCAGTGACATTGAGAGTGACAGTGAGAGTTAAAGTGACAGTGAGAGAGACAGCGAGAGTTACAGTGAGAGTTACAGTGACAGTGAGAGTGACAGTGACAGTTATAGTCACAGTGAGATTGACAGTGAGAGTGACAGTGAGAGCGACAATGAGATTTACAGTGACAGTGAGAGCGACAATGAGAGTTACAGTGACAGTGAGAGCGACAGTGAGAGTTCAAGTGACAGTGAAAGTGACAATGAGAGTTACAGTGACATTGATAGTGACAGTGACAGTGAGAGTGACAATGAGAGTTACAGTGACAGTGAGAGCGACAATGAGAGTTACAGTGACAGTGAGAGTTACAGTGACAGCGAGAGTTACAGTGAGAGCAACAGTGAGAGTTACAGTGACATTGAGAGTTACAGTGAGAGTTACAGTGACAGTGAGACTGACAGTGAGACTGACAGTGACAGCGACAATGAGTGTTACAGTGACATTGATAGTGACAGTGAGAGTTACAGTGTCAGTGAGAGTGACAGTGAGAGCGACAATGAGATTTACAGTGACAGTGAGAGTGACAGCGAGAGTTACAGTGAGAGTTAAAGTGACAGTGAGAGTGACAGTGACAGTTATAGTGACAGTGAGATTGACAGTGTGAGTGACAGTGAGAGCGACAATGAGAGTTACAGTGACAGTGAGAGTTACAGTGACAGTGAGAGCGACAATGAGAGTTACAGTGACAGTGAGAGTGACAGTGACAGCGACAATGAGAGTTTCAGTGTCATTGAGAGTGACATTGAGAGTTACAGTGTCAGTGATTGTGACAGTGAGAGCGACAATGAGATTTACAGTGACAGTGAGAGCGACAATGAGAGTTACAGTGACAGTGAGAGCGACAATGAGAGTTAAAGTGACAGTGAGAGTGACAGCGAGAGTTACAGTGAGAGTTACAGTGACAGTGAGAGTGACAGTGACAGTTAAAGTGACAGTGAGATTGACAGTGAGAGTGACAGTGAGAGCGACAATGAGAGTTACAGTGACAGTGAGATTTACAGTGACAGTGAGAGCGACAATGAGAGTTACAGTGACAGTGAGAGTGGCAGTGACAGCGACAATGAGAGTTTCAGTGACATTGAGAGTGACAGTGAGAGTTAAAGTGACAGTGAGAGAGACAGCGAGAGTTACAGTGAGAGTTACAGTGACAGTGAGAGTGACAGTGACAGTTATAGTGACAGTGAGATTGACAGTGAGAGTGACAGTGAGAGCGACAATGAGATTTACAGTGACAGTGAGAGCGACAATGAGAGTTACAGTGACAGTGAGAGCGACAGTGAGAGTTCAAGTGACAGTGAAAGTGACAATGAGAGTTACAGTGACATTGAGAGTGACAGTGACAGTGAGAGTGACAATGAGAGTTACAGTGACAGTGAGAGCGACAATGAGAGTTACAGTGACAGTGAGAGTTACAGTGACAGCGAGAGTTACAGTGAGAGCAACAGTGAGAGTTACAGTGACGTTGAGAGTTACAGTGAGAGTTACAGTGACAGTGAGACTGACAGTGAGACTGACAGTGACAGCGACAATGAGTGTTACAGTGACATTGATAGTGACAGTGAGAGTTACAGTGTCAGTGAGAGTGACAGTGAGAGCGACAATGAGATTTACAGTGACAGTGAGAGTGACAGCGAGAGTTACAGTGAGAGTTACAGTGACAGTGAGAGTGACAGTGACAGTTATAGTGACAGTGAGATTGACAGTGTGAGTGACAGTGAGAGCGACAATGAGAGTTACAGTGACAGTGAGAGTTACAGTGACAGTGAGAGCGACAATGAGTGTTACAGTGACAGTGAGAGTGACAGTGACAGCGACAATGAGAGTTTCAGTGACATTGAGAGTGACATTGAGAGTTACAGTGTCAGTGAGTGTGACAGTGAGAGCGACAATGAGATTTACAGTGACAGTGAGAGCGACAATGAGAGTTACAGTGACAGTGAGAGCGACAATGAGAGTTAAAGTGACAGTGAGAGTGACAGCGAGAGTTACAGTGAGAGTTACAGTGACAGTGAGAGTGACAGTGACAGTTAAAGTGACAGTGAGATTGACAGTGAGAGTGACAGTGAGAGCGACAATGAGAGTTACAGTGACAGTGAGAGTGACAGTGACAGCGACAATGAGAGTTTCAGTGTCATTGAGAGTGACATTGAGAGTTACAGTGTCAGTGATTGTGACAGTGAGAGCGACAATGAGATTTACAGTGACAGTGAGAGCGACAATGAGAGTTACAGTGACAGTGAGAGCGACAATGAGAGTTAAAGTGACAGTGAGAGTGACAGCGAGAGTTACAGTGAGAGTTACAGTGACAGTGAGAGTGACAGTGACAGTTAAAGTGACAGTGAGATTGACAGTGAGAGTGACAGTGAGAGCGACAATGAGAGTTACAGTGACAGTGAGATTTACAGTGACAGTGAGAGCGACAATGAGAGTTACAGTGACAGTGAGAGTGACAGTGACAGCGACAATGAGAGTTTCAGTGACATTGAGAGTGACAGTGAGAGTTAAAGTGACAGTGAGAGAGACAGCGAGAGTTACAGTGAGAGTTACAGTGACAGTGAGAGTGACAGTGACAGTTATAGTGACAGTGAGATTGACAGTGAGAGTGACAGTGAGAGCGACAATGAGATTTACAGTGACAGTGAGAGCGACAATGAGAGTTACAGTGACAGTGAGAGCGACAGTGAGAGTTCAAGTGACAGTGAAAGTGACAATGAGAGTTACAGTGACATTGAGAGTGACAGTGACAGTGAGAGTGACAATGAGAGTTACAGTGACAGTGAGAGCGACAATGAGAGTTACAGTGACAGTGAGAGTTACAGTGACAGCGAGAGTTACAGTGAGAGCAACAGTGAGAGTTACAGTGACGTTGAGAGTTACAGTGAGAGTTACAGTGACAGTGAGACTGACAGTGAGACTGACAGTGACAGCGACAATGAGTGTTACAGTGACATTGATAGTGACAGTGAGAGTTACAGTGTCAGTGAGAGTGACAGTGAGAGCGACAATGAGATTTACAGTGACAGTGAGAGTGACAGCGAGAGTTACAGTGAGAGTTACAGTGACAGTGAGAGTGACAGTGACAGTTATAGTGACAGTGAGATTGACAGTGTGAGTGACAGTGAGAGCGACAATGAGAGTTACAGTGACAGTGAGAGTTACAGTGACAGTGAGAGCGACAATGAGTGTTACAGTGACAGTGAGAGTGACAGTGACAGCGACAATGAGAGTTTCAGTGACATTGAGAGTGACATTGAGAGTTACAGTGTCAGTGAGTGTGACAGTGAGAGCGACAATGAGATTTACAGTGACAGTGAGAGCGACAATGAGAGTTACAGTGACAGTGAGAGCGACAATGAGAGTTAAAGTGACAGTGAGAGTGACAGCGAGAGTTACAGTGAGAGTTACAGTGACAGTGAGAGTGACAGTGACAGTTAAAGTGACAGTGAGATTGACAGTGAGAGTGACAGTGAGAGCGACAATGAGAGTTACAGTGACAGTGAGATTTACAGTGACAGTGAGAGCGACAATTTGAGTTACAGTGACAGTGAGAGTGACAGTGACAGCGACAATGAGAGTTTCAGTGACATTGAGAGTAACAGTGAGAGTTAAAGTGACAGTGAGAGTGACAGCGAGAGTTACAGTGAGAGTTACAGTGACAGTGAGAGTGACAGTGACAGTTATAGTGACAGTGAGATTGACAGTGAGAGTGACAGTGAGAGCGACAATGAGATTTACAGTGACAGTGAGAGCGACAATGAGAGTTACAGTGACAGTGAGAGCGACAATGAGTGTTAAAGTGACAGTGAGAGTGACATCGAGAATTACAGTGAGAGTTACAGTGACAGTGAGAGTGACAGTGACAGTTATAGTGACAGTGAGATTGACAGTGAGAGTGACAGAGAGAGCGACAATGAGAGTTACAGTGACAGTGAGAGTTACAGTGACAGTGAGAGCGACAATGTGAGTTACAGTGACAGTGAGAGCGACAATGAGAGTTACAGTGACAGGGAGAGTGACAGTGAGAGTTACAGTGACAGTGAGAGCAACAATCAGTGTTACAGTGACAGTGAGAGTGACAGTGAGAGTTACAGTGACAGTGAGAGCGACAATGCGAGTTACAGTGACAGTCAGAGCGACAAAGAAAGTTACAGTGACAGTGAGAGTGACAATGAGATTTACAGTGACAGTGAGAGTGACAGGGAGAGTGACAGTGAGAGTTACAGTGACAGTGAGAGCGACAATGAGTGTTACAGTGACAGTGAGAGTGACAATGATAGTTACAGTGACAGTGAGAGTAAAAGTGAGAGCGAAAGTGAGAGTTACAGTGACAGTGAGAGTGACAAAGAGAGTTACTGTGACAGTGAGAGTGACAATGAGAGTTACAGTGACAGTGAGAGCGAAAGTGAGAGTTACAGTGACAGTGAGAGTGACAAAGAGAGTTACAGTGACAGTGAGAGTGACAATGAGAGTTACAGTGACAGTGAGAGTGACAATGAGAGCGAAAGTGAGAGTTACAGTGAGAATGAGTGTTACAGTGACAGTGAGAGTGACATTGAGAGTTACAGTGACAGTGACAGTGACAGTGAGAGTTACAGTGACATTGAGAGTGACAATGAGAGTTACAGTGACAGTGAGAGTGACAGTGAGATCGAAAGTGAGAGTTACAGTGACAGTGAGAGCGACAATGAGAGTTACAGTGTCAGTGAGAGTGACAGTGAGAGCAACAATGAGAGTTACAGTGACAGTGAGAGCGACAATGAGAGTTACAGTGACAGTGAGAGCCACAATGAGAGTTACAGTGACAGTGAGAGTGACAATGAGATTTACAGTGACAGTGAGAGCGATAATGAGAGTTACATTGAGAGTTACAGTGACAGTGAGTGTTACAGTGAGAGCGACAATGAGACTTACAGTGAGAGTGAGAGCGACAATGAGAGTTACAGTGACAGTGAGAGCGACATTGAGAGTTACAGTGACAGTGAGAGCGACAATGAGATTTACAGTGACAGTGAGAGTGACAATGAGAGTTACAGTGACAGTGAGAGCGACAATGAGAGTTACATTGACAGTGAGAGCGACAATGAGAGTTGCAGTGACAGTGAGAGCGACAATGAGAGTTACAGAGACAGCGCGAGCGACAGTGAGAGTTACAGTGACTGTGAGAGTGACAATGAGAGTTACAGTGACAGTGAGAGCGACAATGAGAGTTACAGTGACAGTGAGAGCGACAATGAGAGTTACAGTGACAGGGAGAGTGACAGTGACAGTGAGAGTGACAGTGAGAGTTACAGTGACAGTGAGAGCATCAATGAGACTTACAGTGACAGTGAGAGTTACAGTGACATTGAGAACGACAATAAGAGTTAAAGTGACAGTGACAGTGACATTGAGATTTTCAGTGATAGTGAGAGTGACAGTGAGAGTGACAGTGAGAGCGACAATGAGAGTTAAAGTGACAGTGAGTGTGACAGTGAGAGTTACAGTGACAGTGAAAGTGACAATGAGAGTTACAGTGACAGTGAGAGCAACAGTGAGAGTTACAGTGAGAGTGAGACTGACACTGACAGTGACAGTGAGAGCGACAATGAGAGTTACAGTGACAGTGAGAGTGACAATGAGAGTTACAGTGACAGTAAGAGTGACAGTGATAGCGACTATGAGAGTTACAGTGACATTGAGAGTGACAGTGAGAGTTACAGTGACAGTGAGAGTGACAGTGAGAGCGACAATGAGATTTACAGTGACAGTGAGAGCGACAATGAGAGTTACAGTGACAGTGAGAGTGACAGCGAGAGTTACAGTGACAGTGAGAGCGACACTGAGAGTTACAGTGACAGTGAGAGCGACAGTGCGAGTTACAGTGACAGTGAGAGCGACAGTGAGAGTGACAGTGACAATGAGAGTGACAATGAGAGTTACAGTGACAGTCAGAGCGACAATGAGAGTTACAGTGACAGTGAGAGTTACAGTGACAGTGAGAGTGACAATGAGAGTTACAGTGACAGTGAGAGTGACAATGAGAGTTACAGTGACAGTGAGAGTTACAGTGACAGTGAGAGTGACAATGAGAGTTACAGTGACAGTGAGAGCGACAATGAGAGTTACAGTGACAGTGAGAGTGACAATGAGATTTACATTGACAGTGAGAGTTAGAGTGACCGTGAGGGCGACAGTGAGAGTGACAGTGACAGTGAGAGCGACAATGAGAGTTACAGTGACAGTGAGAGCGACAGTGAGAGTTACAGTGACAGTGAGAGTGACAATGTGATTTACAGTGACAGTGAGAGCGATAATGAGAGCAACATTGAGAGTTACAGTGACAGTGAGAGCAACAGTGAGAGTTTCAGTGACAGCGAGAGTGACAGTGAGCGCAACAGTGAGAATTACAGTGACAGTGAGAGTTACAGTGACAGTGAGAGCGACAATGAGAGTTACAGTGACAGTGAGAGTGACAGTGACAGCGACAATGAGAGTTACAGTGACATTGAGAGTGACAGTGAGAGTTACAGTGACAGTGAGAGTGACAGTGAGAGCGACAATGAGATTTACAGTGACAGTGAGAGCGACAATGAGAGTTACAGTGAAAGTGAGAGTGACAGCGAGAGTTACAGTGACAGTGAGAGCGACAGTGAGAGTTACAGTGACAGTGAGAGTGACAGCGAGAGTTACAGTGACAGTGAGAGCGACACTGTGAGTTACAGTGACAGTGAGAGCGACAGTGCAAGTTACAGTGACAGTGAGAGCGACAATGAGAGTTACAGTGACAGTGAGAGTGACAATGAGAGTTACAGTGACAGTGAGAGCGACAATGAGAGTTACAGTGACAGTGAATGTGACAATGGGAGTTACAGTGACAGTTAGAGTGACAATGAGAGTTACAGTGACAGTGAGAGCAACATTGAGAGTTACAGTGACAGTGACAGCAACAGTGAGAGTTTCAGTGACAGCGAGAGTGACAGTGAGAGCAACAGTGAGAGTTACAGTGACAGTGAGAGTGACAGTGACAGTGAGAGCAACAATGAGAGTTACAGTGACAGTGAGAGCGACAATGAGAGTTACAGTGACAGGGAGAGTGACAGTGAGAGTTACAGTGACAGTGAGAGTTACAGTGACAGTGAATTTACAGCGACAATGAGAGTTACAGTGACAGTGAGAGTGACAGTGAGAGCGACAATGAGAGTTACAGTGACAGTGAGAGCGACAAAGAGAGTTACAGTGAAAGTGAGAGTGACAATGAGAGTTACAGTGACAGTGAGAGTGACAGTGAGAGCGAAAGTGAGAGTGACAGTGACCGTGAGAGTTACAGTGACAGTGAGAGTGACAATGAGAGTTACAGTGACAGTGAGAGTGACAGTGAGAATTACAGTGACAGTGAGGGCGACAATGAGAGTTACAGTGACAATGAGATCGACAATGAGAGTTACAGTGACAGTGACAGTGACCGTGAGAGTTACAGTGACAGTGAGAGTGACAATGAGAGTTACAGTGACAGTGAGAGTGACAGTGAGAGTTACAGTGACAGTGAGGGCGACAATGAGAGTTACAGTGACAATGAGAGCGACAATTAGTGTTACAGTGCAAGTGAGAGTGACAGTGAGATCGAAATTGAGAGTTACAGTGACAGTGAGAGCGAAAATGAGAGTTACAGTGTCAGTGAGAGTGACAGTGAGGGCAACAATGAGAGTTACAGTGACAGTGAGAGCGACAATGAGAGTTACAGTGACAGTGAGAGCGACAATGAGAGTTACAGTGACAGTGAGAGTGACAATGTGATTTACAGTGACAGTGAGAGCGATAATGAGAGCAACATTTAGAGTTACAGTGACAGTGAGAGCAACAGTGAGAGTTTCAGTGACAGCGAGAGTGACAGTGAGCGCAACAGTGAGAGTTACAGTGACAGTGAGAGTTACAGTGACAGTGAGAGCGACAATGAGAGTTACAGTGACAGGGAGAGTGACAGTGAGAGTTACAGTGAAAGGGAGAGTTACAGTGACAGTGCGAGTGAGAGTGAGAGCGACAATGAGAGTTACAGTGACAGTCAGAGCGACAAAGAGAGTTACAGTGACAGTGAGAGTGACAATGAGAGTTACAGTGACAGTGAGAGTGACAGTGAGAGCGAAAGTGAGAGTTGCAGTGACAGTGAGTGTGACAGTGAGAGTTACAGTGACAGTGAAAGTGACAATGAGAGTTACAGTGACAGTGAGAGCAACAGTGAGAGTTACAGTGAGAGTGAGACTGACACTGACAGTGACAGTGAGAGCGACAATGAGAGTTACAGTGACAGTGAGAGTGACAATGAGAGTTACAGTGACAGTAAGAGTGACAGTGATAGCGACTATGAGAGTTACAGTGACATTGAGAGTGACAGTGAGAGTTACAGTGACAGTGAGAGTGACAGTGAGAGCGACAATGAGATTTACAGTGACAGTGAGAGCGACAATGAGAGTTACAGTGACAGTGAGAGTGACAGCGAGAGTTACAGTGACAGTGAGAGCGACACTGAGAGTTACAGTGACAGTGAGAGCGACAGTGCGAGTTACAGTGACAGTGAGAGCGACAGTGAGAGTGACAGTGACAGTGAGAGTGACAATGAGAGTTACAGTGACAGTCAGAGCGACAATGAGAGTTATAGTGACAGTGAGAGTTACAGTGACAGTGAGAGTGACAATGAGAGTTACAGTGACAGTGAGAGTGACAATGAGAGTTACAGTGACAGTGAGAGTTACAGTGACAGTGAGAGTGACAATGAGAGTTACAGTGACAGTGAGAGCGACAATGAGAGTTACAGTGACAGTGAGAGTGACAATGAGATTTACATTGACAGTGAGAGTTAGAGTGACCGTGAGGGCGACAGTGAGAGTGACAGTGACAGTGAGAGCGACAATGAGAGTTACAGTGACAGTGAGAGCGACAGTGAGAGTTACAGTGACAGTGAGAGTGACAATGTGATTTACAGTGACAGTGAGAGCGATAATGAGAGTTTCAGTGACATTGAGAGTGACAGTGAGAGTTAAAGTGACAGTGAGAGTGACAGCGAGAGTTACAGTGAGAGTTACAGTGACAGTGAGAGTGACAGTGACAATTATAGTGACAGTGAGATTGACAGTGAGAGTGACAGTGAGAGCGACAATGAGAGTTACAGTGACAGTGAGAGCGACAATGAGAGTTACAGTGACAGTGAGAGTGACAATGAGATTTACAGTGACAGTGAGAGTTAGAGTGACAGTGAGGGCGACAGTGAGAGTGACAGTGACAGTGAGAGCGACAATGAGAGTTACAGTGACAGTGAGAGTGACAGCGAGAGTTACAGTGACAGTGAGAGCGACACTGTGAGTTACATTGACAGTGAGAGCGACAGTGCAAGTTACAGTGACAGTGAGACCGACAATGAGTGTTACAGTGACAGTGAGAGTGACAATGAGAGTTACAGTGACAGTGAGAGCGACAATGAGAGTTACAGTGACAGTGAATGTGACAATGGGAGTTACAGTGACAGTTAGAGTGACAATGAGAGTTACAGTGACAGTGAGAGCAACATTGAGAGTTACAGTGACAGTGAGAGCAACAGTGAGAATTTCAGTGACAGCGAGAGTGACAGTGAGAGCAACAGTGAGAGTTACAGTGACAGTGAGAGTGACAGTGACAGTGAGAGCAACAATGAGAGTTACAGTGGCAGTGAGAGCGACAATGAGAGTTACAGTGACAGGGAGAGTGACAGTGAGAGTTACAGTGACAGTGAGAGTTACAGTGACAGTGAATTTACAGCGACAATGAGAGTTACAGTGACAGTGAGAGTGACAGTGAGAGCGACAATGAGAGTTACAGTGACAGTGAGAGCGACAAAGAGAGTTACAGTGACAGTGAGAGTGACAATGAGAGTTACAGTGACAGTGAGAGTGACAGTGAGAGTGAAAGTGAGAGTGACAGTGACCGTGAGAGTTACAGTGACAGTGAGAGTGACAATGAGTGTTACAGTGACAGTGAGAGTGACAGTGAGAATTACAGTGACAGTGAGGGCGACAATGAGAGTTACAGTGACAATGAGATCGACAATGAGAGTTACAGTGACAGTGACAGTGACCGTGAGAGTTACAGTGACAGTGAGAGTGACAATGAGAGTTACAGTGACAGTGAGAGTGACAGTGAGAGTTACAGTGACAGTGAGGGCGACAATGAGAGTTACAGTGACAATGAGAGCGACAATTAGAGTTACAGTGCAAGTGAGAGTGACAGTGAGATCGAAATTGTGAGTTACAGTGACAGTGAGAGCGAAAATGAGAGTTACAGTGTCAGTGAGAGTGACAGTGAGGGCAACAATGAGAGTTACAGTGACAGTGAGAGCGACAATGAGAGTTACAGTGACAGTGAGAGCGACAATGACTGTTACAGTGACAGTGAGAGTGACAATGTGATTTACAGTGACAGTGAGAGCGATAATGAGAGCAACATTGAGAGTTACAGTGACAGTGAGAGCAACAGTGAGAGTTTCAGTGACAGCGAGAGTGACAGTGAGCGCAACAGTGAGAGTTACAGTGACAGTGAGAGTTACAGTGACAGTGAGAGCGACAATGAGAGTTACAGTGACAGGGAGAGTGACAGTGAGAGTTACAGTGAAAGTGAGAGTTACAGTGACAGTGAGAGTGAGAGTGAGAGCGACAATGAGAGTTACAGTGACAGTCAGAGCGACAAAGAGAGTTACAGTGACAGTGAGAGTGACAATGAGAGTTACAGTGACAGTGAGAGTGACAGTGAGAGCGAAAGTGAGAGTTGCAGTGACAGTGAGTGCGACAAAGAGAGTTACAGTGACAGTGAGAGTGACAATGAGACTAACAGTGACAGTGAGAGTGACAGTGAGAGCGAAAGTGAGAGTTACAGTGACAATGAGTGTTACAGTGACAGTGAGAGCGACATTGAGAGTTACAGTGACAGTGACAGTGACCGTGAGAGTTACAGTGACAGTGGGAGTGACAATGAGAGTTACAGTGACAGTGAGAGTGACAGTGAGAGTTACGGTGACAGTGAGGGCGACAATGAGAGTTACAGTGACAATGAGAGCGACAATGAGAGTTACAGTGCAAGTGAGAGTGACAGTGAGATCGAAATTGAGATTTACAGTTACAGTGAGATCGAAAATGAGAGTTACAGTGTCAGTGAGAGTGACAGTGAGAGCAACAATGAGAGTTACAGTGACAGTGAGAGCGACAATGAGAGTTACAGTGATAGTGAGAGCGACAATGATATTTCCAGTGACAGTGAGAGTGACAATGAAAGTTACAGTGACAGTGAGAGCGATAATGAGAGATACAGTGAGAGTTACAGTGACAGTGAGAGTTACAGTGAGAGCGACAATGAGATTTACAGTGACAGTGAGAGCGACAATGAGAGTTACAGTGACAGTGAGAGCGACAATGAGAGTTAAAGTGACAGTGAGAGTGACAGCGAGAGTTACAGTGAGAGTTACAGTGACAGTGAGAGTGACAGTGACAGTTAAAGTGACAGTGAGATTGACAGTGAGAGTGACAATGAGAGCGACAATGAGAGTTACAGTGACAGTGAGAGTTACAGTGACAGTGAGAGCGACAATGAGAGTTACAGTGACAGTGAGAGTGACAGTGACAGCGACAATGAGAGTTTTAGTGACATTGAGAGTGACAGGGAGAGTTAAAGTGACAGTGAGAGTGACAGCGAGATTTACAGTGAGAGTTACAGTGACAGTGAGAGTGACAGTGACAGTTATAGTGACAGTGAGATTGACAGTGAGAGTGACAGTGAGAGCGACAATGAGATTTACAGTGACAGTGAGAGCGACAATGAGAGTTACAGTGACAGTGAGAGCGACAGTGAGAGTTCAAGTGACAGTGAAAGTGACAATGAGAGTTACAGTGACATTGATAGTGACAGTGACAGTGAGAGTGACAATGAGAGTTACAGTGACAGTGAGAGCGACAATGAGAGTTACAGTGACAGTGAGAGTGACAATGAGAGTTACAGTGACAGTAAGAGTGACAGTGATAGCGACTATGAGAGTTACAGTGACATTGAGAGTGACAGTGAGAGTTACAGTGACAGTGAGAGTGACAGTGAGAGCGACAATGAGATTTACAGTGACAGTGAGAGCGACAATGAGAGTTACAGTGACAGTGAGAGTGACAGCGAGAGTTACAGTGACAGTGAGAGCGACACTGAGAGTTACAGTGACAGTGAGAGCGACAGTGCGAGTTACAGTGACAGTGAGAGCGACAGTGAGAGTGACAGTGACAGTGAGAGTGACAATGAGAGTTACAGTGACAGTCAGAGCGACAATGAGAGTTACAGTGACAGTGAGAGTTACAGTGACAGTGAGAGTGACAATGAGAGTTACAGTGACAGTGAGAGTGACAATGAGAGTTACAGTGACAGTGAGAGTTACAGTGACAGTGAGAGTGACAATGAGAGTTACAGTGACAGTGAGAGCGACAATGAGAGTTACAGTGACAGTGAGAGTGACAATGAGATTTACATTGACAGTGAGAGTTAGAGTGACCGTGAGGGCGACAGTGAGAGTGACAGTGACAGTGAGAGCGACAATGAGAGTTACAGTGACAGTGAGAGCGACAGTGAGAGTTACAGTGACAGTGAGAGTGACAATGTGATTTACAGTGACAGTGAGAGCGATAATGAGAGCAACATTGAGAGTTACAGTGACAGTGAGAGCAACAGTGAGAGTTTCAGTGACAGCGAGAGTGACAGTGAGCGCAACAGTGAGAATTACAGTGACAGTGAGAGTTACAGTGACAGTGAGAGCGACAATGAGAGTTACAGTGACAGTGAGAGTGACAGTGACAGCGACAATGAGAGTTACAGTGACATTGAGAGTGACAGTGAGAGTTACAGTGACAGTGAGAGTGACAGTGAGAGCGACAATGAGATTTACAGTGACAGTGAGAGCGACAATGAGAGTTACAGTGAAAGTGAGAGTGACAGCGAGAGTTACAGTGACAGTGAGAGCGACAGTGAGAGTTACAGTGACAGTGAGAGTGACAGCGAGAGTTACAGTGACAGTGAGAGCGACACTGTGAGTTACAGTGACAGTGAGAGCGACAGTGCAAGTTACAGTGACAGTGAGAGCGACAATGAGAGTTACAGTGACAGTGAGAGTGACAATGAGAGTTACAGTGACAGTGAGAGCGACAATGAGAGTTACAGTGACAGTGAATGTGACAATGGGAGTTACAGTGACAGTTAGAGTGACAATGAGAGTTACAGTGACAGTGAGAGCAACATTGAGAGTTACAGTGACAGTGACAGCAACCGTGAGAGTTTCAGTGACAGCGAGAGTGACAGTGAGAGCAACAGTGCGAGTTACAGTGACAGTGAGAGTGACAGTGACAGTGAGAGCAACAATGAGAGTTACAGTGACAGTGAGAGCGACAATGAGAGTTACAGTGACAGGGAGAGTGACAGTGAGAGTTACAGTGACAGTGAGAGTTACAGTGACAGTGAATTTACAGCGACAATGAGAGTTACAGTGACAGTGAGAGTGACAGTGAGAGCGACAATGAGAGTTACAGTGACAGTGAGAGCGACAAAGAGAGTTACAGTGAAAGTGAGAGTGACAATGAGAGTTACAGTGACAGTGAGAGTGACAGTGAGAGCGAAAGTGAGAGTGACAGTGACCGTGAGAGTTACAGTGACAGTGAGAGTGACAATGAGAGTTACAGTGACAGTGAGAGTGACAGTGAGAATTACAGTGACAGTGAGGGCGACAATGAGAGTTACAGTGACAATGAGATCGACAATGAGAGTTACAGTGACAGTGACAGTGACCGTGAGAGTTACAGTGACAGTGAGAGTGACAATGAGAGTTACAGTGACAGTGAGAGTGACAGTGAGAGTTACAGTGACAGTGAGGGCGACAATGAGAGTTACAGTGACAATGAGAGCGACAATTAGAGTTACAGTGCAAGTGAGAGTGACAGTGAGATCGAAATTGAGAGTTACAGTGACAGTGAGAGCGAAAATGAGAGTTACAGTGTCAGTGAGAGTGACAGTGAGGGCAACAATGAGAGTTACAGTGACAGTGAGAGCGACAATGAGAGTTACAGTGACAGTGAGAGCGACAATGAGAGTTACAGTGACAGTGAGAGTGACAATGTGATTTACAGTGACAGTGAGAGCGATAATGAGAGCAACATTTAGAGTTACAGTGACAGTGAGAGCAACAGTGAGAGTTTCAGTGACAGCGAGAGTGACAGTGAGCGCAACAGTGAGAGTTACAGTGACAGTGAGAGTTACAGTGACAGTGAGAGCGACAATGAGAGTTACAGTGACAGGGAGAGTGACAGTGAGAGTTACAGTGAAAGGGAGAGTTACAGTGACAGTGCGAGTGAGAGTGAGAGCGACAATGAGAGTTACAGTGACAGTCAGAGCGACAAAGAGAGTTACAGTGACAGTGAGAGTGACAATGAGAGTTACAGTGACAGTGAGAGTGACAGTGAGAGCGAAAGTGAGAGTTGCAGTGACAGTGAGTGTGACAGTGAGAGTTACAGTGACAGTGAAAGTGACAATGAGAGTTACAGTGACAGTGAGAGCAACAGTGAGAGTTACAGTGAGAGTGAGACTGACACTGACAGTGACAGTGAGAGCGACAATGAGAGTTACAGTGACAGTGAGAGTGACAATGAGAGTTACAGTGACAGTAAGAGTGACAGTGATAGCGACTATGAGAGTTACAGTGACATTGAGAGTGACAGTGAGAGTTACAGTGACAGTGAGAGTGACAGTGAGAGCGACAATGAGATTTACAGTGACAGTGAGAGCGACAATGAGAGTTACAGTGACAGTGAGAGTGACAGCGAGAGTTACAGTGACAGTGAGAGCGACACTGAGAGTTACAGTGACAGTGAGAGCGACAGTGCGAGTTACAGTGACAGTGAGAGCGACAGTGAGAGTGACAGTGACAGTGAGAGTGACAATGAGAGTTACAGTGACAGTCAGAGCGACAATGAGAGTTATAGTGACAGTGAGAGTTACAGTGACAGTGAGAGTGACAATGAGAGTTACAGTGACAGTGAGAGTGACAATGAGAGTTACAGTGACAGTGAGAGTTACAGTGACAGTGAGAGTGACAATGAGAGTTACAGTGACAGTGAGAGCGACAATGAGAGTTACAGTGACAGTGAGAGTGACAATGAGATTTACATTGACAGTGAGAGTTAGAGTGACCGTGAGGGCGACAGTGAGAGTGACAGTGACAGTGAGAGCGACAATGAGAGTTACAGTGACAGTGAGAGCGACAGTGAGAGTTACAGTGACAGTGAGAGTGACAATGTGATTTACAGTGACAGTGAGAGCGATAATGAGAGCAACATTGAGAGTTACAGTGACAGTGAGAGCAACAGTGAGAGTTTCAGTGACAGCGAGAGTGACAGTGAGCGCAACAGTGAGAATTACAGTGACAGTGAGAGTTACAGTGACAGTGAGAGCGACAATGAGAGTTACAGTGACAGTGAGAGTGACAGTGACAGCGACAATGAGAGTTACAGTGACATTGAGAGTGACAGTGAGAGTTACAGTGACAGTGAGAGTGACAGTGAGAGCGACAATGAGATTTACAGTGACAGTGAGAGCGACAATGAGAGTTACAGTGAAAGTGAGAGTGACAGCGAGAGTTACAGTGACAGTGAGAGCGACAGTGAGAGTTACAGTGACAGTGAGAGTGACAGCGAGAGTTACAGTGACAGTGAGAGCGACACTGTGAGTTACAGTGACAGTGAGAGCGACAGTGCAAGTTACAGTGACAGTGAGAGCGACAATGAGAGTTACAGTGACAGTGAGAGTGACAATGAGAGTTACAGTGACAGTGAGAGCGACAATGAGAGTTACAGTGACAGTGAATGTGACAATGGGAGTTACAGTGACAGTTAGAGTGACAATGAGAGTTACAGTGACAGTGAGAGCAACATTGAGAGTTACAGTGACAGTGACAGCAACAGTGAGAGTTTCAGTGACAGCGAGAGTGACAGTGAGAGCAACAGTGAGAGTTACAGTGACAGTGAGAGTGACAGTGACAGTGAGAGCAACAATGAGAGTTACAGTGACAGTGAGAGCGACAATGAGAGTTACAGTGACAGGGAGAGTGACAGTGAGAGTTACAGTGACAGTGAGAGTTACAGTGACAGTGAATTTACAGCGACAATGAGAGTTACAGTGACAGTGAGAGTGACAGTGAGAGCGACAATGAGAGTTACAGTGACAGTGAGAGCGACAAAGAGAGTTACAGTGAAAGTGAGAGTGACAATGAGAGTTACAGTGACAGTGAGAGTGACAGTGAGAGCGAAAGTGAGAGTGACAGTGACCGTGAGAGTTACAGTGACAGTGAGAGTGACAATGAGAGTTACAGTGACAGTGAGAGTGACAGTGAGAATTACAGTGACAGTGAGGGCGACAATGAGAGTTACAGTGACAATGAGATCGACAATGAGAGTTACAGTGACAGTGACAGTGACCGTGAGAGTTACAGTGACAGTGAGAGTGACAATGAGAGTTACAGTGACAGTGAGAGTGACAGTGAGAGTTACAGTGACAGTGAGGGCGACAATGAGAGTTACAGTGACAATGAGAGCGACAATTAGAGTTACAGTGCAAGTGAGAGTGACAGTGAGATCGAAATTGAGAGTTACAGTGACAGTGAGAGCGAAAATGAGAGTTACAGTGTCAGTGAGAGTGACAGTGAGGGCAACAATGAGAGTTACAGTGACAGTGAGAGCGACAATGAGAGTTACAGTGACAGTGAGAGCGACAATGAGAGTTACAGTGACAGTGAGAGTGACAATGTGATTTACAGTGACAGTGAGAGCGATAATGAGAGCAACATTTAGAGTTACAGTGACAGTGAGAGCAACAGTGAGAGTTTCAGTGACAGCGAGAGTGACAGTGAGCGCAACAGTGAGAGTTACAGTGACAGTGAGAGTTACAGTGACAGTGAGAGCGACAATGAGAGTTACAGTGACAGGGAGAGTGACAGTGAGAGTTACAGTGAAAGGGAGAGTTACAGTGACAGTGCGAGTGAGAGTGAGAGCGACAATGAGAGTTACAGTGACAGTCAGAGCGACAAAGAGAGTTACAGTGACAGTGAGAGTGACAATGAGAGTTACAGTGACAGTGAGAGTGACAGTGAGAGCGAAAGTGAGAGTTGCAGTGACAGTGAGTGCGACAAAGAGAGTTACAGTGACAGTGAGAGTGACAATGAGACTAACAGTGACAGTGAGAGTGACAGTGAGAGCGAAAGTGAGAGTTACAGTGACAATGAGTGTTACAGTGACAGTGAGAGCGACATTGAGAGTTACAGTGACAGTGACAGTGACCGTGAGAGTTACAGTGACAGTGGGAGTGACAATAAGAGTTACAGTGACAGTGAGAGTGACAGTGAGAGTTACGGTGACAGTGAGGGCGACAATGAGAGTTACAGTGACAATGAGAGCGACAATGAGAGTTACAGTGCAAGTGAGAATGACAGTGAGATCGAAATTGAGAGTTACAGTTACAGTGGGATCGAAAATGAGAGTTACAGTGTCAGTGAGAGTGACAGTGAGAGCAACAATGAGAGTTACAGTGACAGTGAGAGCGACAATGAGAGTTACAGTGATAGTGAGAGGGACAATGATAATTTCCAGTGACAGTGAGAGTGACAATGAGAGTTACAGTGACAGTGAGAGCGATAATGAGAGATACAGTGAGAGTTACACTGACAGTGAGAGTTACAGTGAGAGCGACAATGAGATTTACAGTGACAGTGAGAGCGATAATGAGAGTTACAGTGACAGTGAGAGCGACAATGAGAGTTAAAGTGACAGTGAGAGTGACAGCGAGAGTTACAGTGAGAGTTACAGTGACAGTGAGAGTGACAGTGACAGTTAAAGTGGCAGTGAGATTGACAGTGAGAGTGACAATGAGAGCGACAATGAGAGTTACAGTGACAGTGAGAGTTACAGTGACAGTGAGAGCGACAATGAGAGTTACAGTGACAGTGAGAGTGACAGTGACAGCGACAATGAGAGTTTCAGTGACATTGAGAGTGACAGTGAGAGTTAAAGTGACAGTGAGAGTGACAGCGAGAGTTACAGTGAGAGTTACAGTGACAGTGAGAGTGACAGTGACAATTATAGTGACAGTGAGATTGACAGTGAGAGTGACAGTGAGAGCGACAATGAGAGTTACAGTGACAGTGAGAGCGACAATGAGAGTTACAGTGACAGTGAGAGTGACAATGAGATTTACAGTGACAGTGAGAGTTAGAGTGACAGTGAGGGCGACAGTGAGAGTGACAGTGACAGTGAGAGCGACAATGAGAGTTACAGTGACAGTGAGAGTGACAGCGAGAGTTACAGTGACAGTGAGAGCGACACTGTGAGTTACATTGACAGTGAGAGCGACAGTGCAAGTTACAGTGACAGTGAGACCGACAATGAGTGTTACAGTGACAGTGAGAGTGACAATGAGAGTTACAGTGACAGTGAGAGCGACAATGAGAGTTACAGTGACAGTGAATGTGACAATGGGAGTTACAGTGACAGTTAGAGTGACAATGAGAGTTACAGTGACAGTGAGAGCAACATTGAGAGTTACAGTGACAGTGAGAGCAACAGTGAGAATTTCAGTGACAGCGAGAGTGACAGTGAGAGCAACAGTGAGAGTTACAGTGACAGTGAGAGTGACAGTGACAGTGAGAGCAACAATGAGAGTTACAGTGGCAGTGAGAGCGACAATGAGAGTTACAGTGACAGGGAGAGTGACAGTGAGAGTTACAGTGACAGTGAGAGTTACAGTGACAGTGAATTTACAGCGACAATGAGAGTTACAGTGACAGTGAGAGTGACAGTGAGAGCGACAATGAGAGTTACAGTGACAGTGAGAGCGACAAAGAGAGTTACAGTGACAGTGAGAGTGACAATGAGAGTTACAGTGACAGTGAGAGTGACAGTGAGAGTGAAAGTGAGAGTGACAGTGACCGTGAGAGTTACAGTGACAGTGAGAGTGACAATGAGTGTTACAGTGACAGTGAGAGTGACAGTGAGAATTACAGTGACAGTGAGGGCGACAATGAGAGTTACAGTGACAATGAGATCGACAATGAGAGTTACAGTGACAGTGACAGTGACCGTGAGAGTTACAGTGACAGTGAGAGTGACAATGAGAGTTACAGTGACAGTGAGAGTGACAGTGAGAGTTACAGTGACAGTGAGGGCGACAATGAGAGTTACAGTGACAATGAGAGCGACAATTAGAGTTACAGTGCAAGTGAGAGTGACAGTGAGATCGAAATTGTGAGTTACAGTGACAGTGAGAGCGAAAATGAGAGTTACAGTGTCAGTGAGAGTGACAGTGAGGGCAACAATGAGAGTTACAGTGACAGTGAGAGCGACAATGAGAGTTACAGTGACAGTGAGAGCGACAATGACTGTTACAGTGACAGTGAGAGTGACAATGTGATTTACAGTGACAGTGAGAGCGATAATGAGAGCAACATTGAGAGTTACAGTGACAGTGAGAGCAACAGTGAGAGTTTCAGTGACAGCGAGAGTGACAGTGAGCGCAACAGTGAGAGTTACAGTGACAGTGAGAGTTACAGTGACAGTGAGAGCGACAATGAGAGTTACAGTGACAGGGAGAGTGACAGTGAGAGTTACAGTGAAAGTGAGAGTTACAGTGACAGTGAGAGTGAGAGTGAGAGCGACAATGAGAGTTACAGTGACAGTCAGAGCGACAAAGAGAGTTACAGTGACAGTGAGAGTGACAATGAGAGTTACAGTGACAGTGAGAGTGACAGTGAGAGCGAAAGTGAGAGTTGCAGTGACAGTGAGTGCGACAAAGAGAGTTACAGTGACAGTGAGAGTGACAATGAGACTAACAGTGACAGTGAGAGTGACAGTGAGAGCGAAAGTGAGAGTTACAGTGACAATGAGTGTTACAGTGACAGTGAGAGCGACATTGAGAGTTACAGTGACAGTGACAGTGACCGTGAGAGTTACAGTGACAGTGGGAGTGACAATGAGAGTTACAGTGACAGTGAGAGTGACAGTGAGAGTTACGGTGACAGTGAGGGCGACAATGAGAGTTACAGTGACAATGAGAGCGACAATGAGAGTTACAGTGCAAGTGAGAGTGACAGTGAGATCGAAATTGAGATTTACAGTTACAGTGAGATCGAAAATGAGAGTTACAGTGTCAGTGAGAGTGACAGTGAGAGCAACAATGAGAGTTACAGTGACAGTGAGAGCGACAATGAGAGTTACAGTGATAGTGAGAGCGACAATGATATTTCCAGTGACAGTGAGAGTGACAATGAAAGTTACAGTGACAGTGAGAGCGATAATGAGAGATACAGTGAGAGTTACAGTGACAGTGAGAGTTACAGTGAGAGCGACAATGAGATTTACAGTGACAGTGAGAGCGACAATGAGAGTTACAGTGACAGTGAGAGCGACAATGAGAGTTAAAGTGACAGTGAGAGTGACAGCGAGAGTTACAGTGAGAGTTACAGTGACAGTGAGAGTGACAGTGACAGTTAAAGTGACAGTGAGATTGACAGTGAGAGTGACAATGAGAGCGACAATGAGAGTTACAGTGACAGTGAGAGTTACAGTGACAGTGAGAGCGACAATGAGAGTTACAGTGACAGTGAGAGTGACAGTGACAGCGACAATGAGAGTTTCAGTGACATTGAGAGTGACAGGGAGAGTTAAAGTGACAGTGAGAGTGACAGCGAGATTTACAGTGAGAGTTACAGTGACAGTGAGAGTGACAGTGACAGTTATAGTGACAGTGAGATTGACAGTGAGAGTGACAGTGAGAGCGACAATGAGATTTACAGTGACAGTGAGAGCGACAATGAGAGTTACAGTGACAGTGAGAGCGACAGTGAGAGTTCAAGTGACAGTGAAAGTGACAATGAGAGTTACAGTGACATTGATAGTGACAGTGACAGTGAGAGTGACAATGAGAGTTACAGTGACAGTGAGAGCAACAATGAGAGTTACAGTGACAGTGAGAGTTACAGTGACAGCGAGAGTTACAGTGAGAGCAACAGTGAGAGTTACAGTGACATTGAGAGTTACAGTGAGAGTTACAGTGACAGTGAGACTGACAGTGAGACTGACAGTGACAGCGACAATGAGTGTTTCAGTGACATTGATAGTGACAGTGAGAGTTACAGTGTCAGTGAGAGTGACAGTGAGAGCGACAATGAGATTTACAGTGACAGTGAGAGTGACAGCGAGAGTTACAGTGAGAGTTAAAGTGACAGTGAGAGTGACAGTGACAGTTATAGTGACAGTGAGATTGACAGTGTGAGTGACAGTGAGAGCGACAATGAGAGTTACAGTGACAGTGAGAGTTACAGTGACAGTGAGAGCGACAATGAGAGTTACAGTGACAGTGAGAGTGACAGTGACAGCGACAATGAGAGTTTCAGTGTCATTGAGAGTGACATTGAGAGTTACAGTGTCAGTGAGTGTGACAGTGAGAGCGACAATGAGATTTACAGTGACAGTGAGAGCGACAATGAGAGTTACAGTGACAGTGAGAGCGACAATGAGAGTTAAAGTGACAGTGAGAGTGACAGCGAGAGTTACAGTGAGAGTTACAGTGACAGTGAGAGTGACAGTGTCAGTTAAAGTGACAGTGAGATTGACAGTGAGAGTGACAGTGAGAGCGACAATGAGAGTTACAGTGACAGTGAGATTTACAGTGACAGTGAGAGCGACAATGAGAGTTACAGTGACAGTGAGAGCGACAACGAGAGTTACAGTGACAGTGAGAGTGACAGTGACAGCGACAATGAGAGTTTCAGTGTCATTGAGAGTGACATTGAGAGTTACAGTGTCAGTGAGTGTGACAGTGAGAGCGACAATGAGATTTACAGTGACAGTGAGAGCGACAATGAGAGTTACAGTGACAGTGAGAGCGACAATGAGAGTTAAAGTGACAGTGAGAGTGACAGCGAGAGTTACAGTGAGAGTTACAGTGACAGTGAGAGTGACAGTGTCAGTTAAAGTGACAGTGAGATTGACAGTGAGAGTGACAGTGAGAGCGACAATGAGAGTTACAGTGACAGTGAGATTTACAGTGACAGTGAGAGCGACAATGAGAGTTACAGTGACAGTGAGAGTGACAGTGACAGCGACAATGAGAGTTTCAGTGACATTGAGAGTGACAGTGAGAGTTAAAGTGACAGTGAGAGAGACAGTGAGAGTTACAGTGAGAGTTACAGTGACAGTGAGAGTGACAGTGACAGTTATAGTGACAGTGAGATTGACAGTGAGAGTGACAGTGAGAGCGACAATGAGATTTACAGTGACAGTGAGAGCGACAATGAGAGTTACAGTGACAGTGAGAGCGACAGTGAGAGTTCAAGTGACAGTGAAAGTGACAATGAGAGTTACAGTGACATTGAGAGTGACAGTGACAGTGAGAGTGACAATGAGAGTTACAGTGACAGTGAGAGCGACAATGAGAGTTACAGTGACAGTGAGAGTTACAGTGACAGCGAGAGTTACAGTGAGAGCAACAGTGAGAGTTACAGTGACATTGAGAGTTACAGTGAGAGTTACAGTGACAGTGAGACTGACAGTGAGACTGACAGTGACAGCGACAATGAGTGTTACAGTGACATTGATAGTGACAGTGAGAGTTACAGTGTCAGTGAGAGTGACAGTGAGAGCGACAATGAGATTTACAGTGACAGTGAGAGTGACAGCGAGAGTTACAGTGAGAGTTACAGTGACAGTGAGAGTGACAGTGACAGTTATAGTGACAGTGAGATTGACAGTGTGAGTGACAGTGAGAGCGACAATGAGAGTTACAGTGACAGTGAGAGTTACAGTGACAGTGAGAGCGACAATGAGAGTTACAGTGACAGTGAGAGTGACAGTGACAGCGACAATGAGAGTTTCAGTGACATTGAGAGTGACATTGATAGTTACAGTGTCAGTGAGTGTGACAGTGAGAGCGACAATGAGATTTACAGTGACAGTGAGAGCGACAATGAGAGTTACAGTGACAGTGAGAGCGACAATGAGAGTTAAAGTGACAGTGAGAGTGACAGCGAGAGTTACAGTGAGAGTTACAGTGACAGTGAGAGTGACAGTGACAGTTAAAGTGACAGTGAGATTGACAGTGAGAGTGACAGTGAGAGCGACAATGAGAGTTACAGTGACAGTGAGATTTACAGTGAGAGTGAGAGCGACAATGAGAGTTACAGTGACAGTGAGAGTGACAGTGACAGCGACAATGAGAGTTTCAGTGACATTGAGAGTAACAGTGAGAGTTAAAGTGACAGTGAGAGTGACAGCGAGAGTTACAGTGAGAGTTACAGTGACAGTGAGAGTGACAGTGACATTTATAGTGACAGTGAGATTGACAGTGAGAGTGACAGTGAGAGCGACAATGAGATTTACAGTGACAGTGAGAGCGACAATGAGAGTTACAGTGACAGTAGAGAGCGACAATGAGTGTTAAAGTGACAGTGAGAGTGACATCGAGAATTACAGTGAGAGTTACAGTGACAGTGACAGTGACAGTTATAGTGACAGTGAGATTGACAGTGAGAGTGACAGTGAGAGCGACAATAAGAGTTACAGTGACAGTGAGAGTTACAGTGACAGTGAGAGCGACAATGTGAGTTACAGTGACAGTGAGAGCGGCAATGAGAGTTACAGTGACAGGGAGAGTGACAGTGAGAGTTACAGTGACAGTGAGAGCAACAATCAGAGTTACAGTGACAGTGAGAGTGAAAGTGAGAGTTACAGTGACAGTGAGAGCGACAATGCGAGTTACAGTGACAGTGAGAGCGACAAAGAGAGTTACAGTGACAGTGAGAGTGACAATGAGAGTTACAGTGACAGTGAGAGTGACAGGGAGAGTGACAGTGAGAGTTACAGTGACAGTGAGAGTGACAAAGAGAGTTACTGTGACAGTGAGAGTGACAATGAGAGTTACAGTGACAGTGAGAGTTACAGTGAGAGAGAAAGTGAGAGTTACAGTGACAGTGAGAGTGACAAAGAGAGTTACAGTGACAGTGAGAGTGACTATGAGAGTTACAATGACAGTGAGAGTGACAGTGAGAGCGAAAGTGAGAGTTACAGTGAGAATGAGTGTTACAGTGACAGTGAGAGTGACATTGAGAGTTACAGTGACAGTGACAGTGAGAGTTACAGTGACAGTGAGAGTGACAATGAGAGTTACAGTGACAGTGAGAGTGACAGTGAGAGTTACAGTGACAGTGAGGGCGACAATGAGAGTTACAGTGACAGTGAGAGTGACAGTGAGATCGAAAGTGAGAGTTACAGTGACAGTGAGAGCAACAGTGAGAGTTACAGTGTCAGTGAGAGTGACAGTGAGGGCAACAATGAGAGTTACAGTGACAGTGAGAGCGACAATGAGAGTTACAATGACAGTGAGAGCCACAATGAGAGTTACAGTGACAGTGAGAGTGACAATGAGATTTACAGTGACAGTGAGAGCGATAATGAGAGTTACATTGAGAGTTACAGTGACAGTGAGTGTTACAGTGAGAGCGACAATGAGACTTACAGTGAGAGTGAGAGCGACAATGAGAGTTACAGTGACAGTGAGAACGACATTGAGAGTTACAGTGACAGTGAGAGCGACAATGAGATTTACAGTGACAGTGAGAGTGACAATGAGAGTTGCAGTGACAGTGAGAGCGACAATGAGAGTTACAGTGACAGTGAGAGCGACAATGAGAGTTACATTGACAGTGAGAGCGACAATGAGAGTTGCAGTGACAGTGAGAGCGACAATGAGAGTTACAGAGACAGCGCGAGCGACAGTGAGAGTTACAGTGACTTTGAGAGTGACAATGAGAGTTACAGTGACAGTGAGAGCGACAATGAGAGTTACAGTGACAGTGAGAGCGACAATGAGAGTTACAGTGACAGGGAGAGTGACAGTGACAGTGAGAGTGACAGTGAGAGTTACAGTGACAGTGAGAGCATCAATGAGACTTACAGTGACAGTGAGAGTTACAGTGACATTGAGAACGACAATAAGAGTTAAAGTGACAGTGACAGTGACATTGAGATTTTCAGTGATAGTGAGAGTGACAGTGAGAGCGACAATGAGAGTTACAGTGACAGTGAGTGTGACAGTGAGAGTTACAGTGACAGTGAAAGTGACAATGAGAGTTACAGTGACAGTGAGAGCAACAGTGAGAGTTACAGTGAGAGTGAGACTGACACTGACAGTGACAGTGAGAGCGACAATGAGAGTTACAGTGACAGTGAGAGTGACAATGAGAGTTACAGTGACAGTAAGAGTGACAGTGACAGCGACTATGAGAGTTACAGTGACATTGAGAGTGACAGTGAGAGTTACAGTGACAGTGAGAGTGACAGTGAGAGCGACAATGAGATTTACAGTGACAGTGAGAGCGACAATGAGAGTTACAGTGACAGTGAGAGTGACAGCGAGAGTTACAGTGACAGTGAGAGCGACACTGAGAGTTACAGTGACAGTGAGAGCGACAGTGCGAGTTACAGTGACAGTGAGAGCGACAGTGAGAGTTACAGAGACTTTGAGAGTGACAATGAGAGTTACAGTGACAGTGAGAGCGACAATGAGAGTTACAGTGACAGTGAGAGCGACAATGAGAGTTACAGTGACAGGGAGAGTGACAGTGACAGTGAGAGTGACAGTGAGAGTTACAGTGACAGTGAGAGCATCAATGAGACTTACAGTGACAGTGAGAGTTACAGTGACATTGAGAACGACAATAAGAGTTAAAGTGACAGTGACAGTGACATTGAGATTTTCAGTGATAGTGAGAGTGACAGTGAGAGTGACAGTGAGAGTGAAAGTGAGAGTTACAGTGACAGTGAGAGCGACAATGCGAGTTACAGTGACAGTGAGAGCGACAAAGAGAGTTACAGTGACAGTGAGAGTGACAATGAGAGTTACAGTGACAGTGAGAGTGACAGGGAGAGTGACAGTGAGAGTTACAGTGACAGTGAGAGCGACAATGAGTGTTACAGTGACAGTGAGAGTGACAATGAGAGTTACAGTGACAGTGAGAGTGACAGTGAGAGCGAAAGTGAGAGTTACAGTGACAGTGAGAGTGACAAAGAGAGTTACTGTGACAGTGAGAGTGACAATGAGAGTTACAGTGACAGTGAGAGTTACAGTGAGAGAGAAAGTGAGAGTTACAGTGACAGTGAGAGTGACAAAGAGAGTTACAGTGACAGTGAGAGTGACTATGAGAGTTACAATGACAGTGAGAGTGACAGTGAGAGCGAAAGTGAGAGTTACAGTGAGAATGAGTGTTACAGTGACAGTGAGAGTGACATTGAGAGTTACAGTGACAGTGACAGTGAGAGTTACAGTGACAGTGAGAGTGACAATGAGAGTTACAGTGACAGTGAGAGTGACAGTGAGAGTTACAGTGACAGTGAGGGCGACAATGAGAGTTACAGTGACAGTGAGAGTGACAGTGAGATCGAAAGTGAGAGTTACAGTGACAGTGAGAGCAACAGTGAGAGTTACAGTGTCAGTGAGACTGACAGTGACAGCGACAATGAGTGTTACAGTGACATTGATAGTGACAGTGAGAGTTACAGTGTCAGTGAGAGTGACAGTGAGAGCGACAATGAGATTTACAGTGACAGTGAGAGTGACAGCGAGAGTTACAGTGAGAGTTACAGTGACAGTGAGAGTGACAGTGACAGTTATAGTGACAGTGAGATTGACAGTGTGAGTGACAGTGAGAGCGACAATGAGAGTTACAATGACAGTGAGAGTTACAGTGACAGTGAGAGCGACAATGAGAGTTACAGTGACAGTGAGAGTGACAGTGACAGCGACAATGAGAGTTTCAGTGACATTGAGAGTGACATTGATAGTTACAGTGTCAGTGAGTGTGACAGTGAGAGCGACAATGAGATTTACAGTGACAGTGAGAGCGACAATGAGAGTTACAGTGACAGTGAGAGCGACAATGAGAGTTAAAGTGACAGTGAGAGTGACAGCGAGAGTTACAGTGAGAGTTACAGTGACAGTGAGAGTGACAGTGACAGTTAAAGTGACAGTGAGATTGACAGTGAGAGTGACAGTGAGAGCGACAATGAGAGTTACAGTGACAGTGAGATTTACAGTGAGAGTGAGAGCGACAATGAGAGTTACAGTGACAGTGAGAGTGACAGTGACAGCGACAATGAGAGTTTCAGTGACATTGAGAGTAACAGTGAGAGTTAAAGTGACAGTGAGAGTGACAGCGAGAGTTACAGTGAGAGTTACAGTGACAGTGAGAGTGACAGTGACATTTATAGTGACAGTGAGATTGACAGTGAGAGTGACAGTGAGAGCGACAATGAGATTTACAGTGACAGTGAGAGCGACAATGAGAGTTACAGTGACAGTAGAGAGCGACAATGAGTGTTAAAGTGACAGTGAGAGTGACATCGAGAATTACAGTGAGAGTTACAGTGACAGTGAGAGCAACAATGAGAGTTACAGTGACAGTGAGAGTTACAGTGACAGCGAGAGTTACAGTGAGAGCAACAGTGAGAGTTACAGTGACATTGAGAGTTACAGTGAGAGTTACAGTGACAGTGAGACTGACAGTGAGACTGACAGTGACAGCGACAATGAGTGTTTCAGTGACATTGATAGTGACAGTGAGAGTTACAGTGTCAGTGAGAGTGACAGTGAGAGCGACAATGAGATTTACAGTGACAGTGAGAGTGACAGCGAGAGTTACAGTGAGAGTTAAAGTGACAGTGAGAGTGACAGTGACAGTTATAGTGACAGTGAGATTGACAGTGTGAGTGACAGTGAGAGCGACAATGAGAGTTACAGTGACAGTGAGAGTTACAGTGACAGTGAGAGCGACAATGAGAGTTACAGTGACAGTGAGAGTGACAGTGACAGCGACAATGAGAGTTTCAGTGTCATTGAGAGTGACATTGAGAGTTACAGTGTCAGTGAGTGTGACAGTGAGAGCGACAATGAGATTTACAGTGACAGTGAGAGCGACAATGAGAGTTACAGTGACAGTGAGAGCGACAATGAGAGTTAAAGTGACAGTGAGAGTGACAGCGAGAGTTACAGTGAGAGTTACAGTGACAGTGAGAGTGACAGTGTCAGTTAAAGTGACAGTGAGATTGACAGTGAGAGTGACAGTGAGAGCGACAATGAGAGTTACAGTGACAGTGAGATTTACAGTGACAGTGAGAGCGACAATGAGAGTTACAGTGACAGTGAGAGCGACAACGAGAGTTACAGTGACAGTGAGAGTGACAGTGACAGCGACAATGAGAGTTTCAGTGTCATTGAGAGTGACATTGAGAGTTACAGTGTCAGTGAGTGTGACAGTGAGAGCGACAATGAGATTTACAGTGACAGTGAGAGCGACAATGAGAGTTACAGTGACAGTGAGAGCGACAATGAGAGTTAAAGTGACAGTGAGAGTGACAGCGAGAGTTACAGTGAGAGTTACAGTGACAGTGAGAGTGACAGTGTCAGTTAAAGTGACAGTGAGATTGACAGTGAGAGTGACAGTGAGAGCGACAATGAGAGTTACAGTGACAGTGAGATTTACAGTGACAGTGAGAGCGACAATGAGAGTTACAGTGACAGTGAGAGTGACAGTGACAGCGACAATGAGAGTTTCAGTGACATTGAGAGTGACAGTGAGAGTTAAAGTGACAGTGAGAGAGACAGTGAGAGTTACAGTGAGAGTTACAGTGACAGTGAGAGTGACAGTGACAGTTATAGTGACAGTGAGATTGACAGTGAGAGTGACAGTGAGAGCGACAATGAGATTTACAGTGACAGTGAGAGCGACAATGAGAGTTACAGTGACAGTGAGAGCGACAGTGAGAGTTCAAGTGACAGTGAAAGTGACAATGAGAGTTACAGTGACATTGAGAGTGACAGTGACAGTGAGAGTGACAATGAGAGTTACAGTGACAGTGAGAGCGACAATGAGAGTTACAGTGACAGTGAGAGTTACAGTGACAGCGAGAGTTACAGTGAGAGCAACAGTGAGAGTTACAGTGACATTGAGAGTTACAGTGAGAGTTACAGTGACAGTGAGACTGACAGTGAGACTGACAGTGACAGCGACAATGAGTGTTACAGTGACATTGATAGTGACAGTGAGAGTTACAGTGTCAGTGAGAGTGACAGTGAGAGCGACAATGAGATTTACAGTGACAGTGAGAGTGACAGCGAGAGTTACAGTGAGAGTTACAGTGACAGTGAGAGTGACAGTGACAGTTATAGTGACAGTGAGATTGACAGTGTGAGTGACAGTGAGAGCGACAATGAGAGTTACAGTGACAGTGAGAGTTACAGTGACAGTGAGAGCGACAATGAGAGTTACAGTGACAGTGAGAGTGACAGTGACAGCGACAATGAGAGTTTCAGTGACATTGAGAGTGACATTGATAGTTACAGTGTCAGTGAGTGTGACAGTGAGAGCGACAATGAGATTTACAGTGACAGTGAGAGCGACAATGAGAGTTACAGTGACAGTGAGAGCGACAATGAGAGTTAAAGTGACAGTGAGAGTGACAGCGAGAGTTACAGTGAGAGTTACAGTGACAGTGAGAGTGACAGTGACAGTTAAAGTGACAGTGAGATTGACAGTGAGAGTGACAGTGAGAGCGACAATGAGAGTTACAGTGACAGTGAGATTTACAGTGAGAGTGAGAGCGACAATGAGAGTTACAGTGACAGTGAGAGTGACAGTGACAGCGACAATGAGAGTTTCAGTGACATTGAGAGTAACAGTGAGAGTTAAAGTGACAGTGAGAGTGACAGCGAGAGTTACAGTGAGAGTTACAGTGACAGTGAGAGTGACAGTGACATTTATAGTGACAGTGAGATTGACAGTGAGAGTGACAGTGAGAGCGACAATGAGATTTACAGTGACAGTGAGAGCGACAATGAGAGTTACAGTGACAGTAGAGAGCGACAATGAGTGTTAAAGTGACAGTGAGAGTGACATCGAGAATTACAGTGAGAGTTACAGTGACAGTGACAGTGACAGTTATAGTGACAGTGAGATTGACAGTGAGAGTGACAGTGAGAGCGACAATAAGAGTTACAGTGACAGTGAGAGTTACAGTGACAGTGAGAGCGACAATGTGAGTTACAGTGACAGTGAGAGCGGCAATGAGAGTTACAGTGACAGGGAGAGTGACAGTGAGAGTTACAGTGACAGTGAGAGCAACAATCAGAGTTACAGTGACAGTGAGAGTGAAAGTGAGAGTTACAGTGACAGTGAGAGCGACAATGCGAGTTACAGTGACAGTGAGAGCGACAAAGAGAGTTACAGTGACAGTGAGAGTGACAATGAGAGTTACAGTGACAGTGAGAGTGACAGGGAGAGTGACAGTGAGAGTTACAGTGACAGTGAGAGCGACAATGAGTGTTACAGTGACAGTGAGAGTGACAATGAGAGTTACAGTGACAGTGAGAGTGACAGTGAGAGCGAAAGTGAGAGTTACAGTGACAGTGAGAGTGACAAAGAGAGTTACTGTGACAGTGAGAGTGACAATGAGAGTTACAGTGACAGTGAGAGTTACAGTGAGAGAGAAAGTGAGAGTTACAGTGACAGTGAGAGTGACAAAGAGAGTTACAGTGACAGTGAGAGTGACTATGAGAGTTACAATGACAGTGAGAGTGACAGTGAGAGCGAAAGTGAGAGTTACAGTGAGAATGAGTGTTACAGTGACAGTGAGAGTGACATTGAGAGTTACAGTGACAGTGACAGTGAGAGTTACAGTGACAGTGAGAGTGACAATGAGAGTTACAGTGACAGTGAGAGTGACAGTGAGAGTTACAGTGACAGTGAGGGCGACAATGAGAGTTACAGTGACAGTGAGAGTGACAGTGAGATCGAAGGTGAGAGTTACAGTGACAGTGAGAGCAACAGTGAGAGTTACAGTGTCAGTGAGAGTGACAGTGAGGGCAACAATGAGAGTTACAGTGACAGTGAGAGCGACAATGAGAGTTACAATGACAGTGAGAGCCACAATGAGAGTTACAGTGACAGTGAGAGTGACAATGAGATTTACAGTGACAGTGAGAGCGATAATGAGAGTTACATTGAGAGTTACAGTGACAGTGAGTGTTACAGTGAGAGCGACAATGAGACTTACAGTGAGAGTGAGAGCGACAATGAGAGTTACAGTGACAGTGAGAACGACATTGAGAGTTACAGTGACAGTGAGAGCGACAATGAGATTTACAGTGACAGTGAGAGTGACAATGAGAGTTGCAGTGACAGTGAGAGCGACAATGAGAGTTACAGTGACAGTGAGAGCGACAGTGAGAGTTACATTGACAGTGAGAGCGACAATGAGAGTTGCAGTGACAGTGAGAGCGACAATGAGAGTTACAGAGACAGCGCGAGCGACAGTGAGAGTTACAGTGACTTTGAGAGTGACAATGAGAGTTACAGTGACAGTGAGAGCGACAATGAGAGTTACAGTGACAGTGAGAGCGACAATGAGAGTTACAGTGACAGGGAGAGTGACAGTGACAGTGAGAGTGACAGTGAGAGTTACAGTGACAGTGAGAGCATCAATGAGACTTACAGTGACAGTGAGAGTTACAGTGACATTGAGAACGACAATAAGAGTTAAAGTGACAGTGACAGTGACATTGAGATTTTCAGTGATAGTGAGAGTGACAGTGAGAGCGACAATGAGAGTTACAGTGACAGTGAGTGTGACAGTGAGAGTTACAGTGACAGTGAAAGTGACAATGAGAGTTACAGTGACAGTGAGAGCAACAGTGAGAGTTACAGTGAGAGTGAGACTGACACTGACAGTGACAGTGAGAGCGACAATGAGAGTTACAGTGACAGTGAGAGTGACAATGAGAGTTACAGTGACAGTAAGAGTGACAGTGACAGCGACTATGAGAGTTACAGTGACATTGAGAGTGACAGTGAGAGTTACAGTGACAGTGAGAGTGACAGTGAGAGCGACAATGAGATTTACAGTGACAGTGAGAGTGACAATGAGAGTTACAGTGACAGTGAGAGTGACAGCGAGAGTTACAGTGACAGTGAGAGCGACACTGAGAGTTACAGTGACAGTGAGAGCGACAGTGCGAGTTACAGTGACAGTGAGAGCGACAGTGAGAGTTACAGAGACTTTGAGAGTGACAATGAGAGTTACAGTGACAGTGAGAGCGACAATGAGAGTTACAGTGACAGTGAGAGCGACAATGAGAGTTACAGTGACAGGGAGAGTGACAGTGACAGTTAGAGTGACAGTGAGAGTTACAGTGACAGTGAGAGCATCAATGAGACTTACAGTGACAGTGAGAGTTACAGTGACATTGAGAACGACAATAAGAGTTAAAGTGACAGTGACAGTGACATTGAGATTTTCAGTGATAGTGAGAGTGACAGTGAGAGTGACAGTGAGAGTGAAAGTGAGAGTTACAGTGACAGTGAGAGCGACAATGCGAGTTACAGTGACAGTGAGAGCGACAAAGAGAGTTACAGTGACAGTGAGAGTGACAATGAGAGTTACAGTGACAGTGAGAGTGACAGGGAGAGTGACAGTGAGAGTTACAGTGACAGTGAGAGCGACAATGAGTGTTACAGTGACAGTGAGAGTGACAATGAGAGTTACAGTGACAGTGAGAGTGACAGTGAGAGCGAAAGTGAGAGTTACAGTGACAGTGAGAGTGACAAAGAGAGTTACTGTGACAGTGAGAGTGACAATGAGAGTTACAGTGACAGTGAGAGTTACAGTGAGAGAGAAAGTGAGAGTTACAGTGACAGTGAGAGTGACAAAGAGAGTTACAGTGACAGTGAGAGTGACTATGAGAGTTACAATGACAGTGAGAGTGACAGTGAGAGCGAAAGTGAGAGTTACAGTGAGAATGAGTGTTACAGTGACAGTGAGAGTGACATTGAGAGTTACAGTGACAGTGACAGTGAGAGTTACAGTGACAGTGAGAGTGACAATGAGAGTTACAGTGACAGTGAGAGTGACAGTGAGAGTTACAGTGACAGTGAGGGCGACAATGAGAGTTACAGTGACAGTGAGAGTGACAGTGAGATCGAAAGTGAGAGTTACAGTGACAGTGAGAGCAACAGTGAGAGTTACAGTGTCAGTGAGACTGACAGTGACAGCGACAATGAGTGTTACAGTGACATTGATAGTGACAGTGAGAGTTACAGTGTCAGTGAGAGTGACAGTGAGAGCGACAATGAGATTTACAGTGACAGTGAGAGTGACAGCGAGAGTTACAGTGAGAGTTACAGTGACAGTGAGAGTGACAGTGACAGTTATAGTGACAGTGAGATTGACAGTGTGAGTGACAGTGAGAGCGACAATGAGAGTTACAGTGACAGTGAGAGTTACAGTGACAGTGAGAGCGACAATGAGAGTTACAGTGACAGTGAGAGTGACAGTGACAGCGACAATGAGAGTTTCAGTGACATTGAGAGTGACATTGATAGTTACAGTGTCAGTGAGTGTGACAGTGAGAGCGACAATGAGATTTACAGTGACAGTGAGAGCGACAATGAGAGTTACAGTGACAGTGAGAGCGACAATGAGAGTTAAAGTGACAGTGAGAGTGACAGCGAGAGTTACAGTGAGAGTTACAGTGACAGTGAGAGTGACAGTGACAGTTAAAGTGACAGTGAGATTGACAGTGAGAGTGACAGTGAGAGCGACAATGAGAGTTACAGTGACAGTGAGATTTACAGTGAGAGTGAGAGCGACAATGAGAGTTACAGTGACAGTGAGAGTGACAGTGACAGCGACAATGAGAGTTTCAGTGACATTGAGAGTAACAGTGAGAGTTAAAGTGACAGTGAGAGTGACAGCGAGAGTTACAGTGAGATTTACAGTGACAGTGAGAGTGACAGTGACATTTATAGTGACAGTGAGATTGACAGTGAGAGTGACAGTGAGAGCGACAATGAGATTTACAGTGACAGTGAGAGCGACAATGAGAGTTACAGTGACAGTAGAGAGCGACAATGAGTGTTAAAGTGACAGTGAGAGTGACATCGAGAATTACAGTGAGAGTTACAGTGACAGTGACAGTGACAGTTATAGTGACAGTGAGATTGACAGTGAGAGTGACTGTGAGAGCGACAATAAGAGTTACAGTGACAGTGAGAGTTACAGTGACAGTGAGAGCGACAATGTGAGTTACAGTGACAGTGAGAGCGGCAATGAGAGTTACAGTGACAGGGAGAGTGACAGTGAGAGTTACAGTGACAGTGAGAGCAACAATCAGAGTTACAGTGACAGTGAGAGTGAAAGTGAGAGTTACAGTGACAGTGAGAGCGACAATGCGAGTTACAGTGACAGTGAGAGCGACAAAGAGAGTTACAGTGACAGTGAGAGTGACAATGAGAGTTACAGTGACAGTGAGAGTGACAGGGAGAGTGACAGTGAGAGTTACAGTGACAGTGAGAGCGACAATGAGTGTTACAGTGACAGTGAGAGTGACAATGAGAGTTACAGTGACAGTGAGAGTGACAGTGAGAGCGAAAGTGAGAGTTACAGTGACAGTGAGAGTGACAAAGAGAGTTACTGTGACAGTGAGAGTGACAATGAGAGTTACAGTGACAGTGAGAGTTACAGTGAGAGAGAAAGTGAGAGTTACAGTGACAGTGAGAGTGACAAAGAGAGTTACAGTGACAGTGAGAGTGACTATGAGAGTTACAATGACAGTGAGAGTGACAGTGAGAGTGAAAGTGAGAGTTACAGTGAGAATGAGTGTTACAGTGACAGTGAGAGTGACATTGAGAGTTACAGTGACAGTGACAGTGAGAGTTACAGTGACAGTGAGAGTGACAATGAGAGTTACAGTGAGAGTGAGAGTGACAGTGAGAGTTACAGTGACAGTGAGGGCGACAATGAGAGTTACAGTGACAGTGAGAGTGACAGTGAGATCGAAAGTGAGAGTTACAGTGACAGTGAGAGCAACAGTGAGAGTTACAGTGTCAGTGAGAGTGACAGTGAGGGCAACAATGAGAGTTACAGTGACAGTGAGAGCGACAATGAGAGTTACAATGACAGTGAGAGCCACAATGAGAGTTACAGTGACAGTGAGAGTGACAATGAGATTTACAGTGACAGTGAGAGCGATAATGAGAGTTACATTGAGAGTTACAGTGACAGTGAGTGTTACAGTGAGAGCGACAATGAGACTTACAGTGAGAGTGAGAGCGACAATGAGAGTTACAGTGACAGTGAGAACGACATTGAGAGTTACAGTGACAGTGAGAGCGACAATGAGATTTACAGTGACAGTGAGAGTGACAATGAGAGTTGCAGTGACAGTGAGAGCGACAATGAGAGTTACAGTGACAGTGAGAGCGACAATGAGAGTTACATTGACAGTGAGAGCGACAATGAGAGTTGCAGTGACAGTGAGAGCGACAATGAGAGTTACAGAGACAGCGCGAGCGACAGTGAGAGTTACAGTGACTTTGAGAGTGACAATGAGAGTTACAGTGACAGTGAGAGCGACAATGAGAGTTACAGTGACAGTGAGAGCGACAATGAGAGTTACAGTGACAGGGAGAGTGACAGTGACAGTGAGAGTGACAGTGAGAGTTACAGTGACAGTGAGAGCATCAATGAGACTTACAGTGACAGTGAGAGTTACAGTGACATTGAGAACGACAATAAGAGTTAAAGTGACAGTGACAGTGACATTGAGATTTTCAGTGATAGTGAGAGTGACAGTGAGAGCGACAATGAGAGTTACAGTGACAGTGAGTGTGACAGTGAGAGTTACAGTGACAGTGAAAGTGACAATGAGAGTTACAGTGACAGTGAGAGCAACAGTGAGAGTTACAGTGAGAGTGAGACTGACACTGACAGTGACAGTGAGAGCGACAATGAGAGTTACAGTGACAGTGAGAGTGACAATGAGAGTTACAGTGACAGTAAGAGTGACAGTGACAGCGACTATGAGAGTTACAGTGACATTGAGAGTGACAGTGAGAGTTACAGTGACAGTGAGAGTGACAGTGAGAGCGACAATGAGATTTACAGTGACAGTGAGAGCGACAATGAGAGTTACAGTGACAGTGAGAGTGACAGCGAGAGTTACAGTGACAGTGAGAGCGACACTGAGAGTTACAGTGACAGTGAGAGCGACAGTGCGAGTTACAGTGACAGTGAGAGCGACAGTGAGAGTTACAGAGACTTTGAGAGTGACAATGAGAGTTACAGTGACAGTGAGAGCGACAATGAGAGTTACAGTGACAGTGAGAGCGACAATGAGAGTTACAGTGACAGGGAGAGTGACAGTGACAGTGAGAGTGACAGTGAGAGTTACAGTGACAGTGAGAGCATCAATGAGACTTACAGTGACAGTGAGAGTTACAGTGACATTGAGAACGACAATAAGAGTTAAAGTGACAGTGACAGTGACATTGAGATTTTCAGTGATAGTGAGAGTGACAGTGAGAGTGACAGTGAGAGCGACAATGAGAGTTACAGTGACAGTGAGAGTGACAGCGAGAGTTACAGTGACAGTGAGAGCGACACTGAGAGTTACAGTGACAGTGAGAGCGACAGTGCGAGTTACAGTGACAGTGAGAGCGACAGTGAGAGTGACAGTGACAGTGAGAGTGACAATGAGAGTTACAGTGACAGTAAGAGTGACAGTGACAGCGACTATGAGAGTTACAGTGACATTGAGAGTGACAGTGAGAGTTACAGTGACAGTGAGAGTGACAGTGAGTGCGACAATGAGATTTACAGTGACAGTGAGAGCGACAATGAGAGTTACAGTGACAGTGAGAGTGACAGCGAGAGTTACAGTGACAGTGAGAGCGACACTGAGAGTTACAGTGACAGTGAGAGCGACAGTGCGAGTTACAGTGACAGTGAGAGCGACAGTGAGAGTGACAGTGACAGTGAGAGTGACAATGAGAGTTACAGTGACAGTGAGAGCGACAATGAGAGTTACAGTGACAGTGAGAGTTACAGTGACAGTGAGAGTGACAATGAGAGTTACAGTGACAGTGAGAGCGACAATGAGAGTTACAGTGACAGTGAGAGTGACAATGAGATTTACAGTGACAGTGAGAGTTAGAGTGACAGTGAGGGCGACAGTGAGAGTGACAGTGACAGTGAGAGCGACAATGAGAGTTACTGTGACAGTGAGAGCAACAGTGAGAGTTACAGTGACAGCGAAAGTGACAGTGAGAGCAACAGTGAGAGTTACAGTGACAGTGAAAGTGACAATGAGAATTACTGTGACCGTTAGAGTGACAATGAGAGTTACAGTGACAGTGAGAGCAACATTGAGAGTTACAGTGACAGTGGGAGCAACAGTGAGAGTTTCAGTGACAGCGAGAGTGACGGTGAGAGCAACAGTGAGAGTTACAGTGACAGTGAGAGTGACAGTGACAGTGAGAGCGACAATGAAAGTTACAGTGACAGTGAGAGCGACAATGAGAGTTACAGTGACAGGGAGAGTGACAGTGAGAGTTACAGTGACAGTGAGAGTTACAGTGACAGTGAGAGTGAGAGTGAGAGCGACAATGAGAGTTACAGTGACAGTCAGAGCGACAAAGAGAGTTACAGTGACAGTGAGAGTGACAATGAGAGTTACTGTGACAGTGAGAGCAAAAGTGAGAGTTACAGTGACAGTGAGAGTGACAAAGAGAGTTACTGTGACAGTGAGAGTGACAATGAGAGTTACAGTGACAGTGAGAGTTACAGTGAGAGCGAAAGTGAGAGTTACCGTGACAGTGAAAGTGACAAAGAGAGTTACAGTGACAGTGAGAGTGACATTGAGAGTTACAGTGACAGTGACAGTGACAGTGAGAGTTACAGTGACAGTGAGAGTGACAATGAGAGTTACAGTGACAGTGAGAGTGACAGTGAGAGTTACAGTGACAGTGAGGGCGACAATGAGAGTTACAGTGACAGTGAGAGTGACAGTGAGATCGAAAGTGAGAGTTACAGTGACAGTGAGAGCGACAGTGAGAGTTACAGTGTCAGTGAGAGTGACAGTGAGAGCAACAATGAGAGTTACAGTGACAGTGAGAGCGACAATGAGAGTTACAGTGACAGTGAGAGCCACAATGAGAGTTACAGTGACAGTGAGAGTGACAATGAGATTTACAGTGACAGTGAGAGCGATAATGAGAGTTACATTGAGAGTTACAGTGACAGTGAGTGTTACAGTGAGAGCGACAATGAGACTTACAGTGAGAGTGAGAGCGACAATGAGAGTTACAGTGACAGTGAGAGCGACATTGAGAGTTACAGTGACAGTGAGAGCGACAATGAGATTTACAGTGACAGTGAGAGTGACAATGAGATTTGCAGTGACAGTGAGAGCGACAATGAGAGTTACAGTGACAGTGAGAGCGACAATGAGAGTTACATTGACAGTGAGAGCGACAATGAGAGTTGCATTGACAGTGAGAGCGACAATGAGAGTTACAGAGACAGCGCGAGCGACAGTGAGAGTTACAGTGACTGTGAGAGTGACAATGAGAGTTACAGTGACAGTGAGAGTGACAGTGAGAGTTACAGTGACAGTGAGGGCGACAATGAGAGTTACAGTGACAGTGAGAGTGACAGTGAGATCGAAAGTGAGAGTTACAGTGACAGTGAGAGCGACAGTGAGAGTTACAGTGTCAGTGAGAGTGACAGTGAGAGCAACAATGAGAGTTACAGTGGCAGTGAGAGCGACAATGAGAGTTACAGTGACAGTGAGAGCCACAATGAGAGTTACAGTGACAGTGAGAGTGACAATGAGATTTACAGTGACAGTGAGAGCGATAATGAGAGTTACATTGAGAGTTACAGTGACAGTGAGTGTTACAGTGAGAGCGACAATGAGACTTACAGTGAGAGTGAGAGCGACAATGAGAGTTACAGTGACAGTGAGAGCGACATTGAGAGTTACAGTGACAGTGAGAGCGACAATGAGATTTACAGTGACAGTGAGAGTGACAATGAGATTTGCAGTGACAGTGAGAGCGACAATGAGAGTTACAGTGACAGTGAGAGCGACAATGAGAGTTACATTGACAGTGAGAGCGACAATGAGAGTTGCAGTGACAGTGAGAGCGACAATGAGAGTTACAGAGACAGCGCGAGCGACAGTGAGAGTTACAGTGACTGTGAGAGTGACAATGAGAGTTACAGTGACAGTGAGAGCGACAATGAGAGTTACAGTGACAGTGAGAGCGACAATGAGAGTTACAGTGACAGGGAGAGTGACAGTGACAGTGAGAGTGACAGTGAGAGTTACAGTGACAGTGCGAGCATCAATGAGACTTACAGTGACAGTGAGAGTTACAGTGACATTGAGAACGACAATAAGAGTTAAAGTGACAGTGACAGTGACATTGAGAGTTTCAGTGATAGTGAGAGTGACAGTGAGAGTGACAGTGAGAGCGACAATGAGAGTTACAGTGACAGTGAGTGTGACAGTGAGAGTTAAAGTGACAGTGAAAGTGACAATGAGAGTTACCGTGACAGTGAGAGCAACAGTGAGAGTTACAGTGAGAGTGAAACTGACACTGACAGTGACAGTGAGAGCGACAATGAGAGTTACAGTGACAGTGAGAGTGACAATGAGAGTTACAGTGACAGTACGAGTGACAGTGACAGCGACTATGAGAGTTACAGTGACATTGAGAGTGACAGTGAGAGTTACAGTGACAGTGAGAGTGACAGTGAGAGCGACAATGAGATTTACAGTGACAGTGAGAGCGACAATGAGAGTTACAGTGACAGTGAGAGTGACAGCGAGAGTTACAGTGACAGTGAGAGCGACAATGAGAGTTGCAGTGACAGTGAGAGCGACAATGAGAGTTACAGAGACAGCGCGAGCGACAGTGAGAGTTACAGTGACTGTGAGAGTGACAATGAGAGTTACAGTGACAGTGAGAGCGACAATGAGAGTTACAGTGAAAGTGAGAGCGACAATGAGAGTTACAGTGACAGGGAGAGTGACAGTGACAGTGAGAGTGACAGTGAGAGTTACAGTGACAGTGAGAGCATCAATGAGACTTACAGTGACAGTGAGAGTTACAGTGACATTGAGAACGACAATAAGAGTTAAAGTGACAGTGACAGTGACATTGAGAGTTTCAGTGATAGTGAGAGTGACAGTGAGAGTGACAGTGAGAGCGACAATGAGAGTTACAGTGACAGTGAGTGTGACAGTGAGAGTTAAAGTGACAGTGAAAGTGACAATGAGAGTTACCGTGACAGTGAGAGCAACAGTGAGAGTTACAGTGAGAGTGAAACTGACACTGACAGTGACAGTGAGAGCGACAATGAGAGTTACAGTGACAGTGAGAGTGACAATGAGAGTTACAGTGACAGTAAGAGTGACAGTGACAGCGACTATGAGAGTTACAGTGACATTGAGAGTGACAGTGAGAGTTACAGTGACAGTGAGAGTGACAGTGAGAGCGACAATGAGATTTACAGTGACAGTGAGAGCGACAATGAGAGTTACAGTGACAGTGAGAGTGACAGCGAGAGTTACAGTGACAGTGAGAGCGACACTGAGAGTTACAGTGACAGTGAGAGCGACAGTGCGAGTTACAGTGACAGTGAGAGCGATGTGAGAGTGACAGTGACAGTGAGAGTGACAATGAGAGTTACAGTGACAGTGAGAGCGACAATGAGAGTTACAGTGACAGTGAGAGTTACAGTGACAGTGAGAGTGACAATGAGTGTTACAGTGACAGTGAGAGCGACAATGAGAGTTACAGTGACAGTGAGAGTGACAATGAGATTTACAGTGACAGTGAGAGTTAGAGTGACAGTGAGGGCGACAGTGAGAGTGACAGTGACAGTGAGAGCAACAATGAGAGTTACTGTGACAGTGAGAGCAACAGTGAGAGTTACAGTGACAGCGAAAGTGACAGTGAGAGCAACAGTGAGAGTTACAGTGACAGTGAAAGTGACAATGAGAATTACTGTGACAGTGAGAGTGACAATGAGAGTTACAGTGACAGTGAGAGCAACATTGAGAGTTACAGTGACAGTGGGAGCAACAGTGAGAGTTTCAGTGACAGCGAGAGTGACGGTGAGAGCAACACTGAGAGTTACAGTGACAGTGAGAGTGACAGTGACAACGACAATGAGAGTTACAGTGACAGTGAGTGTGACAGTGAGAGTTAAAGTGACAGTGAAAGTGACAATGAGAGTTACCGTGACAGTGAGAGCAACAGTGAGAGTTACAGTGAGAGTGAAACTGACACTGACAGTGACAGTGAGAGCGACAATGAGAGTTACAGTGACAGTGAGAGTGACAATGAGAGTTACAGTGACAGTAAGAGTGACAGTGACAGCGACTATGAGAGTTACAGTGACATTGAGAGTGACAGTGAGAGTTACAGTGACAGTGAGAGTGACAGTGAGAGCGACAATGAGATTTACAGTGACAGTGAGAGCGACAATGAGAGTTACAGTGACAGTGAGAGTGACAGCGAGAGTTACAGTGACAGTGAGAGCGACACTGAGAGTTACAGTGACAGTGAGAGCGACAGTGCGAGTTACAGTGACAGTGAGAGCGACAGTGAGAGTGACAGTGACAGTGAGAGTGACAATGAGAGTTACAGTGACAGTGAGAGCGACAATGAGAGTTACAGTGACAGTGAGAGTTACAGTGACAGTGAGAGTGACAATGAGAGTTACAGTGACAGTGAGAGCGACAATGAGAGTTACAGTGACAGTGAGAGTGACAATGAGATTTACAGTGACAGTGAGAGTTAGAGTGACAGTGAGGGCGACAGTGAGAGTGACAGTGACAGTGAGAGCGACAATGAGAGTTACTGTGACAGTGAGAGCAACAGTGAGAGTTACAGTGACAGCGAAAGTGACAGTGAGAGCAACAGTGACAGTGAAAGTGACAGTGAAAGTGACAATGAGAATTACTGTGACAGTTAGAGTGACAATGAGAGTTACAGTGACAGTGAGAGCAACATTGAGAGTTACAGTGACAGTGGGAGCAACAGTGAGAGTTTCAGTGACAGCGAGAGTGACGGTGAGAGCAACAGTGAGAGTTACAGTGACAGTGAGAGTGACAGTGACAGTGAGAGCGACAATGAAAGTTACAGTGACAGTGAGAGCGACAATGAGAGTTACAGTGACAGGGAGAGTGACAGTGAGAGTTACAGTGACAGTGAGAGTTACAGTGACAGTGAGAGTGAGAGTGAGAGCGACAATGAGAGTTACAGTGACAGTCAGAGCGACAAAGAGAGTTACAGTGACAGTGAGAGTGACAATGAGAGTTACTGTGACAGTGAGAGCAAAAGTGAGAGTTACAGTGACAGTGAGAGTGACAAAGAGAGTTACTGTGACAGTGAGAGTGACAATGAGAGTTACAGTGACAGTGAGAGTTACAGTGAGAGCGAAAGTGAGAGTTACAGTGACAGTGAAAGTGACAAAGAGAGTTACAGTGACAGTGAGAGTGACATTGAGAGTTACAGTGACAGTGACAGTGACAGTGAGAGTTACAGTGACAGTGAGAGTGACAATGAGAGTTACAGTGACAGTGAGAGTGACAGTGAGAGTTACAGTGACAGTGTGGGCGACAATGAGAGTTACAGTGACAGTGAGAGTGACAGTGAGATCGAAAGTGAGAGTTACAGTGACAGTGAGAGCGACAGTGAGAGTTACAGTGTCAGTGAGAGTGACAGTGAGAGCAACAATGAGAGTTACAGTGACAGTGAGAGCGACAATGAGAGTTACAGTGACAGTGAGAGCCACAATGAGAGTTACAGTGACAGTGAGAGTGACAATGAGATTTACAGTGACAGTGAGAGCGATAATGAGAGTTACATTGAGAGTTACAGTGACAGTGAGTGTTACAGTGAGAGCGACAATGAGACTTACAGTGAGAGTGAGAGCGACAATGAGAGTTACAGTGACAGTGAGAGCGACATTGAGAGTTACAGTGACAGTGAGAGCGACAATGAGATTTACAGTGACAGTGAGAGTGACAATGAGATTTGCAGTGACAGTGAGAGCGACAATGAGAGTTACAGTGACAGTGAGAGCGACAATGAGAGTTACATTGATAGTGAGAGCGACAATGAGAGTTGCAGTGACAGTGAGAGCGACAATGAGAGTTACAGAGACAGCGCGAGTGACAGTGAGAGTTACAGTGACTGTGAGAGTGACAATGAGAGTTACAGTGACAGTGAGAGCGACAATGAGAGTTACAGTGACAGTGAGAGCGACAATGAGAGTTACAGTGACAGGGAGAGTGACAGTGACAGTGAGAGTGACAGTGAGAGTTACAGTGACAGTGCGAGCATCAATGAGACTTACAGTGACAGTGAGAGTTACAGTGACATTGAGAACGACAATAAGAGTTAAAGTGACAGTGACAGTGACATTGAGAGTTTCAGTGATAGTGAGAGTGACAGTGAGAGTGACAGTGAGAGCGACAATGAGAGTTACAGTGACAGTGAGTGTGACAGTGAGAGTTAAAGTGACAGTGAAAGTGACAATGAGAGTTACAGTGACAGTGAGAGCAACAGTGAGAGTTACAGTGAGAGTGAAACTGACACTGACAGTGACAGTGAGAGCGACAATGAGAGTTACAGTGACAGTGAGAGTGACAATGAGAGTTACAGTGACAGTACGAGTGACAGTGACAGCGACTATGAGAGTTACAGTGACATTGAGAGTGACAGTGAGAGTTACAGTGACAGTGAGAGTGACAGTGAGAGCGACAATGAGATTTACAGTGACAGTGAGAGCGACAATGAGAGTTACAGTGACAGTGAGAGTGACAGCGAGAGTTACAGTGACAGTGAGAGCGACAATGTGAGTTGCAGTGACAGTGAGAGCGACAATGAGAGTTACAGAGACAGCGCGAGCGACAGTGAGAGTTACAGTGACTGTGAGAGTGACAATGAGAGTTACAGTGACAGTGAGAGCGACAATGAGAGTTACAGTGAAAGTGAGAGCGACAATGAGAGTTACAGTGACAGGGAGAGTGACAGTGACAGTGAGAGTGACAGTGAGAGTTACAGTGACAGTGAGAGCATCAATGAGACTTACAGTGACAGTGAGAGTTACAGTGACATTGAGAACGACAATAAGAGTTAAAGTGACAGTGACAGTGACATTGAGAGTTTCAGTGATAGTGAGAGTGACAGTGAGAGTGACAGTGAGAGCGACAATGAGAGTTACAGTGACAGTGAGTGTGACAGTGAGAGTTAAAGTGACAGTGAAAGTGACAATGAGAGTTACCGTGACAGTGAGAGCAACAGTGAGAGTTACAGTGAGAGTGAAACTGACACTGACAGTGACAGTGAGAGCGACAATGAGAGTTACAGTGACAGTGAGAGTGACAATGAGAGTTACAGTGACAGTAAGAGTGACAGTGACAGCGACTATGAGAGTTACAGTGACATTGAGAGTGACAGTGAGAGTTACAGTGACAGTGAGAGTGACAGTGAGAGCGACAATGAGATTTACAGTGACAGTGAGAGCGACAATGAGAGTTACAGTGACAGTGAGAGTGACAGCGAGAGTTACAGTGACAGTGAGAGCGACACTGAGAGTTACAGTGACAGTGAGAGCGACAGTGCGAGTTACAGTGACAGTGAGAGCGACAGTGAGAGTGACAGTGACAGTGAGAGTGACAATGAGAGTTACAGTGACAGTGAGAGCGACAATGAGAGTTACAGTGACAGTGAGAGTCACAGTGACAGTGAGAGTGACAATGAGTGTTACAGTGACAGTGAGAGCGACAATGAGAGTTACAGTGACAGTGAGAGTGACAATGAGATTTACAGTGACAGTGAGAGTTAGAGTGACAGTGAGGGCGACAGTGAGAGTGACAGTGACAGTGAGAGCAACAATGAGAGTTACTGTGACAGTGAGAGCAACAGTGAGAGTTACAGTGACAGCGAAAGTGACAGTGAGAGCAACAGTGAGAGTTACAGTGACAGTGAAAGTGACAATGAGAATTACTGTGACAGTGAGAGTGACAATGAGAGTTACAGTGACAGTGAGAGCAACATTGAGAGTTACAGTGACAGTGGGAGCAACAGTGAGAGTTTCAGTGACAGCGAGAGTGACGGTGAGAGCAACAGTGAGAGTTACAGTGACACTGAGAGTGACAGTGACAGTGAGAGCGGCAATGAGAGTTACAGTGACAGTGAGAGCGACAGTGAGAGTTACAGTGACAGGGAGAGTGACAGTGAGAGTTACAGTGACAGTGAGAGTTACAGTGACAGTGAGAGTGATAGTGAGAGCGACAATGAGAGTTACAGTGACAGTGAGAGCGACAAAGAGAGTTACAGTGACAGTGAGAGTGACAGTGAGATTTACAGTGACAGTGAAAGTGACAATGAGAGTTACAGTGACAGTGAGAGTGACAATGAGAGTTACAGTGACAGTGAGAGTGACAGTGAGAGCGAAAGTGAGAGTTACAGTGACAATGAGTGTTACAGTGACAGTGAGAGCGACATTGAGAGTTACAGTGACAGTGACCGTGAGAGTTACAGTGACAATGAGAGCGACAATGAGAGTTACAGTGCAAGTGAGAGTGACAGTGAGATCGAAATTGAGAGTTACAGTTACAGTGAGAGCGAAAATGAGAGTTACAGTGTCAGTGAGAGTGACAGTGAGAGCAACAATGAGAATTACAGTGAGAGTGAGAGCGACAATGAGAGTTACAGTGACAGTGAGAGCGACATTGAGAGTTACAGTGACAGTGAGAGCGACAATGAGATTTACAGTGACAGTGAGAGTGACAATGAGATTTGCAGTGACAGTGAGAGCGACAATGAGAGTTACAGTGACAGTGAGAGCGACAATGAGAGTTACATTGACAGTGAGAGCGACAATGAGAGTTGCAGTGACAGTGAGAGCGACAATGAGAGTTACAGAGACAGCACGAGCGACAGTGAGAGTTACAGTGACTGTGAGAGTGACAATGAGAGTTACAGTGACAGTGAGAGCGACAATGAGAGTTACAGTGACAGTGAGAGCGACAATGAGAGTTACAGTGACAGGGAGAGTGACAGTGACAGTGAGAGTGACAGTGAGAGTTACAGTGACAGTGCGAGCATCAATGAGACTTACAGTGACAGTGAGAGTTACAGTGACATTGAGAACGACAATAAGAGTTAAAGTGACAGTGACAGTGACATTGAGAGTTTCAGTGATAGTGAGAGTGACAGTGAGAGTGACAGTGAGAGCGACAATGAGAGTTACAGTGACAGTGAGTGTGACAGTGAGAGTTAAAGTGACAGTGAAAGTGACAATGAGAGTTACAGTGACAGTGAGAGCAACAGTGAGAGTTACAGTGAGAGTGAAACTGACACTGACAGTGACAGTGAGAGCGACAATGAGAGTTACAGTGACAGTGAGAGTGACAATGAGAGTTACAGTGACAGTACGAGTGACAGTGACAGCGACTATGAGAGTTACAGTGACATTGAGAGTGACAGTGAGAGTTACAGTGACAGTGAGAGTGACAGTGAGAGCGACAATGAGATTTACAGTGACAGTGAGAGCGACAATGAGAGTTACAGTGACAGTGAGAGTGACAGCGAGAGTTACAGTGACAGTGAGAGCGACAATGAGAGTTGCAGTGACAGTGAGAGCGACAATGAGAGTTACAGAGACAGCGCGAGCGACAGTGAGAGTTACAGTGACTGTGAGAGTGACAATGAGAGTTACAGTGACAGTGAGAGCGACAATGAGAGTTACAGTGACAGTGAGAGCGACAATGAGAGTTACAGTGACAGGGAGAGTGACAGTGACAGTGAGAGTGACAGTGAGAGTTACAGTGACAGTGAGAGCATCAATGAGACTTACAGCGACAATGAGAGTTACAGTGATAGTGAGAGTGACAGTGACAGTGAGAGTGACAATGAGAGTTACAGTGACAGTGAGAGCGACAGTGAGAGTTACAGTGACAGGGAGAGTGACAGTGAGAGTTACAGTGACAGTGAGATTTACAGTGACAGTGAGAGTGAGAGTGAGAGCGACAATGAGAGTTACAGTGACAGTGAGAGCGACAAAGAGAGTTACAGTGACAGTGAGAGTGACAATGAGAGTTACAGTGTCAGTGAGAGTGACAGTGAGAGCGAAAGTGCGAGTTGCAGTGACAGTGAGTGCGACAAAGAGAGTTACAGTGACAGTGAGAGTGACAATGAAGTTACAGTGACAGTGAGAGTGACAGTGAGAGCGAAAGTGAGAGTTACAGTGACAATGAGTGTTACAGTGACAGTGAGAGCGACATTGAGAGTTACAGTGACAGTGACCGTGAGAGTTACAGTGACAATGAGAGCGACAATGAGAGTTACAGTGAAAGTGAGAGTGACAGTGAGATCGAAATTGAGAGTTACAGTTACAGTGAGAGCGAAAATGAGAGTTACAGTGTCAGTGAGAGTGACAGTGAGAGCAACAATGAGAATTACAGTGAGAGTGAGAGCGACAATGAGAGTTACAGTGACAGTGAGAGCGACATTGAGAGTTACAGTGACAGTGAGAGTGACAATGAGATTTACAGTGACAGTGAGAGTGACAATGAGATTTGCAGTGGCAGTGAGAGCGACAATGAGAGTTACAGTGACAGTGAGAGCGACAATGAGAGTTACATTGACAGTGAGAGCGACAATGAGAGTTGCACTGACAGTGAGAGCGACAATGAGAGTTACAGAGACAGCGCGAGCGACAGTGAGAGTTACAGTGACTGTGAGAGTGACAATGAGAGTTACAGTGACAGTGAGAGCGACAATGAGAGTTACAGTGACAGTGAGAGCGACAATGAGAGTTACAGTGACAGGGAGAGTGACAGTGACAGTGAGAGTGACAGTGAGAGTTACAGTGACAGTGCGAGCATCAATGAGACTTACAGTGACAGTGAGAGTTACAGTGACATTGAGAACGACAATAAGAGTTAAAGTGACAGTGACAGTCACATTGAGAGTTTCAGTGATTGTGAGAGTGACAGTGAGAGTGACAGTGAGAGCGACAATGAGAGTTACAGTGACAGTGAGTGTGACAGTGAGAGTTAAAGTGACAGTGAAAGTGACAATGAGAGTTACAGTGACAGTGAGAGCAACAGTGAGAGTTACAGTGAGAGTGAAACTGACACTGACAGTGACAGTGAGAGCGACAATGAGAGTTACAGTGACAGTGAGAGTGACAATGAGAGTTACAGTGACAGTACGAGTGACAGTGACAGCGACTATGAGAGTTACAGTGACATTGAGAGTGACAGTGAGAGTTACAGTGACAGTGAGAGTGACAGTGAGAGCGACAATGAGATTTACAGTGACAGTGAGAGCGACAATGAGAGTTACAGTGACAGTGAGAGTGACAGCGAGAGTTACAGTGTCAGTGAGAGCGACAATGAGAGTTGCAGTGACAGTGAGAGCGACAATGAGAGTTACAGAGACAGCGCGAGCGACAGTGAGAGTTACAGTGACTGTGAGAGTGACAATGAGAGTTACAGTGACAGTGAGAGCGACAATGAGAGTTACAGTGACAGTGAGAGCGACAATGAGAGTTACAGTGACAGGGAGAGTGACAGTGACAGTGAGAGTGACAGTGAGAGTTACAGTGACAGTGAGAGCATCAATGAGACTTACAGTGACAGTGAGAGTTACAGTGACATTGAGAACGACAATAAGAGTTAAAGTGACAGTGACAGTGACATTGAGAGTTTCAGTGATAGTGAGAGTGACAGTGAGAGTGACAGTGAGAGCGACAATGAGAGTTACAGTGACAGTGAGTGTGACAGTGAGAGTTAAAGTGACAGTGAAAGTGACAATGAGAGTTACCGTGACAGTGAGAGCAACAGTGAGAGTTACAGTGAGAGTGAAACTGACACTGACAGTGACAGTGAGAGCGACAATGAGAGTTACAGTGACAGTGAGAGTGACAATGAGAGTTACAGTGACAGTAAGAGTGACAGTGACAGCGACTATGAGAGTTACAGTGACATTGAGAGTGACAGTGAGAGTTACAGTGACAGTGAGAGTGACAGTGAGAGCGACAATGAGATTTACAGTGACAGTGAGAGCGACAATGAGAGTTACAGTGACAGTGAGAGTGACAGCGAGAGTTACAGTGACAGTGAGAGCGACACTGAGAGTTACAGTGACAGTGAGAGCGACAGTGCGAGTTACAGTGACAGTGAGAGCGACAGTGAGAGTGACAGTGACAGTGAGAGTGACAATGAGAGTTACAGTGACAGTGAGAGCGACAATGAGAGTTACAGTGACAGTGAGAGTTACAGTGACAGTGAGAGTGACAATGAGTGTTACAGTGACAGTGAGAGCGACAATGAGAGTTACAGTGACAGTGAGAGTGACAATGAGATTTACAGTGACAGTGAGAGTTAGAGTGACAGTGAGGGCGACAGTGAGAGTGACAGTGACAGTGAGAGCAACAATGAGAGTTACTGTGACAGTGAGAGCAACAGTGAGAGTTACAGTGACAGCGAAAGTGACAGTGAGAGCAACAGTGAGAGTTACAGTGACAGTGAAAGTGACAATGAGAATTACTGTGACAGTTAGAGTGACAATGAGAGTGACAGTGACAGTGAGAGTGACAGTGAGAGTTACAGTGACAGGGAGAGTGACAGTGAGAGTTACAGTGACAGGGAGAGTTACAGTGACAGTGAGAGTGAGAGTGAGAGTGACAGTGAGAGTGACAGTGACAGTGAGAGCGACAATGAGAGTTACAGTAACAGTGAGAGCGACAGTGAGAGTTACAGTGACAGGGAGAGTGACAGTGAGAGTTACAGTGACAGTGAGAGTTACAGTGACAGTGAGAGTGAGAGTGAGAGTGACAGTGAGAGTGACAGTGACAGTGAGAGTGACATTGAGAGTTACAGTGACAGTGAGAGCGACAAAGAGTTACAGTGACAGTGAGAGTGACAATGAGAGTTACAGTGTCAGTGAGAGTGACAGTGAGAGCGAAAGTGCGAGTTGCAGTGACAGTGAGTGCGACAAAGAGAGTTACAGTGACAGTGAGAGTGACAATGAGAGTTACAGTGACAGTGAGACTGACAGTGAGAGCGAAAGTGAGAGTTACAGTGACAATGAGTGTTACAGTGACAGTGAGAGCGACATTGAGAGTTACAGTGACAGTGACCGTGAGAGTTACAGTGACAATGAGAGCGACAATGAGAGTTACAGTGAAAGTGAGAGTGACAGTGAGATCGAAATTGAGAGTTACAGTTACAGTGAGAGCGAAAATGAGAGTTACAGTGTCAGTGAGAGTGACAGTGAGAGCAACAATGAGAATTACAGTGACAGTGAGAGCGACAATGAGAGTTACAGTGATAGTGAGAGCAACAATGATATTTCCAGTGACAGTGAGAGTGACAATGAGTGTAACAGTGACAGTGAGAGCGATAATGAGAGATACAGTGAGAGTTACAGTGACAGTGAGAGTTACAGTGGGAGCGACAATGAGAGTTACAGTGACAGTGAGAGCGACAATGAGAGTTACAGTGACAGTGAGAGCGACAGTGAGAGTTCAAGTGACAGTGAGCGCGACAATGAGATTTACAGTGACAGTGAGAGTGACAGTGACAGCGACAAGGAGAGTTACAGTGACAGTGATAGCGACAGTGAGACTTTCAGTGACAGTGAGAGTGACAGTGAGAGCGACAATGAGATTTACAGTGACAGTGAGAGTGATAATGCGAGTTACAGTGACAGTGAGAGCGACAATGAGAGTTACAGTGACAGTGAGAGCGACAATGAGAGTTACAGTGACAGTGAGAGTGACAGTGAGATTTTCAGTGACAGTGAGAGCGTCAATGAGACTTACAGTGACACTGAGAGTTACAGTGACAGTGAGAGCGACAATGAGAGTTACAGTGACAGTGACAGTGACATTGAGAGTTTCAGTGATAGTGAGAGTGACAGTGAGAGTGACAGTGAGAGCGACAATGAGAGTTACAGTGACAGTGAGTGTGACAGTGAGAGTTACAGTGAAAGTGAAATTGACAATGAGAGTTACAGTGACAGTGAGAGTGACAGTGAGAGTGAGAGTGACAATGAGAGTTACAGTGACAGTGAGAGCGACAATGAGAGTTACAGTGACAGTGAGAGCGACAATGAGAGTTACAGTGACAGTGAGAGTTACAGTGACAGCGAGAGTTACAGTGAGATTAACAGTGAGAGTTACAGTGACAGTGAGAGCGACAATGAGAGTTACAGAGACAGCGCGAGCGACAGTGAGAGTTACAGTGACTGTGAGAGTGACAATGAGAGTTACAGTGACAGTGAGAGCGACAATGAGAGTTACAGTGACAGTGAGAGCGACAATGAGAGTTACAGTGACAGGGAGAGTGACAGTGACAGTGAGAGTGACAGTGAGAGTTACAGTGACAGTGAGAGCATCAATGAGACTTACAGTGACAGTGAGAGTTACAGTGACATTGAGAACGACAATAAGAGTTAAAGTGACAGTGACAGTGACATTGAGAGTTTCAGTGATAGTGAGAGTGACAGTGAGAGTGACAGTGAGAGCGACAATGAGAGTTACAGTGACAGTGAGTGTGACAGTGAGAGTTAAAGTGACAGTGAAAGTGACAATGAGAGTTACCGTGACAGTGAGAGCAACAGTGAGAGTTACAGTGAGAGTGAAACTGACACTGACAGTGACAGTGAGAGCGACAATGAGAGTTACAGTGACAGTGAGAGTGACAATGAGAGTTACAGTGACAGTAAGAGTGACAGTGACAGCGACTATGAGAGTTACAGTGACATTGAGAGTGACAGTGAGAGTTACAGTGACAGTGAGAGTGACAGTGAGAGCGACAATGAGATTTACAGTGACAGTGAGAGCGACAATGAGAGTTACAGTGACAGTGAGAGTGACAGCGAGAGTTACAGTGACAGTGAGAGCGACACTGAGAGTTACAGTGACAGTGAGAGCGACAGTGCGAGTTAGAGTGACAGTGAGAGCGACAGTGAGAGTGACAGTGACAGTGAGAGTGACAATGAGAGTTACAGTGACAGTGAGAGCGACAATGAGAGTTACAGTGACAGTGAGAGTTACAGTGACAGTGAGAGTGACAATGAGTGTTACAGTGACAGTGAGAGCGACAATGAGAGTTACAGTGACAGTGAGAGTGACAATGAGATTTACAGTGACAGTGAGAGTTAGAGTGACAGTGAGGGCGACAGTGAGAGTGACAGTGACAGTGAGAGCAACAATGAGAGTTACTGTGACAGTGAGAGCAACAGTGAGAGTTACAGTGACAGCGAAAGTGACAGTGAGAGCAACAGTGAGAGTTACAGTGACAGTGAAAGTGACAATGAGAATTACTGTGACAGTTAGAGTGACAATGAGAGTGACAGTGACAGTGAGAGTGACAGTGAGAGTTACAGTGACAGGGAGAGTGACAGTGAGAGTTACAGTGACAGGGAGAGTTACAGTGACAGTGAGAGTGAGAGTGAGAGTGACAGTGAGAGTGACAGTGACAGTGAGAGCGACAATGAGAGTTACAGTAACAGTGAGAGCGACAGTGAGAGTTACAGTGACAGGGAGAGTGACAGTGAGAGTTACAGTGACAGTGAGAGTTACAGTGACAGTGAGAGTGAGAGTGAGAGTGACAGTGAGAGTGACAGTGACAGTGAGAGTGACATTGAGAGTTACAGTGACAGTGAGAGCGACAAAGAGTTACAGTGACAGTGAGAGTGACAATGAGAGTTACAGTGTCAGTGAGAGTGACAGTGAGAGCGAAAGTGCGAGTTGCAGTGACAGTGAGTGCGACAAAGAGAGTTACAGTGACAGTGAGAGTGACAATGAGAGTTACAGTGACAGTGAGACTGACAGTGAGAGCGAAAGTGAGAGTTACAGTGACAATGAGTGTTACAGTGACAGTGAGAGCGACATTGAGAGTTACAGTGACAGTGACCGTGAGAGTTACAGTGACAATGAGAGCGACAATGAGAGTTACAGTGAAAGTGAGAGTGACAGTGAGATCGAAATTGAGAGTTACAGTTACAGTGAGAGCGAAAATGAGAGTTACAGTGTCAGTGAGAGTGACAGTGAGAGCAACAATGAGAATTACAGTGACAGTGAGAGCGACAATGAGAGTTACAGTGATAGTGAGAGCAACAATGATATTTCCAGTGACAGTGAGAGTGACAATGAGTGTAACAGTGACAGTGAGAGCGATAATGAGAGATACAGTGAGAGTTACAGTGACAGTGAGAGTTACAGTGGGAGCGACAATGAGAGTTACAGTGACAGTGAGAGCGACAATGAGAGTTACAGTGACAGTGAGAGCGACAGTGAGAGTTCAAGTGACAGTGAGCGCGACAATGAGATTTACAGTGACAGTGAGAGTGACAGTGACAGCGACAAGGAGAGTTACAGTGACAGTGATAGCGACAGTGAGACTTTCAGTGACAGTGAGAGTGACAGTGAGAGCGACAATGAGATTTACAGTGACAGTGAGAGTGATAATGCGAGTTACAGTGACAGTGAGAGCGACAATGAGAGTTACAGTGACAGTGAGAGCGACAATGAGAGTTACAGTGACAGTGAGAGTGACAGTGAGATTTTCAGTGACAGTGAGAGCGTCAATGAGACTTACAGTGACACTGAGAGTTACAGTGACAGTGAGAGCGACAATGAGAGTTACAGTGACAGTGACAGTGACATTGAGAGTTTCAGTGATAGTGAGAGTGACAGTGAGAGTGACAGTGAGAGCGACAATGAGAGTTACAGTGACAGTGAGTGTGACAGTGAGAGTTACAGTGAAAGTGAAATTGACAATGAGAGTTACAGTGACAGTGAGAGTGACAGTGAGAGTGAGAGTGACAATGAGAGTTACAGTGACAGTGAGAGCGACAATGAGAGTTACAGTGACAGTGAGAGCGACAATGAGAGTTACAGTGACAGTGAGAGTTACAGTGACAGCGAGAGTTACAGTGAGATTAACAGTGAGAGTTACAGTGACATTGAGAGTTACAGTGAGAGTTACAGTGACAGTGAGCGCGACAATGAGAGGTACAGTGACAGTGAGAGTGACAGTGACAGCGACAATGAGTGTTACAGTGACATTGAGAGGGACAGTGAGAGTTACAGTGTCAGTGAGAGTGACAGTGAGAGCGACAATGAGATTTACAGTGACAGTGAGAGTGACAATGAGAGTTACAGTAACAGTGAGAGCGACAATGAGAGTTAAAATGACAGTGATAGTGACAGCGAGAGTTAGAGTGAGAGTTACAGTGACCGTGAGAGTGACAGTGACAGTTACAGTGATAGTGAGATTGACAGAGAGAGTGGCAGTGAGAGCGACAATGAGAGTTACAGTGACAGTGAGAGTTACAGTGACAGTGAGAGAGACAATGAGAGTTACAGTGACATTGAGAGCGACAATGAGAGTTACAGTGACAGTGGGAGCGACAGTGAGAGTTACAGTGACAGTGAGAGCGACAATGAGAGTTGCAGTGACAGTGAGAGCGACAATGAGAGTTACAGAGACAGCGCGAGCGACAGTGAGAGTTACAGTGACTGTGAGAGTGACAATGAGAGTTACAGTGACAGTGAGAGCGACAATGAGAGTTACAGTGACAGTGAGAGCGACAATGAGAGTTACAGTGACAGGGAGAGTGACAGTGACAGTGAGAGTGACAGTGAGAGTTACAGTGACAGTGAGAGCATCAATGAGACTTACAGCGACAATGAGAGTTACAGTGATAGTGAGAGTGACAGTGACAGTGAGAGTGACAATGAGAGTTACAGTGACAGTGAGAGCGACAGTGAGAGTTACAGTGACAGGGAGAGTGACAGTGAGAGTTACAGTGACAGTGAGAGTTACAGTGACAGTGAGAGTGAGAGTGAGAGCGACAATGAGAGTTACAGTGACAGTGAGAGCGACAAAGAGAGTTACAGTGACAGTGAGAGTGACAATGAGAGTTACAGTGTCAGTGAGAGTGACAGTGAGAGCGAAAGTGCGAGTTGCAGTGACAGTGAGTGCGACAAAGAGAGTTACAGTGACAGTGAGAGTGACAATGAAGTTACAGTGACAGTGAGAGTGACAGTGAGAGCGAAAGTGAGAGTTACAGTGACAATGAGTGTTACAGTGACAGTGAGAGCGACATTGAGAGTTACAGTGACAGTGACCGTGAGAGTTACAGTGACAATGAGAGCGACAATGAGAGTTACAGTGAAAGTGAGAGTGACAGTGAGATCGAAATTGAGAGTTACAGTTACAGTGAGAGCGAAAATGAGAGTTACAGTGTCAGTGAGAGTGACAGTGAGAGCAACAATGAGAATTACAGTGAGAGTGAGAGCGACAATGAGAGTTACAGTGACAGTGAGAGCGACATTGAGAGTTACAGTGACAGTGAGAGCGACAATGAGATTTACAGTGACAGTGAGAGTGACAATGAGATTTGCAGTGACAGTGAGAGCGACAATGAGAGTTACAGTGACAGTGAGAGCGACAATGAGAGTTACATTGACAGTGAGAGCGACAATGAGAGTTGCAGTGACAGTGAGAGCGACAATGAGAGTTACAGAGACAGCGCGAGCGACAGTGAGAGTTACAGTGACTGTGAGAGTGACAATGAGAGTTACAGTGACAGTGAGAGCGACAATGAGAGTTACAGTGACAGTGAGAGCGACAATGAGAGTTACAGTGACAGGGAGAGTGACAGTGACAGTGAGAGTGACAGTGAGAGTTACAGTGACAGTGCGAGCATCAATGAGACTTACAGTGACAGTGAGAGTTACAGTGACATTGAGAACGACAATAAGAGTTAAAGTGACAGTGACAGTGACATTGAGAGTTTCAGTGATAGTGAGAGTGACAGTGAGAGTGACAGTGAGAGCGACAATGAGAGTTACAGTGACAGTGAGTGTCACAGTGAGGTTTAAAGTGACAGTGAAAGTGACAATGAGAGTTACAGTGACAGTGAGAGCAACAGTGAGAGTTACAGTGAGAGTGAAACTGACACTGACAGTGACAGTGAGAGCGACAATGAGAGTTACAGTGACAGTGAGAGTGACAATGAGAGTTACAGTGACAGTACGAGTGACAGTGACAGCGACTATGAGAGTTACAGTGACATTGAGAGTGACAGTGAGAGTTACAGTGACAGTGAGAGTGACAGTGAGAGCAACAATGAGATTTACAGTGACAGTGAGAGCGACAATGAGAGTTACAGTGACAGTGAGAGTGACAGCGAGAGTTACAGTGACAGTGAGAGCGACAATGAGAGTTGCAGTGACAGTGAGAGCGACAATGAGAGTTACAGAGACAGCGCGAGCGACAGTGAGAGTTACAGTGACTGTGAGAGTGACAATGAGTGTTACAGTGACAGTGAGAGCGACAATGAGAGTTACAGTGACAGTGAGAGCGACAATGAGAGTTACAGTGACAGGGAGAGTGACAGTGACAGTGAGAGTGACAGTGAGAGTTACAGTGACAGTGAGAGCATCAATGAGACTTACAGTGACAGTGAGAGTTACAGTGACATTGAGAACGACAATAAGAGTTAAAGTGACAGTGACAGTGACATTGAGAGTTTCAGTGATAGTGAGAGTGACAGTGAGAGTGACAGTGAGAGCGACAATGAGAGTTACAGTGACAGTGAGTGTGACAGTGAGAGTTAAAGTGACAGTGAAAGTGACAATGAGAGTTACCGTGACAGTGAGAGCAACAGTGAGAGTTACAGTGAGAGTGAAACTGACACTGACAGTGACAGTGAGAGCGACAATGAGAGTTACAGTGACAGTGAGAGTGACAATGAGAGTTACAGTGACAGTAAGAGTGACAGTGACAGCGACTATGAGAGTTACAGTGACATTGAGAGTGACAGTGAGAGTTACAGTGACAGTGAGAGTGACAGTGAGAGCGACAATGAGATTTACAGTGACAGTGAGAGCGACAATGAGAGTTACAGTGACAGTGAGAGTGACAGCGAGAGTTACAGTGACAGTGAGAGCGACACTGAGAGTTACAGTGACAGTGAGAGCGACAGTGCGAGTTACAGTGACAGTGAGAGCGACAGTGAGAGTGACAGTGACAGTGAGAGTGACAATGAGAGTTACAGTGACAGTGAGAGCGACAATGAGAGTTACAGTGACAGTGAGAGTTACAGTGACAGTGAGAGTGACAATGAGTGTTACAGTGACAGTGAGAGCGACAATGAGAGTTACAGTGACAGTGAGAGTGACAATGAGATTTACAGTGACAGTGAGAGTTAGAGTGACAGTGAGGGCGACAGTGAGAGTGACAGTGACAGTGAGAGCAACAATGAGAGTTACTGTGACAGTGAGAGCAACAGTGAGAGTTACAGTGACAGCGAAAGTGACAGTGAGAGTGACAGTGAGAGTTACAGTGACAGTGAAAGTGACAATGAGAATTACTGTGACAGTTAGAGTGACAATGAGAGTGACAATGACAGTGAGAGTGACAGTGAGAGTTACAGTGACAGGGAGAGTGACAGTGAGAGTTACAGTGACAGGGAGAGTTACAGTGACAGTGAGAGTGAGAGTGAGAGTGACAGTGAGAGTGACAGTGACAGTGAGAGCGACAATGAGAGTTACAGTAACAGTGAGAGCGACAGTGAGAGTTACAGTGACAGGGAGAGTGACAGTGAGAGTTACAGTGACAGTGAGAGTTACAGTGACAGGGAGAGTGAGAGTGAGAGTGACAGTGAGAGTGACAGTGACAGTGAGAGTGACATTGAGAGTTACAGTGACAGTGAGAGCGACAAAGAGAGTTACAGTGACAGTGAGAGTGACAATGAGAGTTACAGTGTCAGTGAGAGTGACAGTGAGAGCGAAAGTGCGAGTTGCAGTGACAGTGAGTGCGACAAAGAGAGTTACAGTGACAGTGAGAGTGACAATGAGAGTTACAGTGACAGTGAGACTGACAGTGAGAGCGAAAGTGAGAGTTACAGTGACAATGAGTGTTACAGTGACAGTGAGAGCGACATTGAGAGTTACAGTGACAGTGACCGTGAGAGTTACAGTGACAATGAGAGCGACAATGAGAGTTACAGTGAAAGTGAGAGTGACAGTGAGATCGAAATTGAGAGTTACAGTTACAGTGAGAGCGAAAATGAGAGTTACAGTGTCAGTGAGAGTGACAGTGAGAGCAACAATGAGAATTACAGTGACAGTGAGAGCGACAATGAGAGTTACAGTGATAGTGAGAGCAACAATGATATTTCCAGTGACAGTGAGAGTGACAATGAGTGTAACAGTGACAGTGAGAGCGATAATGAGAGATACAGTGAGAGTTACAGTGACAGTGAGAGTTACAGTGGGAGCGACAATGAGAGTTACAGTGACAGTGAGAGCGACAATGAGAGTTACAGTGACAGTGAGAGCGACAGTGAGAGTTCAAGTGACAGTGAGCGCGACAATGAGATTTACAGTGACAGTGAGAGTGACAGTGACAGCGACAAGGAGAGTTACAGTGACAGTGATAGCGACAGTGAGACTTTCAGTGACAGTGAGAGTGACAGTGAGAGCGACAATGAGATTTACAGTGACAGTGAGAGTGATAATGCGAGTTACAGTGACAGTGAGAGCGACAATGAGAGTTACAGTGACAGTGAGAGCGACAATGAGAGTTACAGTGACAGTGAGAGTGACAGTGAGATTTTCAGTGACAGTGAGAGCGTCAATGAGACTTACAGTGACACTGAGAGTTACAGTGACAGTGAGAGCGACAATGAGAGTTACAGTGACAGTGACAGTGACATTGAGAGTTTCAGTGATAGTGAGAGTGACAGTGAGAGTGACAGTGAGAGCGACAATGAGAGTTACAGTGACAGTGAGTGTGACAGTGAGAGTTACAGTGAAAGTGAAATTGACAATGAGAGTTACAGTGACAGTGAGAGTGACAGTGAGAGTGAGAGTGACAATGAGAGTTACAGTGACAGTGAGAGCGACAATGAGAGTTACAGTGACAGTGAGAGCGACAATGAGAGTTACAGTGACAGTGAGAGTTACAGTGACAGCGAGAGTTACAGTGAGATTAACAGTGAGAGTTACAGTGACATTGAGAGTTACAGTGAGAGTTACAGTGACAGTGAGCGCGACAATGAGAGGTACAGTGACAGTGAGAGTGACAGTGACAGCGACAATGAGTGTTACAGTGACATTGAGAGGGACAGTGAGAGTTACAGTGTCAGTGAGAGTGACAGTGAGAGCGACAATGAGATTTACAGTGACAGTGAGAGTGACAATGAGAGTTACAGTAACAGTGAGAGCGACAATGAGAGTTAAAATGACAGTGAGAGTGACAGCGAGAGTTACAGTGAGAGTTACAGTGACCGTGAGAGTGACAGTGACAGTTACAGTGATAGTGAGATTGACAGAGAGAGTGGCAGTGAGAGCGACAATGAGAGTTACAGTGACAGTGAGAGTTACAGTGACAGTGAGAGCGACAATGAGAGTTACAGTGACATTGAGAGCGACAATGAGAGTTACAGTGACAGTGGGAGCGACAGTGAGAGTTACAGTGACAGTGAGAGCGACAATGAGAGTTACAGTGACAGTGAGAGTGACAATGAGAGTTACAGTGATAGTGAGAGTGACCGTGAGTGCGAAAGTGAGTGTTACAGAGACAGTGAGAGCGACAAAGAGAGTTACATTGACAGTGAGAGTGACAGTGAGAGCGAAAGTGAGAGTTGCAGTGAGAATGAGTGTTACAGTGACACTGAGAGCGACATGGAGAGTTACAGTGACAGTGACAGTGAGTGTTACAGTGACAGTGAGAGTGACAGTGAGAGCGAAAGTGAGATTTACAGTGAGAATGAGTGTTGCAGTGACAGTGAGAGCGACATTGAGAGTTACAGTGACAGTGAGAGCGACAATGAGATTTACAGTGACAGTGAGAGTGACAATGAGATTTGCAGTGACAGTGAGAGCGACAATGAGAGTTACAGTGACAGTGAGAGCGACAATGAGAGTTACATTGACAGTGAGAGCGACAATGAGAGTTGCAGTGACAGTGAGAGCGACAATGAGAGTTACAGAGACAGCGCGAGCGACAGTGAGAGTTACAGTGACTGTGAGAGTGACAATGAGAGTTACAGTGACAGTGAGAGCGACAATGAGAGTTACAGTGACAGTGAGAGCGACAATGAGAGTTACAGTGACAGGGAGAGTGACAGTGACAGTGAAAGTGACAGTGAGAGTTACAGTGACAGTGCGAGCATCAATGAGACTTACAGTGACAGTGAGAGTTACAGTGACATTGAGAACGACAATAAGAGTTAAAGTGACAGTGACAGTGACATTGAGAGTTTCAGTGATAGTGAGAGTGACAGTGAGAGTGACAGTGAGAGCGACAATGAGAGTTACAGTGACAGTGAGTGTGACAGTGAGAGTTAAAGTGACAGTGAAAGTGACAATGAGAGTTACAGTGACAGTGAGAGCAACAGTGAGAGTTACAGTGAGAGTGAAACTGACACTGACAGTGACAGTGAGAGCGACAATGAGAGTTACAGTGACAGTGAGAGTGACAATGAGAGTTACAGTGACAGTACGAGTGACTGTGACAGCGACTATGAGAGTTACAGTGACATTGAGAGTGACAGTGAGAGTTACAGTGACAGTGAGAGTGACAGTGAGAGCGACAATGAGATTTACAGTGACAGTGAGAGCGACAATGAGAGTTACAGTGACAGTGAGAGTGACAGCGAGAGTTACAGTGACAGTGAGAGCGACAATGAGAGTTGCAGTGACAGTGAGAGCGACAATGAGAGTTACAGAGACAGCGCGAGCGACAGTGAGAGTTACAGTGACTGTGAGAGTGACAATGAGAGTTACAGTGACAGTGAGAGCGACAATGAGAGTTACAGTGACAGTGAGAGCGACAATGAGAGTTACAGTGACAGGGAGAGTGACAGTGACAGTGAGAGTGACAGTGAGAGTTACAGTGACAGTGAGAGCATCAATGAGACTTACAGTGACAGTGAGAGTTACAGTGACATTGAGAACGACAATAAGAGTTAAAGTGACAGTGACAGTGACATTGAGAGTTTCAGTGATAGTGAGAGTGACAGTGAGAGTGACAGTGAGAGCGACAATGAGAGTTACAGTGACAGTGAGTGTGACAGTGAGAGTTAAAGTGACAGTGAAAGTGACAATGAGAGTTACCGTGACAGTGAGAGCAACAGTGAGAGTTACAGTGAGAGTGAAACTGACACTGACAGTGACAGTGAGAGCGACAATGAGAGTTACAGTGACAGTGAGAGTGACAATGAGAGTTACAGTGACAGTAAGAGTGACAGTGACAGCGACTATGAGAGTTACAGTGACATTGAGAGTGACAGTGAGAGTTACAGTGACAGTGAGAGTGACAGTGAGAGCGACAATGAGAGTTACAGAGACAGCGCGAGCGACAGTGAGAGTTACAGTGACTGTGAGAGTGACAATGAGAGTTACAGTGACAGTGAGAGCGACAATGAGAGTTACAGTGACAGTGAGAGCGACAATGAGAGTTACAGTGACAGGGAGAGTGACAGTGACAGTGAGAGTGACAGTGAGAGTTACAGTGACAGTGAGAGCATCAATGAGACTTACAGTGACAGTGAGAGTTACAGTGACATTGAGAACGACAATAAGAGTTAAAGTGACAGTGACAGTGACATTGAGAGTTTCAGTGATAGTGAGAGTGACAGTGAGAGTGACAGTGAGAGCGACAATGAGAGTTACAGTGACAGTGAGTGTGACAGTGAGAGTTAAAGTGACAGTGAAAGTGACAATGAGAGTTACCGTGACAGTGAGAGCAACAGTGAGAGTTACAGTGAGAGTGAAACTGACACTGACAGTGACAGTGAGAGCGACAATGAGAGTTACAGTGACAGTGAGAGTGACAATGAGAGTTACAGTGACAGTAAGAGTGACAGTGACAGCGACTATGAGAGTTACAGTGACATTGAGAGTGACAGTGAGAGTTACAGTGACAGTGAGAGTGACAGCGAGAGTTACAGTGACAGTGAGAGCGACACTGAGAGTTACAGTGACAGTGAGAGCGACAGTGCGAGTTACAGTGACAGTGAGAGCGACAGTGAGAGTGACAGTGACAGTGAGAGTGACAATGAGAGTTACAGTGACAGTGAGAGCGACAATGAGAGTTACAGTGACAGTGAGAGTTACAGTGACAGTGAGAGTGACAATGAGTGTTACAGTGACAGTGAGAGCGACAATGAGAGTTACAGTGACAGTGAGAGTGACAATGAGATTTACAGTGACAGTGAGAGTTAGAGTGACAGTGAGGGCGACAGTGAGAGTGACAGTGACAGTGAGAGCAACAATGAGAGTTACTGTGACAGTGAGAGCAACAGTGAGAGTTACAGTGACAGCGAAAGTGACAGTGAGAGCAACAGTGAGAGTTACAGTGACAGCGAAAGTGACAGTGAGAGCAACAGCGAGAGTTACAGTGACAGTGAGAGTGACAATGAGAGTTACAGTGACAGTGAGAGCGACAATGAGAGTTACAGTGACAGTGAGAGTGACAGTGAGAGTTACAGTGACAGTGAGAGCGACAATGAGAGTTACAGTGACAGTGAGAGCAACATTGAGAGTTACAGTGACAGTGAGTGCGACAATGAGAATTACTGTGACAGTTAGAGTGACAATGAGAGTTACAGTGACAGTGAGAGCAACATTGAGAGTTACAGTGACAGTGGGAGCAACAGTGAGAGTTTCAGTGACAGCGAGAGTGACGGTGAGAGCAACAGTGAGAGTTAAAGTGACGCTGAGAGTGACAGTGACAGTGAGAGTGACAATGAGAGTTACAGTGACAGGGAGAGTGACAGTGAGAGTTACAGTGACAGTGAGAGTTACAGTGACAGTGAGAGTGAGAGTGAGAGCGACAATGAGAGTTACAGTGACAGTGAGAGCGACAATGAGAGTTACAGTGACAGTGAGAGCGACAAAGAGAGTTACAGTGACAGTGAGAGCGACATTGAGATTTACAGTGACAGTGAGAGTGACAATGAGAGTTACAGTGTCAGTGAGAGTGACAGTGAGAGCAACAATGAGAATTACAGTGACAGTGAGAGCGAAAGTGAGAGTTACAGTGACAATGAGTGTTACAGTGACAGTGAGAGCGACATTGAGAGTTACAGTGACAGTGACCGTGAGAGTTACAGTGACAATGAGAACGACAATGAGAGTTACATTGACAATGAGAGCGACAATGAGAGTTACAGTGAAAGTGAGAGTGACAGTGAGATCGAAATTGAGAGTTACAGTTACAGTGAGAGCCAAAATGAGAGTTACAGTGTCAGTGAGAGTGACAGTGAGAGCAACAATGAGAATTACAGTGAGAGTGAGAGCGACAATGAGAGTTACAGTGACAGTGAGAGCGACATTGAGAGTTACAGTGACAGTGAGAGCGACAATGAGATTTACAGTGACAGTGAGAGTGTCAATGAGATTTGCAGTGACAGTGAGAGCGACAATGAGAGTTACAGTGACAGTGAGAGCGACAATGAGAGTTACATTGACAGTGAGAGCGACAATGAGAGTTACAGTGACAGTACGAGTGACAGTGACAGAGACTATGAGAGTTACAGTGACATTGAGAGTGACAGTGAGAGTTACAGTGACAGTGAGAGTGACAGTGAGAGCGACAATGAGATTTACAGTGACAGTGAGAGCGACAATGAGAGTTACAGTGACAGTGAGAGTGACAGCGAGAGTTACAGTGACAGTGAGAGCGACAATGAGAGTTGCAGTGACAGTGAGAGCGACAATGAGAGTTACAGAGAAAGCGCGAGCGACAGTGAGAGTTACAGTGACTGTGAGAGTGACAATGAGAGTTACAGTGACAGTGAGAGCGACAATGAGAGTTACAGAGACAGTGAGAGCGACAATGAGAGTTACAGTGACAGGGAGAGTGACAGTGACAGTGAGAGTGACAGTGAGAGTTACAGTGACAGTGAGAGCATCAATGAGACTTACAGTGACAGTGAGAGTTACAGTGACATTGAGAACGACAATAAGAGTTAAAGTGACAGTGACAGTGACATTGAGAGTTTCAGTGATAGTGAGAGTGACAGTGAGAGTGACAGTGAGAGCGACAATGAGAGTTACAGTGACAGTGAGTGTGACAGTGAGAGTTAAAGTGACAGTGAAAGTGACAATGAGAGTTACCGTGACAGTGAGAGCAACAGTGAGAGTTACAGTGAGAGTGAAACTGACACTGACAGTGACAGTGAGAGCGACAATGAGAGTTACAGTGACAGTGAGAGTGACAATGAGAGTTACAGTGACAGTAAGAGTGACAGTGACAGCGACTATGAGAGTTACAGTGACATTGAGAGTGACAGTGAGAGTTACAGTGACAGTGAGAGTGACAGTGAGAGCGACAATGTGATTTACAGTGACAGTGAGAGCGACAATGAGAGTTACAGTGACAGTGAGAGTGACAGCGAGAGTTACAGTGACAGTGAGAGCGACACTGAGAGTTACAGTGACAGTGAGAGCGACAGTGCGAGTTACAGTGACAGTGAGAGCGACAGTGAGAGTGACAGTGACAGTGAGAGTGACAATGAGAGTTACAGTGACAGTGAGAGCGACAATGAGAGTTACAGTGACAGTGAGAGTTACAGTGACAGTGAGAGTGACAATGAGTGTTACAGTGACAGTGAGAGCGACAATGAGAGTTACAGTGACAGTGAGAGTGACAATGAGATTTACAGTGACAGTGAGAGTGACAGCGAGAGTTACAGTGACAGTGAGAGCGACACTGAGAGTTACAGTGACAGTGAGAGCGACAGTGCGAGTTACAGTGACAGTGAGAGCGACAGTGAGAGTGACAGTGACAGTGAGAGTGACAATGAGAGTTACAGTGACAGTGAGAGCGACAATGAGAGTTACAGTGACAGTGAGAGTTACAGTGACAGTGAGAGTGACAATGAGTGTTACAGTGACAGTGAGAGCGACAATGAGAGTTACAGTGACAGTGAGAGTGACAATGAGATTTACAGTGACAGTGAGAGTTAGAGTGACAGTGAGGGCGACAGTGAGAGTGACAGTGACAGTGAGAGCAACAATGAGAGTTACTGTGACAGTGAGAGCAACAGTGAGAGTTACAGTGACAGCGAAAGTGACAGTGAGAGCAACAGTGAGAGTTACAGTGACAGTGAAAGTGACAATGAGAATTACTGTGACAGTTAGAGTGACAATGAGAGTTACAGTGACAGTGAGAGCAACATTGAGAGTTACAGTGACAGTGGGAGCAACAGTGAGAGTTTCAGAGACAGCGAGAGTGACGGTGAGAGCAACAGTGAGAGTTAAAGTGACGCTGAGAGTTACAGTGACAGTGAGAGCGACAGTGAGAGTTACAGTGACAGTGAGAGTGACAATGAGAGTTACAGTGACAGGGAGAGTGACAGTGAGAGTTACAGTGACAGTGAGAGTGAGAAGGAGAGCGACAATGAGAGTTACAGTGACAGTGAGAGCGACAATGAGAGTTACAGTGACAGTGAGAGCGACAATGAGAGTTACAGTGACAGTGAGAGCGACAAAGAGAGTTACAGTGACAGTGAGAGCGACATTGAGATTTACAGTGACAGTGAGAGTGACAATGAGAGTTACAGTGACAGTGAGAGTGACAGTGAGAGCGAAAGTGAGAGTTACAGTGACAATGAGTGTTACAGTGACAGTGAGAGCGACATTGAGAGTTACAGTGACAGTGACCGTGAGAGTTACAGTGACAATGAGAGCGACAATGAGAGTTACAGTGAAAGTGAGAGTGACAGTGAGATCGAAATTGAGAGTTACAGTTACAGTGAGAGCGAAAATGAGAGTTACAGTGTCAGTGAGAGTGACAGTGAGAGCAACAATGAGAATTACAGTGAGAGTGAGAGCGACAATGAGAGTTACAGTGACAGTGAGAGCGACATTGAGAGTTACAGTGTCAGTGAGAGCGACAATGAGATTTACAGTGACAGTGAGAGTGACAATGAGATTTGCAGTGACAGTGAGAGCGACAATGAGAGTTACAGTGACAGTGAGAGCGACAATGAGAGTTACATTGACAGTGAGAGCGACAATGAGAGTTGCAGTGACAGTGAGAGCGACAATGAGAGTTACAGAGACAGCACGAGCGACAGTGAGAGTTACAGTGACTGTGAGAGTGACAATGAGAGTTACAGTGACAGTGAGAGCGACAATGAGAGTTACAGTGACAGTGAGAGCGACAATGAGAGTTACAGTGACAGGGAGAGTGACAGTGACAGTGAGAGTGACAGTGAGAGTTACAGTGACAGTGCGAGCATCAATGAGACTTACAGTGACAGTGAGAGTTACAGTGACATTGAGAACGACAATAAGAGTTAAAGTGACAGTGACAGTCACATTGAGAGTTTCAGTGATAGTGAGAGTGACAGTGAGAGTGACAGTGAGAGCGACAATGAGAGTTACAGTGACAGTGAGTGTGACAGTGAGAGTTAAAGTGACAGTGAAAGTGACAATGAGAGTTACAGTGACAGTGAGAGCAACAGTGAGAGTTACAGTGAGAGTGAAACTGACACTGACAGTGACAGTGAGAGCGACAATGAGAGTTACAGTGACAGTGAGAGTGACAATGATAGTTACAGTGACAGTACGAGTGACAGTGACAGCGACTATGAGAGTTACAGTGACATTGAGAGTGACAGTGAGAGTTACAGTGATAGTGAGAGTGACAGTGAGAGCGACAATGAGATTTACAGTGACAGTGAGAGCGACAATGAGAGTTACAGTGACAGTGAGAGTGACAGCGAGAGTTACAGTGACAGTGAGAGCGACAATGAGAGTTGCAGTGACAGTGAGAGCGACAATGAGAGTTACAGAGACAGCGCGAGCGACAGTGAGAGTTACAGTGACTGTGAGAGTGACAATGAGAGTTACAGTGACAGTGAGAGCGACAATGAGAGTTACAGTGACAGTGAGAGCGACAATGAGAGTTACAGTGACAGGGAGAGTGACAGTGACAGTGAGAGTGACAGTGAGAGTCACAGTGACAGTGAGAGCATCAATGAGACTTACAGTGACAGTGAGAGTTACAGTGACATTGAGAACGACAATAAGAGTTAAAGTGACAGTGACAGTGACATTGAGAGTTTCAGTGATAGTGAGAGTGACAGTGAGAGCGACAATGAGAGTTACAGTGACAGTGAGTGTGACAGTGAGAGTTAAAGTGACAGTGAAAGTGACAATGAGAGTTACCGTGACAGTGAGAGCAACAGTGAGAGTTACAGTGAGAGTGAAACTGACACTGACAGTGACAGTGAGAGCGACAATGAGAGTTACAGTGACAGTGAGAGTGACAATGAGAGTTACAGTGACAGTAAGAGTGACAGTGACAGCGACTATGAGAGTTACAGTGACATTGAGAGTGACAGTGAGAGTTACAGTGACAGTGAGAGTGACAGTGAGAGCGACAATGAGATTTACAGTGACAGTGAGAGCGACAATGAGAGTTACAGTGACAGTGAGAGTGACAGCGAGAGTTACAGTGACAGTGAGAGCGACACTGAGAGTTACAGTGACAGTGAGAGCGACAGTGCGAGTTACAGTGACAGTGAGAGCGACAGTGAGAGTGACAGTGACAGTGAGAGTGACAATGAGAGTTACAGTGACAGTGAGAGCGACAATGAGAGTTACAGTGACAGTGAGAGTTACAGTGACAGTGAGAGTGACAATGAGTGTTACAGTGACAGTGAGAGCGACAATGAGAGTTACAGTGACAGTGAGAGTGACAATGAGATTTACAGTGACAGTGAGAGTTAGAGTGACAGTGAGGGCGACAGTGAGAGTGACAGTGACAGTGAGAGCAACAATGAGAGTTACTGTGACAGTGAGAGCAACAGTGAGAGTTACAGTGACAGCGAAAGTGACAGTGAGAGCAACAGTGAGAGTTACAGTGACAGTGAAAGTGACAATGAGAATTAATGTGACAGTTAGAGTGACAATGAGAGTGACAGTGACAGTGAGAGTGACAGTGAGAGTTACAGTGACAGGGAGAGTGACAGTGAGAGTTACAGTGACAGGGAGAGTTACAGTGACAGTGAGAGTGAGAGTGAGAGTGACAGTGAGAGTGACAGTGACAGTGAGAGCGACAATGAGAGTTACAGTGACAGTGAGAGCGACAGTGAGAGTTACAGTGACAGGGAGAGTGACAGTGAGAGTTACAGTGACAGTGAGAGTTACAGTGACAGTGAGAGTGAGAGTGAGAGTGACAGTGAGAGTGACAGTGACAGTGAGAGTGACATTGAGAGTTACAGTGACAGTGAGAGCGACAAAGAGAGTTACAGTGACAGTGAGAGTGACAATGAGAGTTACAGTGTCAGTGAGAGTGACAGTGAGAGCGAAAGTGCGAGTTGCAGTGACAGTGAGTGCGACAAAGAGAGTTACAGTGACAGTGAGAGTGACAATGAGAGTTACAGTGACAGTGAGACTGACAGTGAGAGCGAAAGTGAGAGTTACAGTGACAATGAGTGTTACAGTGACAGTGAGAGCGACATTGAGAGTTACAGTGACAGTGACCGTGAGAGTTACAGTGACAATGAGAGCGACAATGAGAGTTACAGTGAAAGTGAGAGTGACAGTGAGATCGAAATTGAGAGTTACAGTTACAGTGAGAGCGAAAATGAGAGTTACAGTGTCAGTGAGAGTGACAGTGAGAGCAACAATGAGAATTACAGTGACAGTGAGAGCGACAATGAGAGTTACAGTGATAGTGAGAGCAACAATGATATTTCCAGTGACAGTGAGAGTGACAATGAGTGTAACAGTGACAGTGAGAGCGATAATGAGAGATACAGTGAGAGTTACAGTGACAGTGAGAGTTACAGTGGGAGCGACAATGAGAGTTACAGTGACAGTGAGAGCGACAATGAGAGTTACAGTGACAGTGAGAGCGACAGTGAGAGTTCAAGTGACAGTGAGCGCGACAATGAGATTTACAGTGACAGTGAGAGTGACAGTGACAGCGACAAGGAGAGTTACAGTGACAGTGATAGCGACAGTGAGACTTTCAGTGACAGTGAGAGTGACAGTGAGAGCGACAATGAGATTTACAGTGACAGTGAGAGTGATAATGCGAGTTACAGTGACAGTGAGAGCGACAATGAGAGTTACAGTGACAGTGAGAGCGACAATGAGAGTTACAGTGACAGTGAGAGTGACAGTGAGATTTTCAGTGACAGTGAGAGCGTCAATGAGACTTACAGTGACACTGAGAGTTACAGTGACAGTGAGAGCGACAATGAGAGTTACAGTGACAGTGGCAGTGACATTGAGAGTTTCAGTGATAGTGAGAGTGACAGTGAGAGTGACAGTGAGAGCGACAATGAGAGTTACAGTGACAGTGAGTGTGACAGTGAGAGTTACAGTGAAAGTGAAATTGACAATGAGAGTTACAGTGACAGTGAGAGTGACAGTGAGAGTGAGAGTGACAATGAGAGTTACAGTGACAGTGAGAGCGACAATGAGAGTTACAGTGACAGTGAGAGCGACAATGAGAGTTACAGTGACAGTGAGAGTTACAGTGACAGCGAGAGTTACAGTGAGATTAACAGTGAGAGTTACAGTGACATTGAGAGTTACAGTGAGAGTTACAGTGACAGTGAGCGCGACAATGAGAGGTACAGTGACAGTGAGAGTGACAGTGACAGCGACAATGAGTGTTACAGTGACATTGAGAGGGACAGTGCGAGTTACAGTGTCAGTGAGAGTGACAGTGAGAGCGACAATGAGATTTACAGTGACAGTGAGAGTGACAATGAGAGTTACAGTAACAGTGAGAGCGACAATGAGAGTTAAAATGACAGTGAGAGTGACAGCGAGAGTTACAGTGAGAGTTACAGTGACCGTGAGAGTGACAGTGACAGTTACAGTGATAGTGAGATTGACAGAGAGAGTGGCAGTGAGAGCGACAATGAGAGTTACAGTGACAGTGAGAGTTACAGTGACAGTGAGAGCGACAATGAGAGTTACAGTGACATTGAGAGCGACAATGAGAGTTACAGTGACAGTGGGAGCGACAGTGAGAGTTACAGTGACAGTGAGAGCGACAATGAGAGTTACAGTGACAGTGAGAGTGACAATGAGAGTTACAGTGATAGTGAGAGTGACCGTGAGTGCGAAAGTGAGTGTTACAGAGACAGTGAGAGCGACAAAGAGAGTTACATTGACAGTGAGAGTGACAGTGAGAGCGAAAGTGAGAGTTGCAGTGAGAATGAGTGTTACAGTGACACTGAGAGCGACATGGAGAGTTACAGTGACAGTGACAGTGAGTGTTACAGTGACAGTGAGAGTGACAGTGAGAGCGAAAGTGAGATTTACAGTGAGAATGAGTGTTGCAGTGACAGTGAGAGCGACATTGAGAGTTACAGTGACAGTGAGAGCGACAGTGAGAGTTTCAGTGACAGTGACAGTGACAGTGAGAGTTACAGTGACAGTGAGTGTGACAATGAGAGTTACAGTGACATTGAGAGTTACAGTGACAGTGAGGGCGACAATGTGAGTTACAGTGACAGTGAGAGTGACAGTGAGATCGAAAGTGAGAGTTACAGTGTCAGTGAGAGTGACAGTGAGAGCGACAATAAGAGTTACAGTGACAGTGAGAGCGAAAATGAGAGTTACAGTGACAGTGAGAGCGACAATGAGAGTTACAGTGACAGTGAGAGCGACAATGAGAGTTGCAGTGACAGTGAGAGCGACAATGAGAGTTACAGTGACAGGGAGAGTGACAGTGACAGTGAGAGTGACAGTGAGAGTTACAGTGACAGTGAGAGCATCAATGAGACTTACAGTGACAGTGAGAGTTACAGTGACATTGAGAACGACAATAAGAGTTACAGTGACAGTGACATTGAGAGTTTCAGTGATAGTGAGAGTGACAGTGAGAGTGACAGTGAGAGCGACAATGAGAGTTACAGTGACAGTGAGTGTGACAGTGAGAGTTACAGTGACAGTGAAAGTGACAATGAGAATTACAGTGACAGTGAGAGCAACACTGAGACTTACAGTGACAGTGAGACTGACACTGACACTGACAGTGAGAGCGACAATGAGAGTTACAGTGACAGTGAGAGCGACAATGAGTGTTACAGTGACAGTAAGAGTGACAGTGACAGCGACAATGAGAGTTACAGTGACATTGAGAGTGACAGTGAGAGTTACAGTGACAGTGAGAGTGACAGTGAGAGCGACAATGAGATTTACAGTGACAGTGAGAGCGACAATGAGAGTTACAGTGACAGTGAGAGTGACAGCGAGAGTTACAGTGACAGTGAGAGCGACACTGAGAGTTACAGTGACAGTGAGAGCGACAGTGCGAGTTACAGTGACAGTGAGAGCGACAGTGAGACTGACAGTGACAGTGAGAGTGACAATGAGGGTTACAGTGACAGTGAGAGCGACAATTAGAGTTACACTGACAGTGAGAGTTACAGTGACAGTGAGAGTGACAATGAGAGTTACAGTGACAGTGAGAGCGACAATGAGAGTTACAGTGACAGTGAGAGTGACAATGAGATTTACAGTGACAGTGAGAGTTAGAGTGACAGTGTGGGCGACAGTGAGAGTGACAGTGACAGTGAGAGCGACAATGAGAGTTACTGTGACAGTGAGAGCAACAGTGAGAGTTACAGTGACAGCGAAAGTGACAGTGAGAGCAACAGTGAGAGTTACAGTGACAGTGAAAGTGACAATGAGAATTACTGTGACAGTTAGAGTGACAATGAGAGTTACAATGACAGTGAGAGCAACATTGAGAGTTACAGTGACAGTGAGAGCAACAGTGAGAGTTTCAGTGACAGCGAGAGTGACAGTGAGAGCAACAGTGAGAGTTACAGTGACAGTGAGAGTGACAGTGACAGTGAGAGCGACAATGAGAGTTACAGTGACAGTGAGAGCGACAATGAGAGTTACAGTGACAGGGAGAGTGACAGTGAGAGTTACAGTGACAGTGAGAGTTACAGTGACAGCGAGAGTGAGAGTGAGAGCGACAATGAGAGTTACAGTGACAGTCAGAGCGACAAAGAGAGTTACAGTGACAGTGAGAGTGACAATGAGAGTTACAGTGACAGTGAGAGTGACAGTGAGAGCGAAAGTGAGAGTTGCAGTGACAGTGAGTGCGACAAAGAGAGTTACAGTGACAGTGAGAGTGACAATGAGAGTTACAGTGACAGTGAGAGTGACAGTGAGAGCGAAAGTGAGATTTACAGTGACAATGAGTGTTACAGTGACAGTGAGAGCGACATTGAGAGTTACAGTGACAGTGACAGTTACCGTGAGAGTTACAGTGACAGTGGGAGTGACAATGAGAGTTACAGTGACAGTGAGAGTGACAATGAGAGTTACGGTGACAGTGAAGGAGATAATGAGAGTTACAGTGACAATGAGAGCGACAATGAGAGTTACAGTGCAAGTGAGAGTGACAGTGAGATCGAAATTGGGAGTTACAGTTACAGTGAGAGCGAAAATGAGAGTTACAGTGTCAGTGAGAGTGACAGTGAGAGCAACAATGAGAGTTACAGTGACAGTGAGAGCGACAATGAGAGTTACAGTGATAGTGAGAGCGACAATGATATTTCCAGTGACAGTGAGAGTGACAATGAGAGTTACAGTGACAGTGAGAGCGATAATGAGAGATACAGTGAGAGTTACAGTGACAGTGAGAGTTACAGTGAGAGCGACAATGAGAGTTACAGTGACAGTGAGAGCGACAATGAGAGTTACAGTGACAGTGAGAGCGACAGTGAGAGTTCAAGTGACAGTGAGAGTGACAATGAGATTTACAGTGACAGTGAGAGTGACAGTGACAGCGACAAGGAGAGTTACAGTGACAGTGATAGTGACAGTGAGACTTTCAGTGACAGTGAGAGTGACAGTGAGAGCGACAATGAGATTTACAGTGACAGTGAGAGTGACAATGAGAGTTACAGTGACAGTGAGAGCGACAATGAGAGTTACAGTGACAGTGAGAGCGACAATGAGAGTTACAGTGACAGTGAGAGTGACAGTGACAGTGAGAGTGACAGTGAGAGTTTCAGTGACAGTGAGAGCGACAATGAGAGTTACAGTGACAGTGAGAGCGAAAATGAGAGTTACAGTGTCAGTGAGAGTGACAGTGAGAGCAACAATGAGAGTTACGGTGACAGTGAGAGCGACAATGAGAGTTAAAGTGACAGTGAGAGCGACAATGAGAGTTACAGTGACAGTGAGAGTGACAATGAGATTTACAGTGACAGTGAGAGTGATAATGAGAGTTACAGTGATAGTTACAGTGACAGTGAGAGTTACAGTGAGAGCGACAATGAGAGTTACAGTGACAGTGAGAGCGACAATGAGAGTTACAGTGACAGTGAGAGCGACAGTGAGAGTTCAAGTGACAGTGAGAGCGACAATGAGATTTACAGTGACAGTGAGAGTGACAGTGACAGCGACAAGGAGAGTTACAGTGACAGTGAGAGCCACATTGAGAGTTACAGTGACAGTTAGAGCGACAATGAGATTTACAGTGACAGTGAGAGTGACAATGAGAGTTACAGTGACAGTGAGAGCGACAATGAGAGTTACAGTGACAGTGAGAGCAACAATGAGAGTTACAGTGACAGTGAGAGCAACAGTGAGAGTTACAGTGACAGTGAGAGTTACAGTGAGAGTGACAGTGACAGTGATAGCGACAATGAGAGTTACAGTGACAGTGACAGTGACATTGAGATTTTCAGTGTAAGTGAGAGTGACAGTGAGAGTGACAGTGAGAGCGACAATGAGAGTTACAGTGACAGTGACTGTGACAGTGGGAGTTACAGTGACAGTGAAATTGACAATGAGAGTTACAGTGACATTGAGAGCGACAATGAGAGTTACAGTGACAGTGAGAGTGACAATGAGAGTTACAGTGACAGTGAGAGTGACCGTGAGAGCGAAAGTGAGTGTTACAGAGACAGTGAGAGCGACAAAGAGAGTTACAGTGACAGTGAGAGTGACAGTGAGAGCGAAAGTGAGAGTTACAGTGAGAATGAGTGTTACAGTGACACTGAGAGCGACATGGAGAGTTACAGTGACAGTGACAGTGAGTGTTACAGTGACAGTGAGAGTGACAGTGAGAGCGAAAGTGAGATTTACAGTGGAAATGAGTGTTACAGTGACAGTGAGAGCAACATTGAGAGTTACAGTGACAGTGAGAGCGACAGTGAGAGTTACAGTGACAGTGAGAGTTACAGTGTCAGTGAGAGTGACAGTGAGAGCGACAATGAGATTTGCAGTGACAGTGAGAGTGACAATGAGAGTTAAAATGACAGTGAGAGTGACAGCGAGCGTTACAGTGAGAGTTACAGTGACAGTGAGAGTGACAGTGACAGTTACAGTGATAGTGAGATTGACAGAGAGAGTGGCAGTGAGAGCGACAATGAGAGTTACAGTGACAGTGAGAGCGACAATGAGAGTTACAGTGACATTGAGAGCGACAATGAGAGTTACAGTGACAGTGGGAGCGACAGTGAGAGTTACAGTGACAGTGAGAGCGACAATGAGAGTTACAGTGACAGTGAGAGTGACAATGAGAGTTACAGTGACAGTGAGAGTGACCGTGAGTGCGAAAGTGAGTGTTACAGAGACAGTTAGAGCGACAAAGAGAGTTACATTGACAGTGAGAGTGACAGTGAGAGCGAAAGTGAGAGTTACAGTGAGAATGAGTGTTACAGTGACACTGAGAGCGACATGGAGAGTTACAGTGACAGTGACAGTGAGTGTTACAGTGACAGTGAGAGTGACAGTGAGAGCGAAAGTGAGATTTACAGTGAGAATGAGTGTTGCAGTGACAGTGAGAGCGACATTGAGAGTTACAGTGACAGTGAGTGTGACAATGAGAGTTACAGTGACATTGAGAGTTACAGTGACAGTGAGGGCGACAATGTGAGTTACAGTGACAGTGAGAGTGACAGTGAGATCGAAAGTGAGAGTTACAGTGTCAGTGAGAGTGACAGTGAGAGCGACAATAAGAGTTACAGTGACAGTGAGAGCGAAAATGAGAGTTACAGTGACAGTGAGAGCGACAATGAGAGTTACAGTGACAGTGAGAGCGACAATGAGAGTTGCAGTGACAGTGAGAGCGACAATGAGAGTTACAGTGACAGGGAGAGTGACAGTGACAGTGAGAGTGACAGTGAGAGTTACAGTGACAGTGAGAGCATCAATGAGACTTACAGTGACAGTGAGAGTTACAGTGACATTGAGAACGACAATAAGAGTTACAGTGACAGTGACAGTGACATTGAGAGTTTCAGTGATAGTGAGAGTGACAGTGAGAGTGACAGTGAGAGCGACAATGAGAGTTACAGTGACAGTGATTGTGACAGTGAGAGTTACAGTGACAGTGAAAGTGACAATGAGAATTACAGTGACAGTGAGAGCAACACTGAGAGTTACAGTGACAGTGAGACTGACACTGACAGTGAGAGCGACAATGAGAGTTACAGTGACAGTGAGAGCGACAATGAGAGTTACAGTGACAGTAAGAGTGACAGTGACAGCGACAATGAGAGTTACAGTGACATTGAGAGTGACAGTGAGAGTTACAGTGACAGTGAGAGTGACAGTGAGAGCGACAATGAGATTTACAGTGACAGTGAGAGCGACAATGAGAGTTACAGTGACAGTGAGAGCGACAGCGAGAGTTACAGTGACAGTGAGAGCGACACTGAGAGTTACAGTGACAGTGAGAGCGACAGTGCGAGTTACAGTGACAGTGAGAGCGACAGTGAGAGTGACAGTGACAGTGAGAGTGACAATGAGAGTTACAGTGACAGTGAGAGCGACAATGAGAGTTACAGTGACAGTGAGAGTTACAGTGACAGTGAGAGTGACAATGAGAGTTACAGTGACAGTGAGAGCGACAATGAGAGTTACAGTGACAGTGAGAGTGACAATGAGAGTTACAGTGTCAGTGAGAGTGACAGTGAGAGCAACAATGAGAGTTACGGTGACAGTGAGAGCGACAATGAGAGTTAAAGTGACAGTGAGAGCGACAATGAGAGTTACAGTGACAGTGAGAGTGACAATGAGATTTACAGTGACAGTGAATTTGACAATGAGAATTACAGTGACAGTGAGAGCAACACTGAGACTTACAGTGACAGTGAGACTGACACTGATACTGACAGTGAGAGCAACAATGAGAGTTACAGTGATAGTGAGAGCGACAATGAGAGTTACAGTGACAGTAAGAGTGACAGTGAGAGCGACAATGAGAGTTACAGTGACAGTGAGAGCGACAATGAGAGTTACAGTGACAGTGAGTGTGACAGTGAGAGTTACAGTGACAGTGAAAGTGACAATGAGAATTACAGTGACAGTGAGAGCAACACTGAGACTTACAGTGACAGTGAGACTGACACTGATACTGACAGTGAGAGCAACAATGAGAGTTACAGTGATAGTGAGAGCGACAATGAGAGTTACAGTGACAGTAAGAGTGACAGTGACAGCGACAATGAGAGTTACAGTGACATTGAGAGTGACAGTGAGAGTTACAGTGACAGTAAGAGTGACAGTGAGAGCGACAATGAGATTTACAGTGACAGTGAGAGCGACAATGAGAGTTAGAGTGACAGTGAGAGCGACAGCGAGAGTTACAGTGACAGTGAGAGCAACATTGAGAGTTACAGTGACAGTGGGAGCAACAGTGAGAGTTTCAGTGACAGCGAGAGTGACGGTGAGAGCAACAGTGAGAGTTAAAGTGACGCTGAGAGTGACAGTGACAGTGAGAGTGACAGTGAGAGTTACAGTGACAGTGAGAGTGACAGTGAGAGTTACAGTGACAGTGAGAGTGACAGTGAGAGCGACAATGAGAGTTACAGTGACAGTGAGAGCGACAGTGAGAGTTACAGTGACAGGGAGAGTGACAGTGAGAGTTACAGTGACAGTGAGAGTTACAGTGACAGTGAGAGTGAGAGTGAGAGTTACAGTGACAGTGAGAGTTACAGTGAAAGTGAGAGTTACAGTGACAGTGAGAGTGAGAGTGAGAGCGACAATGAGAGTTACAGTGACAGTGAGAGCGACAAAGAGAGTTACAGTGACAGTGAGAGTGACAATGAGAGTTACAGTGTCAGTGAGAGTGACAGTGAGAGCGAAAGTGCGAGTTGCAGTGACAGTGAGTGCGACAAAGAGAGTTACAGTGACAGTGAGAGTGACAATGAGAGTTACAGTGACAGTGAGAGTGACAGTGAGAGCGAAAGTGAGAGTTACAGTGACAATGAGTGTTACAGTGACAGTGAGAGCGACATTGAGAGTTACAGTGACAGTGACCGTGAGAGTTACAGTGACAGTGGGAGTGACAATGAGAGTTACAGTGACAGTGAGAGTGACAATGAGAGTTAGGGTGACAGTGAGGGCGATAATGAGAGTTACAGTGACAATGAGAGCGACAATGAGAGTTACAGTGAAAGTGAGAGTGACAGTGAGATCGAAATTGAGAGTTACAGTTACAGTGAGAGCGAAAATGAGAGTTACAGTGTCAGTGAGAGTGACAGTGAGAGCAACAATGAAAATTACAGTGACAGTGAGAGCGACAATGAGAGTTTCAGTGATAGTGAGAGCAACAATGATATTTCCAGGGACAGTGAGAGTGACAATGAGTGTAACAGTGACAGTGAGAGCGATAATGAGAGATACAGTGAGAGTTACAGTGACAGTGAGAGTTACAGTGGGAGCGACAATGAGAGTTACAGTGACAGTGAGAGCGACAATGAGAGTTACAGTGACAGTGAGAGCGACAGTGAGAGTTCAAGTGACAGTGAGCGCGACAATGAGATTTACAGTGACAGTGAGAGTGACAGTGACAGCGACAAGGAGAGTTACAGTGACAGTGATAGCGACAGTGAGACTTTCAGTGACAGTGAGAGTGACAGTGAGAGCGACAATGAGATTTACAGTGACAGTGAGAGTGATAATGCGAGTTACAGTGACAGTGAGAGCGACAATGAGAGTTACAGTGACAGTGAGAGCGACAATGAGAGTTACAGTGACAGTGACAGTGAGAGTGACAGTGAGAGTTTCAGTGACAGTGAGAGCATCAATGAGACTTACAGTGACACTGAGAGTTACAGTGACAGTGAGAGCGACAATGAGAGTTACAGTGACAGTGACAGTGACATTGAGAGTTTCAGTGATAGTGAGAGTGACAGTGAGAGTGACAGTGAGAGCGACAATGAGAGTTACAGTGACAGTGAGTGTGACAGTGAGAGTTACAGTGAAAGTGAAATTGACAATGAGAGTTACAGTGACAGTGAGAGTGACAGTGAGAGTGAGAGTGACAATGAGAGTTACAGTGACAGTGAGAGCGACAATGAGAGTTACAGTGACAGTGAGAGCGACAATGAGAGTTACAGTGACAGTGAGAGTTACAGTGACAGCGAGAGTTACAGTGAGATTAACAGTGAGAGTTACAGTGACATTGAGAGTTACAGTGAGAGTTACAGTGACAGTGAGCGCGACAATGAGAGGTACAGTGACAGTGAGAGTGACAGTGACAGCGACAATGAGTGTTACAGTGACATTGAGAGGGACAGTGAGAGTTACAGTGTCAGTGAGAGTGACAGTGAGAGCGACAATGAGATTTACAGTGACAGTGAGAGTGACAATGAGAGTTACAGTAACAGTGAGAGCGACAATGAGAATTAAAATGACAGTGAGAGTGACAGCGAGAGTTACAGTGAGAGTTACAGTGACAGTGAGAGTGACAGTGACAGTTACAGTGATAGTGAGATTGACAGAGAGAGTGGCAGTGAGAGCGACAATGAGAGTTACAGTGACAGTGAGAGTTACAGTGACAGTGAGAGCGACAATGAGAGTTACAGTGACATTGAGAGCGACAATGAGAGTTACAGTGACAGTGGGAGCGACAGTGAGAGTTACAGTGACAGTGAGAGCGACAATGAGAGTTACAGTGACAGTGAGAGTGACAATGAGAGTTACAGTGACAGTGAGAGTGACCGTGAGTGCGAAAGTGAGTGTTACAGAGACAGTGAGAGCGACAAAGAGAGTTACATTGACAGTGAGAGTGACAGTGAGAGCGAAAGTGAGAGTTGCAGTGAGAATGAGTGTTACAGTGACACTGAGAGCGACATGGAGAGTTACAGTGACAGTGACAGTGAGTGTTACAGTGACAGTGAGAGTGACAGTGAGAGCGAAAGTCAGATTTACAGTGAGAATGAGTGTTGCAGTGACAGTGAGAGCGACATTGAGAGTTACAGTGACAGTGAGAGCGACAGTGAGAGTTTCAGTGACAGTGACAGTGACAGTGAGAGTTACAGTGACAGTGAGTGTGACAATGAGAGTTACAGTGACATTGAGAGTTACAGTGACAGTGAGGGCGACAATGTGAGTTACAGTGACAGTGAGAGTGACAGTGAGATCGAAAGTGAGAGTTACAGTGTCAGTGAGAGTGACAGTGAGAGCGACAATAAGAGTTACAGTGACAGTGAGAGCGAAAATGAGAGTTACAGTGACAGTGAGAGCGACAATGAGAGTTACAGTGACAGTGAGAGCGACAATGAGAGTTGCAGTGACAGTGAGAGCGACAATGAGAGTTACAGTGACAGGGAGAGTGACAGTGACAGTGACAGTGACATTGAGAGTTTCAGTGATAGTGAGAGTGACAGTGAGAGTGACAGTGAGAGCGACAATGAGAGTTACAGTGACAGTGAGTGTGACAGTGTGAGTTACAGTGACAGTGAAAGTGACAATGAGAATTACAGTGACAGTGAGAGCAACAGTGAGACTTACAGTGACAGTGAGACTGACACTGACACTGACAGTGAGAGCAACAATGAGAGTTACAGTGACAGTGAGAGCGACAATGAGAGTTACAGTGACAGTAAGAGTGACAGTGACAGCAACAATGAGAGTTACAGTGACATTGAGAGTGACAGTGAGAGTTACAGTGACAGTGAGAGTGACAGTGAGAGCGACAATGAGATTTACAGTGACAGTGAGAGCGACAATGAGAGTTACAGTGACAGTGAGAGCGACAGCGAGAGTTACAGTGACAGTGAGAGCGACACTGAGAGTTACAGTGACAGTGAGAGCGACAGTGCGAGTTACAGTGACAGTGAGAGCGACAGTGAGAGTGACAGTGACAGTGAGAGTGACAATGAGAGTTACAGTGACAGTGAGAGTTACAGTGACAGTGAGAGTGACAATGAGAGTTACAGTGACAGTGAGAGCGACAATGAGAGTTACAGTGACAGTGAGAGTGACAATGAGATTTACAGTGACAGTGAGAGTTAGAGTGACAGTGAGGGCGACAGTGAGAGTGACAGTGACAGTGAGAGCGACAATGAGAGTTACTGTGACAGTGAGAGCAACAGTGAGAGTTACAGAGACAGCGAAAGTGACAGTGAGAGCAACAGTGAGAGTTACAGTGACAGTGAAAGTGACAATGAGAGTTACAGTGACAGTGAGAGTGACAATGAGAGTTACAGTGACAGTGAGAGTGACCGTGAGTGCGAAAGTGAGTGTTACAGAGACAGTTAGAGCGACAAAGAGAGTTACATTGACAGTGAGAGTGACAGTGAGAGCGAAAGTGAGAGTTACAGTGAGAATGAGTGTTACAGTGACACTGAGAGCGACATGGAGAGTTACAGTGACAGTGACAGTGAGTGTTACAGTGACAGTGAGAGTGACAGTGAGAGCGAAAGTGAGATTTACAGTGAGAATGAGTGTTGCAGTGACAGTGAGAGCGACATTGAGAGTTACAGTGACAGTGAGTGTGACAATGAGAGTTACAGTGACATTGAGAGTTACAGTGACAGTGAGGGCGACAATGTGAGTTACAGTGACAGTGAGAGTGACAGTGAGATCGAAAGTGAGAGTTACAGTGTCAGTGAGAGTGACAGTGAGAGCGACAATAAGAGTTACAGTGACAGTGAGAGCGAAAATGAGAGTTACAGTGACAGTGAGAGCGACAATGAGAGTTACAGTGACAGTGAGAGCGACAATGAGAGTTGCAGTGACAGTGAGAGCGACAATGAGAGTTACAGTGACAGGGAGAGTGACAGTGACAGTGAGAGTGACAGTGAGAGTTACAGTGACAGTGAGAGCATCAATGAGACTTACAGTGACAGTGAGAGTTACAGTGACATTGAGAACGACAATAAGAGTTACAGTGACAGTGACAGTGACATTGAGAGTTTCAGTGATAGTGAGAGTGACAGTGAGAGTGACAGTGAGAGCGACAATGAGAGTTACAGTGACAGTGATTGTGACAGTGAGAGTTACAGTGACAGTGAAAGTGACAATGAGAATTACAGTGACAGTGAGAGCAACACTGAGAGTTACAGTGACAGTGAGACTGACACTGACAGTGAGAGCGACAATGAGAGTTACAGTGACAGTGAGAGCGACAATGAGAGTTACAGTGACAGTAAGAGTGACAGTGACAGCGACAATGAGAGTTACAGTGACATTGAGAGTGACAGTGAGAGTTACAGTGACAGTGAGAGTGACAGTGAGAGCGACAATGAGATTTACAGTGACAGTGAGAGCGACAATGAGAGTTACAGTGACATTGAGAGTGACAGTGAGAGTTACAGTGACAGTGAGAGTGACAGTGAGAGCGACAATGAGATTTACAGTGACAGTGAGAGCGACAATGAGAGTTACAGTGACAGTGAGAGCGACAGCGAGAGTTACAGTGACAGTGAGAGCGACACTGAGAGTTACAGTGACAGTGAGAGCGACAGTGCGAGTTACAGTGACAGTGAGAGCGACAGTGAGAGTGACAGTGACAGTGAGAGTGACAATGAGAGTTACAGTGACAGTGAGAGCGACAATGAGAGTTACAGTGACAGTGAGAGTTACAGTGACAGTGAGAGTGACAATGAGAGTTACAGTGACAGTGAGAGCGACAGCGAGAGTTACAGTGACAGTGAGAGCGACACTGAGAGTTACAGTGACAGTGAGAGCGACAGTGCGAGTTACAGTGACAGTGAGAGCGACAGTGAGAGTGACAGTGACAGTGAGAGTGACAATGAGAGTTACAGTGACAGTGAGAGCGACAATGAGAGTTACAGTGACAGTGAGAGTTACAGTGACAGTGAGAGTGACAATGAGAGTTACAGTGACAGTGAGAGCGACAATGAGAGTTACAGTGACAGTGAGAGTGACAATGAGAGTTACAGTGTCAGTGAGAGTGACAGTGAGAGCAACAATGAGAGTTACGGTGACAGTGAGAGCGACAATGAGAGTTAAAGTGACAGTGAGAGCGACAATGAGAGTTACAGTGACAGTGAGAGTGACAATGAGATTTACAGTGACAGTGAATTTGACAATGAGAATTACAGTGACAGTGAGAGCAACACTGAGACTTACAGTGACAGTGAGACTGACACTGATACTGACAGTGAGAGCAACAATGAGAGTTACAGTGATAGTGAGAGCGACAATGAGAGTTACAGTGACAGTAAGAGTGACAGTGAGAGCGACAATGAGAGTTACAGTGACAGTGAGAGCGACAATGAGAGTTACAGTGACAGTGAGTGTGACAGTGAGAGTTACAGTGACAGTGAAAGTGACAATGAGAATTACAGTGACAGTGAGAGCAACACTGAGACTTACAGTGACAGTGAGACTGACACTGATACTGACAGTGAGAGCAACAATGAGAGTTACAGTGATAGTGAGAGCGACAATGAGAGTTACAGTGACAGTAAGAGTGACAGTGACAGCGACAATGAGAGTTACAGTGACATTGAGAGTGACAGTGAGAGTTACAGTGACAGTAAGAGTGACAGTGAGAGCGACAATGAGATTTACAGTGACAGTGAGAGCGACAATGAGAGTTAGAGTGACAGTGAGAGCGACAGCGAGAGTTACAGTGACAGTGAGAGCAACATTGAGAGTTACAGTGACAGTGGGAGCAACAGTGAGAGTTTCAGTGACAGCGAGAGTGACGGTGAGAGCAACAGTGAGAGTTAAAGTGACGCTGAGAGTGACAGTGACAGTGAGAGTGACAGTGAGAGTTACAGTGACAGTGAGAGTGACAGTGAGAGTTACAGTGACAGTGAGAGTGACAGTGAGAGCGACAATGAGAGTTACAGTGACAGTGAGAGCGACAGTGAGAGTTACAGTGACAGGGAGAGTGACAGTGAGAGTTACAGTGACAGTGAGAGTTACAGTGACAGTGAGAGTGAGAGTGAGAGTTACAGTGACAGTGAGAGTTACAGTGAAAGTGAGAGTTACAGTGACAGTGAGAGTGAGAGTGAGAGCGACAATGAGAGTTACAGTGACAGTGAGAGCGACAAAGAGAGTTACAGTGACAGTGAGAGTGACATTGAGAGTTACAGTGTCAGTGAGAGTGACAGTGAGAGCGAAAGTGCGAGTTGCAGTGACAGTGAGTGCGACAAAGAGAGTTACAGTGACAGTGAGAGTGACAATGAGAGTTACAGTGACAGTGAGAGTGACAGTGAGAGCGAAAGTGAGAGTTACAGTGACAATGAGTGTTACAGTGACAGTGAGAGCGACATTGAGAGTTACAGTGACAGTGACCGTGAGAGTTACAGTGACAGTGGGAGTGACAATGAGAGTTACAGTGACAGTGAGAGTGACAATGAGAGTTAGGGTGACAGTGAGGGCGATAATGAGAGTTACAGTGACAATGAGAGCGACAATGAGAGTTACAGTGAAAGTGAGAGTGACAGTGAGATCGAAATTGAGAGTTACAGTTACAGTGAGAGCGAAAATGAGAGTTACAGTGTCAGTGAGAGTGACAGTGAGAGCAACAATGAAAATTACAGTGACAGTGAGAGCGACAATGAGAGTTTCAGTGATAGTGAGAGCAACAATGATATTTCCAGGGACAGTGAGAGTGACAATGAGTGTAACAGTGACAGTGAGAGCGATAATGAGAGATACAGTGAGAGTTACAGTGACAGTGAGAGTTACAGTGGGAGCGACAATGAGAGTTACAGTGACAGTGAGAGCGACAATGAGAGTTACAGTGACAGTGAGAGCGACAGTGAGAGTTCAAGTGACAGTGAGCGCGACAATGAGATTTACAGTGACAGTGAGAGTGACAGTGACAGCGACAAGGAGAGTTACAGTGACAGTGATAGCGACAGTGAGACTTTCAGTGACAGTGAGAGTGACAGTGAGAGCGACAATGAGATTTACAGTGACAGTGAGAGTGATAATGCGAGTTACAGTGACAGTGAGAGCGACAATGAGAGTTACAGTGACAGTGAGAGCGACAATGAGAGTTACAGTGACAGTGACAGTGAGAGTGACAGTGAGAGTTTCAGTGACAGTGAGAGCATCAATGAGACTTACAGTGACACTGAGAGTTACAGTGACAGTGAGAGCGACAATGAGAGTTACAGTGACAGTGACAGTGACATTGAGAGTTTCAGTGATAGTGAGAGTGACAGTGAGAGTGACAGTGAGAGCGACAATGAGAGTTACAGTGACAGTGAGTGTGACAGTGAGAGTTACAGTGAAAGTGAAATTGACAATGAGAGTTACAGTGACAGTGAGAGTGACAGTGAGAGTGAGAGTGACAATGAGAGTTACAGTGACAGTGAGAGCGACAATGAGAGTTACAGTGACAGTGAGAGCGACAATGAGAGTTACAGTGACAGTGAGAGTTACAGTGACAGCGAGAGTTACAGTGAGATTAACAGTGAGAGTTACAGTGACATTGAGAGTTACAGTGAGAGTTACAGTGACAGTGAGCGCGACAATGAGAGGTACAGTGACAGTGAGAGTGACAGTGACAGCGACAATGAGTGTTACAGTGACATTGAGAGGGACAGTGAGAGTTACAGTGTCAGTGAGAGTGACAGTGAGAGCGACAATGAGATTTACAGTGACAGTGAGAGTGACAATGAGAGTTACAGTAACAGTGAGAGCGACAATGAGAATTAAAATGACAGTGAGAGTGACAGCGAGAGTTACAGTGAGAGTTACAGTGACAGTGAGAGTGACAGTGACAGTTACAGTGATAGTGAGATTGACAGAGAGAGTGGCAGTGAGAGCGACAATGAGAGTTACAGTGACAGTGAGAGTTACAGTGACAGTGAGAGCGACAATGAGAGTTACAGTGACATTGAGAGCGACAATGAGAGTTACAGTGACAGTGGGAGCGACAGTGAGAGTTACAGTGACAGTGAGAGCGACAATGAGAGTTACAGTGACAGTGAGAGTGACAATGAGAGTTACAGTGACAGTGAGAGTGACCGTGAGTGCGAAAGTGAGTGTTACAGAGACAGTGAGAGCGACAAAGAGAGTTACATTGACAGTGAGAGTGACAGTGAGAGCGAAAGTGAGAGTTGCAGTGAGAATGAGTGTTACAGTGACACTGAGAGCGACATGGAGAGTTACAGTGACAGTGACAGTGAGTGTTACAGTGACAGTGAGAGTGACAGTGAGAGCGAAAGTCAGATTTACAGTGAGAATGAGTGTTGCAGTGACAGTGAGAGCGACATTGAGAGTTACAGTGACAGTGAGAGCGACAGTGAGAGTTTCAGTGACAGTGACAGTGACAGTGAGAGTTACAGTGACAGTGAGTGTGACAATGAGAGTTACAGTGACATTGAGAGTTACAGTGACAGTGAGGGCGACAATGTGAGTTACAGTGACAGTGAGAGTGACAGTGAGATCGAAAGTGAGAGTTACAGTGTCAGTGAGAGTGACAGTGAGAGCGACAATAAGAGTTACAGTGACAGTGAGAGCGAAAATGAGAGTTACAGTGACAGTGAGAGCGACAATGAGAGTTACAGTGACAGTGAGAGCGACAATGAGAGTTGCAGTGACAGTGAGAGCGACAATGAGAGTTACAGTGACAGGGAGAGTGACAGTGACAGTGACAGTGACATTGAGAGTTTCAGTGATAGTGAGAGTGACAGTGAGAGTGACAGTGAGAGCGACAATGAGAGTTACAGTGACAGTGAGTGTGACAGTGTGAGTTACAGTGACAGTGAAAGTGACAATGAGAATTACAGTGACAGTGAGAGCAACAGTGAGACTTACAGTGACAGTGAGACTGACACTGACACTGACAGTGAGAGCAACAATGAGAGTTACAGTGACAGTGAGAGCGACAATGAGAGTTACAGTGACAGTAAGAGTGACAGTGACAGCAACAATGAGAGTTACAGTGACATTGAGAGTGACAGTGAGAGTTACAGTGACAGTGAGAGTGACAGTGAGAGCGACAATGAGATTTACAGTGACAGTGAGAGCGACAATGAGAGTTACAGTGACAGTGAGAGCGACAGCGAGAGTTACAGTGACAGTGAGAGCGACACTGAGAGTTACAGTGACAGTGAGAGCGACAGTGCGAGTTACAGTGACAGTGAGAGCGACAGTGAGAGTGACAGTGACAGTGAGAGTGACAATGAGAGTTACAGTGACAGTGAGAGTTACAGTGACAGTGAGAGTGACAATGAGAGTTACAGTGACAGTGAGAGCGACAATGAGAGTTACAGTGACAGTGAGAGTGACAATGAGATTTACAGTGACAGTGAGAGTTAGAGTGACAGTGAGGGCGACAGTGAGAGTGACAGTGACAGTGAGAGCGACAATGAGAGTTACTGTGACAGTGAGAGCAACAGTGAGAGTTACAGAGACAGCGAAAGTGACAGTGAGAGCAACAGTGAGAGTTACAGTGACAGTGAAAGTGACAATGAGAATTACTGTGACAGTTAGAGTGACAATGAGAGTTACAATGACAGTGAGAGCAACATTGAGAGTTACAGTGACAGTGAGAGCAACAGTGAGAGTTTCAGTGACAGCGAGAGTGACAGTGAGAGCAACAGTGAGAGTTACAGTGACAGTGAGAGTGACAGTGACAGTGAGAGCGACAATGAGAGTTACAGTGACAGTGAGAGCGACAATGAGAGTTACAGTGACAGGGAGAGTGACAGTGAGAGTTACAGTGACAGTGAGAGTTACAGTGACAGCGAGAGTGAGAGTGAGAGCGACAATGAGAGTTACAGTGACAGTCAGAGCGACAAAGAGAGTTACAGTGACAGTGAGAGTGACAATGAGAGTTACAGTGACAGTGAGAGTGACAGTGAGAGCGAAAGTGAGAGTTGCAGTGACAGTGAGTGCGACAAAGAGAGTTACAGTGACAGTGAGAGTGACAATGAGAGTTACAGTGACATTGAGAGTGACAGTGAGAGCGAAGGTGAGATTTACAGTGACAATGAGTGTTACAGTGACAGTGAGAGCGACATTGAGAGTTACAGTGACAGTGACAGTTACCGTGAGAGTTACAGTGACAGTGGGAGTGACAATGAGAGTTACAGTGACAGTGAGAGTGACAATGAGAGTTACGGTGACAGTGAAGGAGACAATGAGAGTTACAGTGACAATGAGAGCGACAATGAGAGTTACAGTGCAAGTGAGAGTGACAGTGAGATCGAAATTGGGAGTTACAGTTACAGTGAGAGCGAAAATGAGAGTTACAGTGTCAGTGAGAGTGACAGTGAGAGCAACAATGAGAGTTACAGTGACAGTGAGAGAGACAATGAGAGTTACAGTGATAGTGAGAGCGACAATGATATTTCCAGTGACAGTGAGAGTGACAATGAGAGTTACAGTGACAGTGAGAGCGATAATGAGAGATACAGTGAGAGTTACAGTGACAGTGAGAGTTACAGTGAGAGCGACAATGAGAGTTACAGTGACAGTGAGAGCGACAATGAGAGTTACAGTGACAGTGAGAGCGACAGTGAGAGTTCAAGTGACAATGAGATTTACAGTGACAGTGAGAGTGACAGTGACAGCGACAAGGAGAGTTACAGTGACAGTGATAGTGACAGTGAGACTTTCAGTGACAGTGAGAGTTACAGTGAGAGCGACAATGAGATTTACAGTGACAGTGAGAGTGACAATGAGAGTTACAGTGACAGTGAGAGCGACAATGAGAGTTACAGTGACAGTGAGAGCGACAATGAGAGTTACAGTGACAGTGAGAGTGACAGTGACAGTGAGAGTGACAGTGAGAGTTTCAGTGACAGTGAGAGCGACAATGAGAGTTACAGTGACAGTGAGAGCGAAAATGAGAGTTACAGTGTCAGTGAGAGTGACAGTGAGAGCAACAATGAGAGTTACGGTGACAGTGAGAGCGACAATGAGAGTTAAAGTGACAGTGAGAGCCGCAATGAGAGTTACAGTGATAGTTACAGTGACAGTGAGAGTTACAGTGAGAGCGACAATGAGAGTTACAGTGACAGTGAGAGCGACAATGAGAGTTACAGTGACAGTGAGAGCGACAGTGAGAGTTACAGTGACAGTGAGAGCGACAATGAGATTTACAGTGACAGTGAGAGTGACAGTGACAGCGACAAGGAGAGTTACAGTGACAGTGAGAGCCACATTGAGAGTTAGAGTGACAGTTAGAGCGACAATGAGATTTACAGTGACAGTGAGAGTGACAATGAGAGTTACAGTGACAGTGAGAGCGACAACGAGAGTTACAGTGACAGTGAGAGCAACAATGAGAGTTACAGTGACAGTGAGAGCAACAGTGAGAGTTACAGTGACAGTGAGAGTTACAGTGAGAGTGACAGTGACATTGAGAGCGACAATGAGAGTTACAGTGACAGTGACAGTGACATTGAGATTTTCAGTGTAAGTGAGAGTGACAGTGAGAGTGACAGTGAGAGCGACAATGAGAGTTACAGTGACAGTGAGAGCGACAATGAGAGTTACAGTGACAGTGAGAGCGACAGTGAGAGTTCAAGTGACAGTGAGTGTGACAATGAGATTTACAGTGACAGTGAGTGTGACAGTGACAGCGACAAGGAGAGTTACAGTGACAGTGATAGTGACAGTGAGACTTTCAGTGACAGTGAGAGTGACAGTGAGAGCGACAATGAGATTTACAGTGACAGTGAGAGTGACAATGAAAGTTACAGTGACAGTGAGAGCGACAATGAGAGTTACAGTGACAGAGAGAGCGACAATGAGAGTTACAGTGACAGTGAGAGTGACAGTGACAGTGAGAGTGACAGTGAGAGTTTCAGTGACAGTGAGAGCGACAATGAGAGTTACAGTGACAGTGAGAGCGAAAATGAGAGTTACAGTGTCAGTGAGAGTGACAGTGAGAGCAACAATGAGAGTTACGGTGACAGTGAGAGCGACAATGAGAGTTAAAGCGACAGTGAGAGCGACAATGAGAGTTACAGTGACAGTGAGAGCGACAATGAGAGTTACAGTGACAGTGAGTGTGACAGTGAGAGTTACAGTGACAGTGAAAGTGACAATGAGAATTACAGTGACAGTGAGAGCAACACTGAGACTTACAGTGACAGTGAGACTGACACTGACACTGACAGTGAGAGCAACAATGAGAGTTACAGTGACAGTGAGAGCGACAATGAGAGTTACAGTGACAGTAAGAGTGACAGTGACAGCGACAATGAGAGTTACAGTGACATTGAGAGTGACAGTGAGAGTTACAGTGACAGTGAGAATGACAGTGAGAGCGACAATGAGATTTACAGTGACAGCGAGAGCGACAATGAGAGTTACAGTGACAGTGAGAGCGACAGCGAGAGTTACAGTGACAGTGAGAGCGACACTGAGAGTTACAGTGACAGTGAGAGCGACAGTGCGAGTTACAGTGACAGTGAGAGCGACAGTGAGAGTGACAGTGACAGTGAGAGTGACAATGAGAGTTACAGTGACAGTGAGAGCGACAATGAGAGTTTCAGTGACAGTGAGAGTTACAGTGACAGTGAGAGTGACAATGAGAGTTACAGTGACAGTTAGAGCGACAATGAGAGTTACAGTGACAGTGAGAGTGACAATGAGATTTACAGTGACAGTGAGAGTTAGAGTGACAGTGAGGGCGACAGTGAGAGTGACAGTGACAGTGAGAGCGACAATGAGAGTTACTGTGACAGTGAGAGCAACAGTGAGAGTTACAGTGACAGCGAAAGTGACAGTGAGAGCAACAGTGAGAGTTACAGTGACAGTGAAAGTGACAATGAGAATTACTGTGACAGTTAGAGTGACAATGAGAGTTACAGTGACAGTGAGAGCAACATTGAGAGTTACAGTGACAGTGAGAGCAACAGTGAGAGTTTCAGTGACAGCGAGAGTGACAGTGAGAGCAACAGTGAGAGTTACAGTGACAGTGAGAGTGACAGTGACAGTGAGAGCGGCAATGAGAGTTACAGTGACAGTGAGAGCGACAATGAGAGTTACAGTGACAGGGAGAGTGACAGTGAGAGTTACAGTGACAGTGAGAGTTACAGTGACAGCGAGAGTGAGAGTGAGAGCGACAATGAGAGTTACAGTGACAGTCAGAGCGACAAAGAGAGTTACAGTGACAGTGAGAGTGACAATGAGAGTTACAGTGACAGTGACAGTGACCGTGAGAGTTACAGTGACAGTGAGAGTGACAATGAGAGTTACAGTGACAGTGAGAGTGACAGTGAGAGTTACAGTGACAGTGAGGGCGACAATGAGAGTTACAGTGACAATGAGAGCGACAATGAGAGTTACAGTGCAAGTGAGAGTGACAGTGAGATCGAAATTGGGAGTTACAGTTACAGTGAGAGCGAAAATGAGAGTTACAGTGTCAGTGAGAGTGACAGTGAGAGCAACAATGAGAGTTACAGTGACAGTGAGAGCGACAATGAGAGTTACAGTGATAGTGAGAGCGACAATGATATTTCCAGTGACATTGAGAGTGACAATGAGAGTTACGGTGACAGTGAGAGCGATAATGAGAGATACAGTGAGAGTTACAGTGACAGTGAGAGTTACAGTGAGAGTGACAATGAGAGTTACAGTGACAGTGTGAGCGATAATGAGAGATACAGTGAGAGTTACAGTGACAGTGAGTGTGACAGTGACAGCGACAAGGAGAGTTACAGTGACAGTGATAGTGACAGTGAGACTTTCAGTGACAGTGAGAGTGACAGTGAGAGCGACAATGAGATTTACAGTGACAGTGAGAGTGACAATGAGATTTACAGTGACAGTGAGTGTGACAGTGACAGCGACAAGGAGAGTTACACTGACAGTGATAGTGACAGTGAGACTTTCAGTGACAGTGAGAGTGACAGTGAGAGCGACAATGAGATTTACAGTGACAGTGAGAGTGACAATGAGAGTTACAGTGACAGTGAGAGCGACAATGAGAGTTACAGTGACAGTGAGAGCGACAATGAGAGTTACAGTGACAGTGAGAGTGACAGTGACAGTGAGAGTGACAGTGAGAGTTTCAGTGACAGTGAGAGCGACAATGAGAGTTACAGTGACAGTGAGAGCGAAAATGAGAGTTACAGTGTCAGTGAGAGTGACAGTGAGAGCAACAATGAGAGTTACGGTGACAGTGAGAGCGACAATGAGAGTTAAAGTGACAGTGAGAGCGACAATGAGAGTTACAGTGACAGTGAGACTGACAATGAGATTTACAGTGACAGTGAAAGTGACAATGAGAATTACAGTGACAGTGAGAGCAACACTGAGACTTACAGTGACAGTGAGACTGACACTGATACTGACAGTGAGAGCAACAATGAGAGTTACAGTGATAGTGAGAGCGACAATGAGAGTTACAGTGACAGTAAGAGTGACAGTGAGAGCGACAATGAGAGTTACAGTGACAGTGAGAGCGACAATGAGAGTTACAGTGACAGTGAGTGTGACAGTGAGAGTTACAGTGACAGTGAAAGTGACAATGAGAATTACAGTGACAGTGAGAGCAACACTGAGACTTACAGTGACAGTGAGACTGACACTGATACTGACAGTGAGAGCAACAATGAGAGTTACAGTGATAGTGAGAGCGACAATGAGAGTTACAGTGACAGTAAGAGTGACAGTGACAGCGACAATGAGAGTTACAGTGACATTGAGAGTGACAGTGAGAGTTACAGTGACAGTAAGAGTGACAGTGAGAGCGACAATGAGATTTACAGTGACAGTGAGAGCGACAATGAGAGTTACAGTGACAGTGAGAGTGACAGCGAGAGTTACAGTGACAGTGAGAGCAACATTGAGAGTTACAGTGACAGTGGGAGCAACAGTGAGAGTTTCAGTGACAGCGAGAGTGACGGTGAGAGCAACAGTGAGAGTTAAAGTGACGCTGAGAGTGACAGTGACAGTGAGAGTGACAGTGAGAGTTACAGTGACAGTGAGAGTGACAGTGAGAGTTACAGTGACAGTGAGAGTGACAGTGAGAGCGACAATGAGAGTTACAGTGACAGTGAGAGCGACAGTGAGAGTTACAGTGACAGGGAGAGTGACAGTGAGAGTTACAGTGACAGTGAGAGTTACAGTGACAGTGAGAGTGAGAGTGAGAGTTACAGTGACAGTGAGAGTTACAGTGAAAGTGAGAGTTACAGTGACAGTGAGAGTGAGAGTGAGAGCGACAATGAGAGTTACAGTGACAGTGAGAGCGACAAAGAGAGTTACAGTGACAGTGAGAGTGACAATGAGAGTTACAGTGTCAGTGAGAGTGACAGTGAGAGCGAAAGTGCGAGTTGCAGTGACAGTGAGTGCGACAAAGAGAGTTACAGTGACAGTGAGAGTGACAATGAGAGTTACAGTGACAGTGAGAGTGACAGTGAGAGCGAAAGTGAGAGTTACAGTGACAATGAGTGTTACAGTGACAGTGAGAGCGACATTGAGAGTTACAGTGACAGTGACCGTGAGAGTTACAGTGACAGTGGGAGTGACAATGAGAGTTACAGTGACAGTGAGAGTGACAATGAGAGTTAGGGTGACAGTGAGGGCGATAATGAGAGTTACAGTGACAATGAGAGCGACAATGAGAGTTACAGTGAAAGTGAGAGTGACAGTGAGATCGAAATTGAGAGTTACAGTTACAGTGAGAGCGAAAATGAGAGTTACAGTGTCAGTGAGAGTGACAGTGAGAGCAACAATGAGAATTACAGTGACAGTGAGAGCGACAATGAGAGTTACAGTGATAGTGAGAGCAACAATGATATTTCCAGTGACAGTGAGAGTGACAATGAGTGTAACAGTGACAGTGAGAGCGATAATGAGAGATACAGTGAGAGTTACAGTGACAGTGAGAGTTACAGTGGGAGCGACAATGAGAGTTACAGTGACAGTGAGAGCGACAATGAGAGTTACAGTGACAGTGAGAGCGACAGTGAGAGTTCAAGTGACAGTGAGCGCGACAATGAGATTTACAGTGACAGTGAGAGTGACAGTGACAGCGACAAGGAGAGTTACAGTGACAGTGATAGCGACAGTGAGACTTTCAGTGACAGTGAGAGTGACAGTGAGAGCGACAATGAGATTTACAGTGACAGTGAGAGTGATAATGCGAGTTACAGTGACAGTGAGAGCGACAATGAGAGTTACAGTGACAGTGAGAGCGACAATGAGAGTTACAGTGACAGTGACAGTGAGAGTGACAGTGAGAGTTTCAGTGACAGTGAGAGCATCAATGAGACTTACAGTGACACTGAGAGTTACAGTGACAGTGAGAGCGACAATGAGAGTTACAGTGACAGTGACAGTGACATTGAGAGTTTCAGTGATAGTGAGAGTGACAGTGAGAGTGACAGTGAGAGCGACAATGAGAGTTACAGTGACAGTGAGTGTGACAGTGAGAGTTACAGTGAAAGTGAAATTGACAATGAGAGTTACAGTGACAGTGAGAGTGACAGTGAGAGTGAGAGTGACAATGAGAGTTACAGTGACAGTGAGAGCGACAATGAGAATTACAGTGACAGTGAGAGCGACAATGAGAGTTACAGTGACAGTGAGAGTTACAGTGACAGCGAGAGTTACAGTGAGATTAACAGTGAGAGTTACAGTGACATTGAGAGTTACAGTGAGAGTTACAGTGACAGTGAGCGCGACAATGAGAGGTACAGTGACAGTGAGAGTGACAGTGACAGCGACAATGAGTGTTACAGTGACATTGAGAGGGACAGTGTGAGTTACAGTGTCAGTGAGAGTGACAGTGAGAGCGACAATGAGATTTACAGTGACAGTGAGAGTGACAATGAGAGTTACAGTAACAGTGAGAGCGACAATGAGAATTAAAATGACAGTGAGAGTGACAGCGAGAGTTACAGTGAGAGTTACAGTGACAGTGAGAGTGACAGTGACAGTTACAGTGATAGTGAGATTGACAGAGAGAGTGGCAGTGAGAGCGACAATGAGAGTTACAGTGACAGTGAGAGTTACAGTGACAGTGAGAGCGACAATGAGAGTTACAGTGACATTGAGAGCGACAATGAGAGTTACAGTGACAGTGGGAGCGACAGTGAGAGTTACAGTGACAGTGAGAGCGACAATGAGAGTTACAGTGACAGTGAGAGTGACAATGAGAGTTACAGTGACAGTGAGAGTGACCGTGAGTGCGAAAGTGAGTGTTACAGAGACAGTGAGAGCGACAAAGAGAGTTACATTGACAGTGAGAGTGACAGTGAGAGCGAAAGTGAGAGTTGCAGTGAGAATGAGTGTTACAGTGACACTGAGAGCGACATGGAGAGTTACAGTGACAGTGACAGTGAGTGTTACAGTGACAGTGAGAGTGACAGTGAGAGCGAAAGTCAGATTTACAGTGAGAATGAGTGTTGCAGTGACAGTGAGAGCGACATTGAGAGTTACAGTGACAGTGAGAGCGACAGTGAGAGTTTCAGTGACAGTGACAGTGACAGTGAGAGTTACAGTGACAGTGAGTGTGACAATGAGAGCTACAGTGACATTGAGAGTTACAGTGACAGTGAGGGCGACAATGTGAGTTACAGTGACAGTGAGAGTGACAGTGAGATCGAAAGTGAGAGTTACAGTGTCAGTGAGAGTGACAGTGAGAGCGACAATAAGAGTTACAGTGACAGTGAGAGCGAAAATGAGAGTTACAGTGACAGTGAGAGCGACAATGAGAGTTACAGTGACAGTGAGAGCGACAATGAGAGTTGCAGTGACAGTGAGAGCGACAATGAGAGTTACAGTGACAGGGAGAGTGACAGTGACAGTGACAGTGACATTGAGAGTTTCAGTGATAGTGAGAGTGACAGTGAGAGTGACAGTGAGAGCGACAATGAGAGTTACAGTGACAGTGAGTGTGACAGTGTGAGTTACAGTGACAGTGAAAGTGACAATGAGAATTACAGTGACAGTGAGAGCAACACTGAGACTTACAGTGACAGTGAGACTGACACTGACACTGACAGTGAGAGCAACAATGAGAGTTACAGTGACAGTGAGAGCGACAATGAGAGTTACAGTGACAGTAAGAGTGACAGTGACAGCAACAATGAGAGTTACAGTGACATTGAGAGTGAGAGTGAGAGTTACAGTGACAGTGAGAGTGACAGTGAGAGCGACAATGAGATTTACAGTGACAGTGAGAGCGACAATGAGAGTTACAGTGACAGTGAGAGCGACAGCGAGAGTTACAGTGACAGTGAGAGCGACACTGAGAGTTACAGTGACAGTAAGAGTGACAGTGACAGCAACAATGAGAGTTACAGTGACATTGAGAGTGACAGTGAGAGTTACAGTGACAGTGAGAGTGACAGTGAGAGCGACAATGAGATTTACAGTGACAGTGAGAGCGACAATGAGAGTTACAGTGACAGTGAGAGCGACAGCGAGAGTTACAGTGACAGTGAGAGCGACACTGAGAGTTACAGTGACAGTGAGAGCAACAGTGCGAGTTACAGTGACAGTGAGAGCGACAGTGAGAGTGACAGTGACAGTGAGAGTGACAATGAGAGTTACAGTGACAGTGAGAGTTACAGTGACAGTGAGAGTGACAATGAGAGTTACAGTGACAGTGAGAGCGACAATGAGAGTTACAGTGACAGTGAGAGTGACAATGAGATTTACAGTGACAGTGAGAGTGACAGTGACAGCGACAAGGAGAGTTACAGTGACAGTGATAGCGACAGTGAGACTTTCAGTGACAGTGAGAGTGACAGTGAGAGCGACAATGAGATTTACAGTGACAGTGAGAGTGATAATGCGAGTTACAGTGACAGTGAGAGCGACAATGAGAGTTACAGTGACAGTGAGAGCGACAATGAGAGTTACAGTGACAGTGACAGTGAGAGTGACAGTGAGAGTTTCAGTGACAGTGAGAGCATCAATGAGACTTACAGTGACACTGAGAGTTACAGTGACAGTGAGAGCGACAATGAGAGTTACAGTGACAGTGACAGTGACATTGAGAGTTTCAGTGATAGTGAGAGTGACAGTGAGAGTGACAGTGAGAGCGACAATGAGAGTTACAGTGACAGTGAGTGTGACAGTGAGAGTTACAGTGAAAGTGAAATTGACAATGAGAGTTACAGTGACAGTGAGAGTGACAGTGAGAGTGAGAGTGACAATGAGAGTTACAGTGACAGTGAGAGCGACAATGAGAATTACAGTGACAGTGAGAGCGACAATGAGAGTTACAGTGACAGTGAGAGTTACAGTGACAGCGAGAGTTACAGTGAGATTAACAGTGAGAGTTACAGTGACATTGAGAGTTACAGTGAGAGTTACAGTGACAGTGAGCGCGACAATGAGAGGTACAGTGACAGTGAGAGTGACAGTGACAGCGACAATGAGTGTTACAGTGACATTGAGAGGGACAGTGTGAGTTACAGTGTCAGTGAGAGTGACAGTGAGAGCGACAATGAGATTTACAGTGACAGTGAGAGTGACAATGAGAGTTACAGTAACAGTGAGAGCGACAATGAGAATTAAAATGACAGTGAGAGTGACAGCGAGAGTTACAGTGAGAGTTACAGTGACAGTGAGAGTGACAGTGACAGTTACAGTGATAGTGAGATTGACAGAGAGAGTGGCAGTGAGAGCGACAATGAGAGTTACAGTGACAGTGAGAGTTACAGTGACAGTGAGAGCGACAATGAGAGTTACAGTGACATTGAGAGCGACAATGAGAGTTACAGTGACAGTGGGAGCGACAGTGAGAGTTACAGTGACAGTGAGAGCGACAATGAGAGTTACAGTGACAGTGAGAGTGACAATGAGAGTTACAGTGACAGTGAGAGTGACCGTGAGTGCGAAAGTGAGTGTTACAGAGACAGTGAGAGCGACAAAGAGAGTTACATTGACAGTGAGAGTGACAGTGAGAGCGAAAGTGAGAGTTGCAGTGAGAATGAGTGTTACAGTGACACTGAGAGCGACATGGAGAGTTACAGTGACAGTGACAGTGAGTGTTACAGTGACAGTGAGAGTGACAGTGAGAGCGAAAGTCAGATTTACAGTGAGAATGAGTGTTGCAGTGACAGTGAGAGCGACATTGAGAGTTACAGTGACAGTGAGAGCGACAGTGAGAGTTTCAGTGACAGTGACAGTGACAGTGAGAGTTACAGTGACAGTGAGTGTGACAATGAGAGCTACAGTGACATTGAGAGTTACAGTGACAGTGAGGGCGACAATGTGAGTTACAGTGACAGTGAGAGTGACAGTGAGATCGAAAGTGAGAGTTACAGTGTCAGTGAGAGTGACAGTGAGAGCGACAATAAGAGTTACAGTGACAGTGAGAGCGAAAATGAGAGTTACAGTGACAGTGAGAGCGACAATGAGAGTTACAGTGACAGTGAGAGCGACAATGAGAGTTGCAGTGACAGTGAGAGCGACAATGAGAGTTACAGTGACAGGGAGAGTGACAGTGACAGTGACAGTGACATTGAGAGTTTCAGTGATAGTGAGAGTGACAGTGAGAGTGACAGTGAGAGCGACAATGAGAGTTACAGTGACAGTGAGTGTGACAGTGTGAGTTACAGTGACAGTGAAAGTGACAATGAGAATTACAGTGACAGTGAGAGCAACACTGAGACTTACAGTGACAGTGAGACTGACACTGACACTGACAGTGAGAGCAACAATGAGAGTTACAGTGACAGTGAGAGCGACAATGAGAGTTACAGTGACAGTAAGAGTGACAGTGACAGCAACAATGAGAGTTACAGTGACATTGAGAGTGACAGTGAGAGTTACAGTGACAGTGAGAGTGACAGTGAGAGCGACAATGAGATTTACAGTGACAGTGAGAGCGACAATGAGAGTTACAGTGACAGTGAGAGCGACAGCGAGAGTTACAGTGACAGTGAGAGCGACACTGAGAGTTACAGTGACAGTAAGAGTGACAGTGACAGCAACAATGAGAGTTACAGTGACATTGAGAGTGACAGTGAGAGTTACAGTGACAGTGAGAGTGACAGTGAGAGCGACAATGAGATTTACAGTGACAGTGAGAGCGACAATGAGAGTTACAGTGACAGTGAGAGCGACAGCGAGAGTTACAGTGACAGTGAGAGCGACACTGAGAGTTACAGTGACAGTGAGAGCGACAGTGCGAGTTACAGTGACAGTGAGAGCGACAGTGAGAGTGACAGTGACAGTGAGAGTGACAATGAGAGTTACAGTGACAGTGAGAGTTACAGTGACAGTGAGAGTGACAATGAGAGTTACAGTGACAGTGAGAGCGACAATGAGAGTTACAGTGACAGTGAGAGTGACAATGAGATTTACAGTGACAGTGAGAGTTAGAGTGACAGTGAGGGCGACAGTGAGAGTGACAGTGACAGTGAGAGCGACAATGAGAGTTACTGTGACAGTGAGAGCAACAGTGAGAGTTACAGTGACAGCGAAAGTGACAGTGAGAGCAACAGTGAGAGTTACAGTGACAGTGAAAGTGACAATGAGAATTACTGTGACAGTTAGAGTGACAATGAGAGTTACAATGACAGTGAGATCAACATTGAGAGTTACAGTGACAGTGAGAGCAACAGTGAGAGTTTCAGTGACAGCGAGAGTGACAGTGAGAGCAACAGTGAGAGTTACAGTGACAGTGAGAGTGACAGTGACAGTGAGAGCGACAATGAGAGTTACAGTGACAGTGAGAGCGACAATGAGAGTTACAGTGACAGGGAGAGTGACAGTGAGAGTTACAGTGACAGTGAGAGTTACAGTGACAGCGAGAGTGAGAGTGAGAGCGACAATGAGAGTTACAGTGACAGTCAGAGCGACAAAGAGAGTTACAGTGACAGTGAGAGTGACAATGAGAGTTACAGTGACAGTGAGAGTGACAGTGAGAGCGAAAGTGAGAGTTGCAGTGACAGTGAGTGCGACAAAGAGAGTTACAGTGACAGTGAGAGTGACAATGAGAGTTACAGTGACATTGAGAGTGACAGTGAGAGCGAAGGTGAGATTTACAGTGACAATGAGTGTTACAGTGACAGTGAGAGCGACATTGAGAGTTACAGTGACAGTGACAGTTACCGTGAGAGTTACAGTGACAGTGGGAGTGACAATGAGAGTTACAGTGACAGTGAGAGTGACAATGAGAGTTACGGTGACAGTGAAGGAGACAATGAGAGTTACAGTGACAATGAGAGCGACAATGAGAGTTACAGTGCAAGTGAGAGTGACAGTGAGATCGAAATTGGGAGTTACAGTTACAGTGAGAGCGAAAATGAGAGTTACAGTGTCAGTGAGAGTGACAGTGAGAGCAACAATGAGAGTTACAGTGACAGTGAGAGCGACAATGAGAGTTACAGTGATAGTGAGAGCGACAATGATATTTCCAGTGACAGTGAGAGTGACAATGAGAGTTACAGTGACAGTGAGAGCGATAATGAGAGATACAGTGAGAGTTACAGTGACAGTGAGAGTTACAGTGAGAGCGACAATGAGAGTTACAGTGACAGTGAGAGCGACAATGAGAGTTACAGTGACAGTGAGAGCGACAGTGAGAGTTCAAGTGACAATGAGATTTACAGTGACTGTGAGAGTGACAGTGACAGCGACAAGGAGAGTTACAGTGACAGTGATAGTGACAGTGAGACTTTCAGTGACAGTGAGAGTTACAGTGAGAGCGACAATGAGATTTACAGTGACAGTGAGAGTGACAATGAGAGTTACAGTGACAGTGAGAGCGACAATGAGAGTTACAGTGACAGTGAGAGCGACAATGAGAGTTACAGTGACAGTGAGAGTGACAGTGACAGTGAGAGTGACAGTGAGAGTTTCAGTGACAGTGAGAGCGACAATGAGAGTTACAGTGACAGTGAGAGCGAAAATGAGAGTTACAGTGTCAGTGAGAGTGACAGTGAGAGCAACAATGAGAGTTACGGTGACAGTGAGAGCGACAATGAGAGTTAAAGTGACAGTGAGAGCCGCAATGAGAGTTACAGTGATAGTTACAGTGACAGTGAGAGTTACAGTGAGAGCGACAATGAGAGTTACAGTGACAGTGAGAGCGACAATGAGAGTTACAGTGACAGTGAGAGCGACAGTGAGAGTTACAGTGACAGTGAGAGCGACAATGAGATTTACAGTGACAGTGAGAGTGACAGTGACAGCGACAAGGAGAGTTACAGTGACAGTGAGAGCCACATTGAGAGTTAGAGTGACAGTTAGAGCGACAATGAGATTTACAGTGACAGTGAGAGTGACAATGAGAGTTACAGTGACAGTGAGAGCGACAACGAGAGTTACAGTGACAGTGAGAGCAACAATGAGAGTTACAGTGACAGTGAGAGCAACAGTGAGAGTTACAGTGACAGTGAGAGTTACAGTGAGAGTGACAGTGACATTGAGAGCGACAATGAGAGTTACAGTGACAGTGACAGTGACATTGAGATTTTCAGTGTAAGTGAGAGTGACAGTGAGAGTGACAGTGAGAGCGACAATGAGAGTTACAGTGACAGTGAGAGCGACAATGAGAGTTACAGTGACAGTGAGAGCGACAGTGAGAGTTCAAGTGACAGTGAGAGTGACAATGAGATTTACAGTGACAGTGAGTGTGACAGTGACAGCGACAAGGAGAGTTACAGTGACAGTGATAGTGACAGTGAGACTTTCAGTGACAGTGAGAGTGACAGTGAGAGCGACAATGAGATTTACAGTGACAGTGAGAGTGACAATGAGAGTTACAGTGACAGTGAGAGCGACAATGAGAGTTACAGTGACAGAGAGAGCGACAATGAGAGTTACAGTGACAGTGAGAGTGACAGTGACAGTGAGAGTGACAGTGAGAGTTTCAGTGACAGTGAGAGCGACAATGAGAGTTACAGTGACAGTGAGAGCGAAAATGAGAGTTACAGTGTCAGTGAGAGTGACAGTGAGAGCAACAATGAGAGTTACGGTGACAGTGAGAGCGACAATGAGAGTTAAAGTGACAGTGAGAGCGACAATGAGAGTTACAGTGACAGTGAGTGTGACAGTGAGAGTTACAGTGACAGTGAAAGTGACAATGAGAATTACAGTGACAGTGAGAGCAACACTGAGACTTACAGTGACAGTGAGACTGACACTGACACTGACAGTGAGAGCAACAATGAGAGTTACAGTGACAGTGAGAGCGACAATGAGAGTTACAGTGACAGTAAGAGTGACAGTGACAGCGACAATGAGAGTTACAGTGACATTGAGAGTGACAGTGAGAGTTACAGTGACAGTGAGAATGACAGTGAGAGCGACAATGAGATTTACAGTGACAGCGAGAGCGACAATGAGAGTTACAGTGACAGTGAGAGCGACAGCGAGAGTTACAGTGACAGTGAGAGCGACACTGAGAGTTACAGTGACAGTGAGAGCGACAGTGCGAGTTACAGTGACAGTGAGAGCGACAGTGAGAGTGACAGTGACAGTGAGAGTGACAATGAGAGTTACAGTGACAGTGAGAGCGACAATGAGAGTTACAGTGACAGTGAGAGTTACAGTGACAGTGAGAGTGACAATGAGAGTTACAGTGACAGTTAGAGCGACAATGAGAGTTACAGTGACAGTGAGAGTGACAATGAGATTTACAGTGACAGTGAGAGTTAGAGTGACAGTGAGGGCGACAGTGAGAGTGACAGTGACAGTGAGAGCGACAATGAGAGTTACTGTGACAGTGAGAGCAACAGTGAGAGTTACAGTGACAGCGAAAGTGACAGTGAGAGCAACAGTGAGAGTTACAGTGACAGTGAAAGTGACAATGAGAATTACTGTGACAGTTAGAGTGACAATGAGAGTTACAGTGACAGTGAGAGCAACATTGAGAGTTACAGTGACAGTGAGAGCAACAGTGAGAGTTTCAGTGACAGCGAGAGTGACAGTGAGAGCAACAGTGAGAGTTACAGTGACAGTGAGAGTGACAGTGACAGTGAGAGCGGCAATGAGAGTTACAGTGACAGTGAGAGCGACAATGAGAGTTACAGTGACAGGGAGAGTGACAGTGAGAGTTACAGTGACAGTGAGAGTTACAGTGACAGCGAGAGTGAGAGTGAGAGCGACAATGAGAGTTACAGTGACAGTCAGAGCGACAAAGAGAGTTACAGTGACAGTGAGAGTGACAATGAGAGTTACAGTGACAGTGACAGTGACCGTGAGAGTTACAGTGACAGTGAGAGTGACAATGAGAGTTACAGTGACAGTGAGAGTGACAGTGAGAGTTACAGTGACAGTGAGGGCGACAATGAGAGTTACAGTGACAATGAGAGCGACAATGAGAGTTACAGTGCAAGTGAGAGTGACAGTGAGATCGAAATTGGGAGTTACAGTTACAGTGAGAGCGAAAATGAGAGTTACAGTGTCAGTGAGAGTGACAGTGAGAGCAACAATGAGAGTTACAGTGACAGTGAGAGCGACAATGAGAGTTACAGTGATAGTGAGAGCGACAATGATATTTCCAGTGACAGTGAGAGTGACAATGAGAGTTACGGTGACAGTGAGAGCGATAATGAGAGATACAGTGAGAGTTACAGTGACAGTGAGAGTTACAGTGACAGTGAGAGTGACAATGAGAGTTACAGTGACAGTTAGAGCGACAATGAGAGTTACAGTGACAGTGAGAGTGACAATGAGATTTACAGTGACAGTGAGAGTTAGAGTGACAGTGAGGGCGACAGTGAGAGTGACAGTGACAGTGAGAGCGACAATGAGAGTTACTGTGACAGTGAGAGCAACAGTGAGAGTTACAGTGACAGCGAAAGTGACAGTGAGAGCAACAGTGAGAGTTACAGTGACAGTGAAAGTGACAATGAGAATTACTGTGACAGTTAGAGTGACAATGAGAGTTACAGTGACAGTGAGAGCAACATTGAGAGTTACAGTGACAGTGAGAGCAACAGTGAGAGTTTCAGTGACAGCGAGAGTGACAGTGAGAGCAACAGTGAGAGTTACAGTGACAGTGAGAGTGACAGTGACAGTGAGAGCGGCAATGAGAGTTACAGTGACAGTGAGAGCGACAATGAGAGTTACAGTGACAGGGAGAGTGACAGTGAGAGTTACAGTGACAGTGAGAGTTACAGTGACAGCGAGAGTGAGAGTGAGAGCGACAATGAGAGTTACAGTGACAGTCAGAGCGACAAAGAGAGTTACAGTGACAGTGAGAGTGACAATGAGAGTTACAGTGACAGTGACAGTGACCGTGAGAGTTACAGTGACAGTGAGAGTGACAATGAGAGTTACAGTGACAGTGAGAGTGACAGTGAGAGTTACAGTGACAGTGAGGGCGACAATGAGAGTTACAGTGACAATGAGAGCGACAATGAGAGTTACAGTGCAAGTGAGAGTGACAGTGAGATCGAAATTGGGAGTTACAGTTACAGTGAGAGCGAAAATGAGAGTTACAGTGTCAGTGAGAGTGACAGTGAGAGCAACAATGAGAGTTACAGTGACAGTGAGAGCGACAATGAGAGTTACAGTGATAGTGAGAGCGACAATGATATTTCCAGTGACAGTGAGAGTGACAATGAGAGTTACGGTGACAGTGAGAGCGATAATGAGAGATACAGTGAGAGTTACAGTGACAGTGAGAGTTACAGTGAGAGTGACAATGAGAGTTACAGTGACAGTGAGAGCGATAATGAGAGATACAGTGAGAGTTACAGTGACAGTGAGTGTGACAGTGACAGCGACAAGGAGAGTTACAGTGACAGTGATAGTGACAGTGAGACTTTCAGTGACAGTGAGAGTGACAGTGAGAGCGACAATGAGATTTACAGTGACAGTGAGAGTGACAATGAGAGTTACAGTGACAGTGAGAGCGACAATGAGAGTTTCAGTGACAGTGAGAGCGACAATGAGATTTACAGTGACAGTGGGAGTGACAGTGACAGTGAGAGTGACAGTCAGATTTTCAGTGACAGTGAGAGCGACAATGAGAGTTACAGTGACAGTGAGAGCGAAAATGAGAGTTACAGTGTCAGTGAGAGTGACAGTGAGAGCAACAATGAGAGTTACGGTGACAGTGAGAGCGACAATGAGAGTTAAAGTGACAGTGAGAGCGACAATGAGAGTTACAGTGACAGTGAGAGTGACAATGAGATTTACAGTGACAGTGAGAGTGATAATGAGAGTTACAGTGATAGTTACAGTGACAGTGAGAGTTACAGTGAGAGCGACAATGAGAGTTACAGTGACAGTGAGAGCGACAATGAGAGTTACAGTGACAGTGAGAGCGACAGTGAGAGTTCAGTTGACAGTGAGAGCGACAATGAGATTTACAGTGACAGTGAGAGTGACAGTGACAGCGGCAAGGATAGTTACAGTGACAGTGAGAGCCACATTGAGAGTTACAGTGACAGTTAGAGCGAAAATGAGATTTACAGTGACAGTGAGAGTGACAATGAGAGTTACAGTGACAGTGAGAGCGACAATGAGAGTTACAGTGACAGTGAGAGCAACAATGAGAGTTACAGTGACAGTGAGAGCAACAGTGAGAGTTACAGTGACAGTGAGAGTTACAGTGAGAGTGACAGTGACAGTGAGAGCGACAATGAGAGTTACAGTGACAGTGACAGTGACATTGAGAGTTTCAGTGTAAGTTTGAGTGACAGTGAGAGTGACAGTGAGAGCGACAATGAGAGTTACAGTGACAGTGACTGTGACAGTGGGAGTTACAGTGACAGTGAAATTGACAATGAGAGTTACAGTGACAGTGAGAGCGACAATGAGAGTTACAGTGACAGTGAGAGTGACAATGAGAGTTACAGTGACAGTGAGAGTGACCGTGAGAGCGAAAGTGAGTGTTACAGAGACAGTGAGAGCGACAAAGAGAGTTACAGTGACAGTGAGAGTGACAGTGAGAGCGAAAGTGAGAGTTACAGTGAGAATGAGTGTTACAGTGACACTGAGAGCGACATGGAGAGTTACAGTGACAGTGACAGTGAGTGTTACAGTGACAGTGAGAGTGACAGTGAGAGCGAAAGTGAGTGTTACAGTGGAAATGAGTGTTACAGTGACAGTGAGAGCAACATTGAGAGTTACAGTGACAGTGAGAGCGACAGTGAGAGTTACAGTGACAGTGAGAGTTACAGTGTCAGTGAGAGTGACAGTGAGAGCGACAATGAGATTTACAGTGACAGTGAGAGTGACAATGAGAGTTACAGTAACAGTGAGAGCGACAATGAGAGTTAAAATGACAGTGAGAGTGACAGCGAGAGTTACAGTGAGAGTTACAGTGACAGTGAGAGTGACAGTGACAGTTACAGTGATAGTGAGATTGACAGACAGAGTGGCAGTGAGAGCGACAATGAGAGTTACAGTGACAGTGAGAGTTACAGTGACAGTGAGAGCGACAATGAGAGTTACAGTGACATTGAGAGCGACAATGAGAGTTACAGTGACAGTGGGAGCGACAGTGAGAGTTACAGTGACAGTGAGAGCGACAATGAGAGTTACAGTGACAGTGAGAGCGACAATGAGAGTTACAGTGACAGTGAGAGTGACCGTGAGTGCGAAAGTGAGTGTTACAGAGACAGTGAGAGCGACAAAGAGAGTTACATTGACAGTGAGAGTGACAGTGAGAGCGAAAGTGAGAGTTACAGTGAGAATGAGTGTTACAGTGACACTGAGAGCGACATGGAGAGTTACAGTGACAGTGACAGTGAGTGTTACAGTGACAGTGAGAGTGACAGTGAGAGCGAAAGTGAGATTTACAGTGAGAATGAGTGTTGCAGTGACAGTGAGAGCGACATTGAGTGTTACAGTGACAGTGAGAGCGACAGTGAGAGTTACAGTGACAGTGACAGTGACAGTGAGAGTTACAGTGACAGTGAGTGTGACAATGAGAGCTACAGTGACATTGAGAGTTACAGTGACAGTGAGGGCGACAATGTGAGTTACAGTGACAGTGAGAGTGACAGTGAGATCGAAAGTGAGAGTTACAGTGTCAGTGAGAGTGACAGTGAGAGCGACAATAAGAGTTACAGTGACAGTGAGAGCGAAAATGAGAGTTACAGTGACAGTGAGAGCGACAATGAGAGTTACAGTGACAGTGAGAGCGACAATGAGAGTTGCAGTGACAGTGAGAGCGACAATGAGAGTTACAGTGACAGGGAGAGTGACAGTGACAGTGAGAGTGACAGTGAGAGTTACAGTGACAGTGAGAGCATCAATGAGACTTACAGTGACAGTGAGAGTTACAGTGACATTGAGAACGACAATAAGAGTTACAGTGACAGTGACAGTGACATTGAGAGTTTCAGTGATAGTGAGAGTGACAGTGAGAGTGACAGTGAGAGCGACAATGAGAGTTACAGTGACAGTGAGTGTGACAGTGAGAGTTACAGTGACAGTGAAAGTGACAATGAGAATTACAGTGACAGTGAGAGCAACACTGAGAGTTACAGTGACAGTGAGACTGACACTGACACTGACAGTGAGAGCGACAATGAGAGTTACAGTGACAGTAAGAGTGACAGTGACAGCGACAATGAGAGTTACAGTGACATTGAGAGTGACAGTGAGAGTTACAGTGACAGTGAGAGTGACAGTGAGAGCGACAATGAGATTTACAGTGACAGTGAGAGCGACAATGAGAGTTAAAGTGACAGTGAGAGCGACAGCGAGAGTTACAGTGACAGTGAGAGCGACACTGAGAGTTACAGTGACAGTGAGAGCGACAGTGCGAGTTACAGTGACAGTGAGAGCGACAGTGAGAGTGACAGTGACAGTGAGAGTGACAATGAGAGTTACAGTGACAGTGAGAGCGACAATGAGAGTTACAGTGACAGTGAGAGTTACAGTGACAGTGAGAGTGACAATGAGAGTTACAGTGACAGTGAGAGCGACAATGAGAGTTACAGTGACAGTGAGAGTGACAATGAGATTTACAGTGACAGTGAGAGTTAGAGTGACAGTGAGGGCGACAGTGAGAGTGACAGTGTCAGTGAGAGCGGCAATGAGAGTTACTGTGACAGTGAGAGCAACAGTGAGAGTTACAGTGACAGCGAAAGTGACAGTGAGAGCAACAGTGAGAGTTACAGTGACAGTGAAAGTGACAATGAGAATTACTGTGACAGTTAGAGTGACAATGAGAGTTACAGTGACAGTGAGAGCAACATTGAGAGTTACAGTGACAGTGAGAGCAACAGTGAGAGTTTCAGTGACAGCGAGAGTGACAGTGAGAGCAACAGTGAGAGTTACAGTGACAGTGAGAGTGACAGTGACAGTGAGAGCGACAATGAGAGTTACAGTGACAGTGAGAGCGACAATGAGAGTTACAGTGACAGGGAGAGTGACAGTGAGAGTTACAGTGACAGTGAGAGTTACAGTGACAGTGAGAGTGAGAGTGAGAGCGACAATGAGAGTTACAGTGACAGTCAGAGCGACAAAGAGAGTTACAGTGACAGTGAGAGTGACAATGAGAGTTACAGTGACAGTGAGAGTGACAGTGAGAACGAAAGTGAGAGTTGCAGTGACAGTGAGTGCGACAAAGAGAGTTACAGTGACAGTGAGAGTGACAATGAGAGTTACAGTGACAGTGAGAGTGACAGTGAGAACGAAGGTGAGAGTTGCATTGACAGTGAGTGCGACAAAGAGAGTTACAGTGACAGTGAGAGTGACAATGAGAGTTACAGTGACAGTGAGAGTGACAGTGAGAGCGAAAGTGAGATTTACAGTGACAATGAGTGTTACAGTGACAGTGAGAGCGACATTGAGAGTTACAGTGACAGTGACAGTTACCGTGAGAGTTACAGTGACAGTGGGAGTGACAATGAGAGTTACAGTGACAGTGAGAGTGACAATGAGAGTTACGGTGACAGTGAAGGAGACAATGACAGTTACAGTGACAATGAGAGCGACAATGAGAGTTACAGTGCATGTGAGAGTGACAGTGAGATCGAAATTGGGAGTTACAGTTACAGTGAGAGCGAAAATGAGAGTTACAGTGTCAGTGAGAGTGACAGTGAGAGCAACAATGAGAGTTACAGTGACAGTGAGAGCGACAATGAGAGTTACAGTGATAGTGAGAGCGACAATGATATTTCCAGTGACAGTGAGAGTGACAATGAGATTACAGTGACAGTGAGAGCGATAATGAGAGATACAGTGAGTGTTACAGTGACAGTGAGTGTTACAGTGAGAGCGACAATGAGAGTTACAGTGACAGTGAGAGCGACAGTGAGAGTTCAAGTGACAGTGAGAGTGACAATGAGATTTACAGTGACAGTGAGAGTGACAGTGACAGCGACAAGGAGAGTTACAGTGACAGTGATAGTGACAGTGAGACTTTCAGTGACAGTGAAAGTGACAGTGAGAGCGACAATGAGATTTACAGTGACAGTGAGAGTGACAATGAGAGTTACAGTGACAGTGAGAGCGACAATGAGAGTTACAGTGACAGTGAGAGCGACAATGAGAGTTACAGTGACAGTGAGAGTGACAGTGACAGTGAGAGTGACAGTGAGAGTTTCAGTGACAGTGAGAGCGACAATGAGAGTTACAGTGAGAGTGAGAGCGAAAATGAGAGTTACAGTGACAGTAAGAGTGACAGTGACAGCGACAATGAGAGTTACAGTGACATTGAGAGTGACAGTGAGAGTTACAGTGACAGTGAGAGTGACAGTGAGAGCGACAATGAGATTTACAGTGACAGTGAGAGCGACAATGAGAGTTACAGTGACAGTGAGAGCGACAGCGAGAGTTACACTGACAGTGAGAGCGACACTGAGAGTTACAGTGACAGTGAGAGCGACAGTGCGAGTTACAGTGACAGTGAGAGCGACAGTGAGAGTGACAATGAGAGTTACAGTGACAGTGAGAGCGACAATGAGAGTTACAGTGACAGTGAGAGTTACAGTGACAGTGAGAGTGACAATGAGAGTTACAGTGACAGTGAGAGCGACAATGAGAGTTACAGTGACAGTGAGAGTGACAATGAGATTTACAGTGACAGTGAGAGTTAGAGTGACAGTGAGGGCGACAGTGAGAGTGACAGTGACAGTGAGAGCGGCAATGAGAGTTACTGTGACAGTGAGAGCAACAGTGAGAGTTACAGTGACAGCGAAAGTGACAGTGAGAGCAACAGTGAGAGTTACAGTGACAGTGAAAGTGACAATGAGAATTACTGTGACAGTTAGAGTGACAATGAGAGTTACAGTGACAGTGAGAGCAACATTGAGAGTTACAGTGACAGTGAGAGCAACAGTGAGAGTTTCAGTGACAGCGAGAGTGACAGTGAGAGCAACAGTGAGAGTTACAGTGACAGTGAGAGTGACAGTGACAGTGAGAGCGACAATGAGAGTTACAGTGACAGTGAGAGCGACAATGAGAGTTACAGTGACAGGGAGAGTGACAGTGAGAGTTACAGTGACAGTGACAGTTACAGTGACAGTGAGAGTGAGAGTGAGAGCGACAATGAGAGTTACAGTGACAGTCAGAGCGACAAAGAGAGTTACAGTGACAGTGAGAGTGACAATGAGAGTTACAGTGACAGTGAGAGTGACAGTGAGAACGAAAGTGCGAGTTGCAGTGACAGTGAGTGCGACAAAGAGAGTTACAGTGACAGTGAGAGTGACAATGAGAGTTACAGTGACAGTGAGAGTGACAGTGAGAACGAAGGTGAGAGTTGCATTGACAGTGAGTGCGACAAAGAGAGTTACAGTGACAGTGAGAGTGACAATGAGAGTTACAGTGACAGTGAGAGTGACAGTGAGAGCGAAAGTGAGATTTACAGTGACAATGAGTGTTACAGTGACAGTGAGAGCGACATTGAGAGTTACAGTGACAGTGACAGTTACCGTGAGAGTTACAGTGACAGTGGGAGTGACAATGAGAGTTACAGTGACAGTGAGAGTGACAATGAGAGTTACGGTGACAGTGAAGGAGACAATGACAGTTACAGTGACAATGAGAGCGACAATGAGAGTTACAGTGCATGTGAGAGTGACAGTGAGATCGAAATTGGGAGTTACAGTTACAGTGAGAGCGAAAATGAGAGTTACAGTGTCAGTGAGAGTGACAGTGAGAGCAACAATGAGAGTTACAGTGACAGTGAGAGCGACAATGAGAGTTACAGTGATAGTGAGAGCGACAATGATATTTCCAGTGACAGTGAGAGTGACAATGAGATTACAGTGACAGTGAGAGCGATAATGAGAGATACAGTGAGAGTTACAGTGACAGTGAGAGTTACAGTGAGAGCGACAATGAGAGTTACAGTGACAGTGAGAGCGACAGTGAGAGTTCAAGTGACAGTGAGAGTGACAATGAGATTTACAGTGACAGTGAGAGTGACAGTGACAGCGACAAGGAGAGTTACAGTGACAGTGATAGTGACAGTGAGACTTTCAGTGACAGTGAGAGTGACAGTGAGAGCGACAATGAGATTTACAGTGACAGTGAGAGTGACAATGAGAGTTACAGTGACAGTGAGAGCGACAATGAGAGTTACAGTGACAGTGAGAGCGACAATGAGAGTTACAGTGACAGTGAGATTGACAGTGACAGTGAGAGTGACAGTGAGAGTTTCAGTGACAGTGAGAGCGACAATGAGAGTTACAGTGAGAGTGAGAGCGAAAATGAGAGTTACAGTGTCAGTGAGAGTGACAGTGAGAGCAACAATGAGAGTTACAGTGACAGTGAGAGCGACAATGAGAGTTACAGTGACAGTGAGAGCGACAATGAGAGTTACAGTGACAGTGAGAGTGACAATGAGGTTTACAGTGACAGTGAGAGTGATAATGAGAGTTACAGTGAGAGTTACAGTGACAGTGAGAGTTACAGTGAGAGCGACAATGATAGTTACAGTGACAGTGAGAGCGACAATGAGAGTTACAGTGACAGTGAGAGCGACAGTGAGAGTTCAAGTGACAGTGAGAGCGACAATGAGATTTACAGTGACAGTGAGAGTGACAGTGACAGCGACAAGGAGAGTTACAGTGACAGTGAGAGCCACATTGAGAGTTACAGTGACAGTTAGAGCGACAATGACATTTACAGTGACAGTGAGAGTGACAATGAGAGTTACAGTGACAGTGAGAGCGACAATGAGAGTTACAGTGACAGTGAGAGCAACAATGAGAGTTACAGTGACAGTGAGAGCAACAGTGAGAGTTACAGTGACAGTGAGAGTTACAGTGAGAGTGACAGTGACAGTGAGAGCGACAATGAGAGTTACAGTGACAGTGACAGTGACATTGAGAGTTTCAGTGTAAGTGAGAGTGACAGTGAGAGTGACAGTGAGAGTGACAATGAGAGTTACAGTGACAGTGACTGTGACAGTGGGAGTTACAGTGACAGTGAAATTGACAATGAGAGTTACAGTGACAGTGAGAGCGACAATGAGAGTTACAGTGACAGTGAGAGTGACAATGAGAGTTACAGTGACAGTGAGAGTGACCGTGAGAGCGAAAGTGATTGTTACAGAGACAGTGAGAGCGACAAAGAGAGTTACAGTGACAGTGAGAGTGACAGTGAGAGCGAAAGTGAGAGTTACAGTGAGAATGAGTGTTACAGTGACACTGAGAGCGACATGGAGAGTTACAGTGACAGTAACAGTGAGTGTTACAGTGACAGTGAGAGTGACAGTGAGAGCGAAAGTGAGATTTACAGTGGAAATGAGTGTTACAGTGACAGTGAGAGCAACATTGAGAGTTACAGTGACAGTGAGAGCGACAGGGAGAGTTACAGTGACAGTGAGAGTTACAGTGACAGTGAGTGTGACAATGAGAGTTACAATGACAGTGAGAGTTACAGTGACAGTGAGGGCGACAATGAGAGTTACAGTGACAGTGAGAGTGACAGTGAGATCGAAAGTGAGAGTTACAGTGTCAGTGAGAGTGACAGTGAGAGCGACAATGAGAGTTACAGTGACAGTGAGAGCGACAATGAGAGTTACAGTGTCAGTGAGAGTGACAGTGAGAGCAACAATGAGAATTACAGTGACAGTGAGAGCGACAATGAGAGTTACAGTGACAGTGAGAGCGACAATGAGAGTTACAGTGACAGTGAGAGTGATAATGAGAGTTACAGTGAGAGTTACAGTGACAGTGAGAGTTACAGTGAGAGCAACAATGAGAGTTACAGTGACAGTGAGAGCGACAACGAGAGTTACAGTGACAGAGAGAGCGACAGTGAGAGTTCAAGTGACAGTGGGAGCGACAATGAGATTTACAGTGACAGTGCGATTGACAGTGACAGCGACAAGGAGAGTTACAGTGACAGTGAGAGGCACATTGAGAGTTACAGTGACAGTGAGAGCGACAATGAGATTTACAGTGACAGTGAGAGTGACAATGAGAGTTACAGTGACAGTGAGAGCGACAATGAGAGTTACAGTGACAGTGGGAGCAACAATGAGAGTTACATTGACAGTGAGAGCAACAGTGAGAGTTACAGTGACAGTGAGAGTTAGAGTGAGAGTGACAGTGACAGTGAGAGCGACAATGAGAGTTACAGGGACAGTGACAGTGACATTGAGAGTTTCAGTGTAAGTGAGAGTGACAGTGAGAGTGACAGTGAGACCGACAATGAGAGTTACAGTGACAGTGAGTGTGACAGTGAGAGTTACAGTGACAGTGAAATTGACAATGAGAGTTACAGTGACAGTGAGAGCAACAGTGAGAGTTACAGTGACAGTGAGAGTTACAGTGAGAGCAACAGTGAGAGTTACAGTGACATTGAAAGTTACAGTGAGAGTTACAGTGACAGTGAGACTGACAGTGAGAGTGACAGTGAGAGCGACAATGAGAGTTCCAGTGACAGTGAGAGCGAAAATGAGAGTTACAGTGAAAGTGAGAGTGACAGTGACAGCGACAATGAGAGTTACAGTGACAGTGAGAGTGACAGTGAGAATTACAGTGAAATGAGAGTGGCAGTGAGAGCGACAATGAGATTTACAGTGACAGTGAGAGTGACAATGAGAGTTACAGTGACAGTGAGAGCGACAATGAGAGTTAAAGTGACAGTGAGAGTGACAGCGAGATTTACAGTGACAGTGAGAGCGACACTGAGAGTTACAGTGACAGTGAGAGCGACAGTGAGAGTTACAGGGACAGTGAGAGTGACAGTGAGATTTACTGTGGCAGTGAGAGTTACAGTGAGAGTGACAGTGACAGTGAGAGTGACAATGAGAGTTACAGTGACAGTGAGAGCGACAATGAGAGTTACAGTGACAGTGAGAGTTACTGTGACAGTGAGAGTGACAATGAGAGTTACAGTGACAATGAGAGCGGCAATGAGAGTTACAGTGACAGTGAGAGTGACAATGAGAGTTACAGTGACAGGGAGAGTTAGAGTGACAGTGAGAGCGACAATGAGAGTTACAGTGACAGTGAGTGCGACAATGAGAGTTACAGTTTTAGTGAGAGTGACAGTGACAGTGAGAGCGACAATGATAGTTACAGTGACACTGAGAGTTACAGTGACAGTGAGAGCGACAATGAGAGTTACAGTGACAGTGACAGTGACATTGAGAGTTTCAGTGATAGTGAGAGTGACAGTGACAGTGAGAGTGACAATGAGAGTTACAGTGACAGTGAGAGCGACAATGTGAGTTACGGTGACAGTGAGAGTTACACTGACAGTGAGAGCGACAATGAGACTTACAGTGACAGTGAGAGTTACAGTGACAGCAAGAGTTACAGTGAGAGCAACAGTGAGAGTTACAGTGACATTGAGAGGTACAGTGAGAGTTACAGTCACAGTGAGACTGACAGTGAGACTGACAGTGAGAGCAACAATGAGAGTTAGAGTGACAGTCAGAGCGACAATGAGAGTTACAGTGACAGTGAGTGCGACAATGAGAGTTACAGTTTTAGTGAGAGTGACAGTGACAGTGAGAGCGACAATGATAGTTACAGTGACACTGAGAGTTACAGTGACAGTGAGAGCGACAATGAGAGTTACAGTGACAGTGACAGTGACATTGAGAGTTTCAGTGATAGTGAGAGTGACAGTGACAGTGAGAGTGACAATGAGAGTTACAGTGACAGTGAGAGCGACAATGCGAGTTACGGTGACAGTGAGAGTTACACTGACAGTGAGAGCGACAATGAGACTTACAGTGACAGTGAGAGTTACAGTGACAGCAAGAGTTACAGTGAGAGCAACAGTGAGAGTTACAGTGACATTGAGAGGTACAGTGAGAGTTACAGTCACAGTGAGACTGACAGTGAGACTGACAGTGAGAGCAACAATGAGAGTTACAGTGACAGTCAGAGCGACAATGAGAGTTACAGTGACAGTGAGAGTGACAGTGACAGCGACAATGAGTGTTACAGTTACATTGAGAGTGACAGTGAGAGTTACAGTGTCAGTGAGAATGACAGTGAGAGCGACAATGAGATTTACAGTGACAGTGAGAGCAACAATGAGAGTTACAGTGTCAGTGAGAGCGACAGTGAGAGCGACAATGAGAGTTAAAGTGAAAGTGAGAGTGACAGAGAGAGTTACAGTGAGAGTTACAGTGACAGTGAGAGTGACAGTGACAGTTATAGTGACAGTGAGATTGACAGTGAGAGTGACAGTGAGAGCGAAAATGAGAGTTACAGTGACAGTGAGAGTTACAGTGACAGTGAGAGTGACAATGAGAGTTACAGTGACAGCGAGAGCGACAATGAGAGTTACAGTGACAGTGAGAGTGACAATGAGATTTACAGTGACAGTGAGAGTTAGAGTGACAGTGAGGGCGACAATGAGAGTGACAGTGACAGTGAGAGCGACAATAAGAGTTACTGTGACTTTGAGAGCAACAGTGAGAGTTACAGTGACAGCGAGAGTGACAGTGAGAGCAACAGTGAGAGTTACAGTGACAGTGAAAGTGACAATGAGAATTAATGTGACAGTTAGAGTGACAATGAGAGTTACAGTGACAGTGAGAGCAACATTGAGAGTTACAGTGACAGTGAGAGCAACAGTGAGAGTTTCAGTGACAGCGAGAGTGACAGTGAGAGCAACAGTGAGAGTTACAGTGACAGTGAGAGTGACAGTGACAGTGAGCGCGACAATGAGAGTTACAGTGATAGTGAGAGCGACAATGAGAGTTACAGTGACAGGGAGAGTGACAGTGAGAGTTACAGTGACAGTGAGTGTGACAGTGAGAGTTACAGTGACAGTGAAATTGACAATGAGAGTTACAGTGACAGTGAGAGCAACAGTGAGAGTTACAGTGACAGTGAGAGTTACAGTGACAGCGAGAGTTACAGTGAGTGTTACAGTGACATTGAGAGTTACAGTGAGAGTTACAGTGACAGTGAGACTGTCAGTGAGAGCGATAGTGAGAGTGACAATGAGAGTTACAGTGACAGTGAGAGCGAAAATGAGAGTAACAGTGAAAGTGAGAGTGACAGTGACAGCGACAATGAGAGTTACAGTGTCAGTGAGAGTGACAGTGAGCGTTACAGTGAAATGAGAGTGACAGTGAGAGCAACAATGAGAGTTACAGTGTCAGTGAGAGTGACAGTGGGAGCGACAATGAGAGTTAAAGTGACAGTGAGAGTGACAGCGAGAGTTACAGTGAGAGTTACAGTGACAGTGAGATTGACAGTGACAGTTATAGTGACAGTGAGATAGACAGTGAGAGTGACAGTGAGAGCGAAAATGAGAGTTACAGTGACAGTGAGAGTTACAGTGACAGTGAGAGAGACAATGAGAGTTACAGTGACAGTGAGAGCGACAATGAGAGTTACAGTGACAGTGAGAGTGACAATGAGATTTACAGTGACAGTGAGAGTTAGAGTGACAGTGAGGGCGACAATGAGAGTGACAGTGAGAGTGAGAGCGACAATAAGAGTTATTGTGACTTGAGAGCAACAGTGAGAGTTACAGTGACAGTGAGAGCAACAGTGAGAGTTACAGTGACAGTGAAAGTGACAATGAGAATTACTGTGACAGTTAGAGTGACAATGACAGTTACAGTGACAGTGAGAGCAACATTGAGAGTTACAGTGACAGTGAGAGCAACAGTGAGAGTTTCAGTGACAGCGAGAGTGACAGTGAGAGCAACAGTGAGAGTTACAGTGACAGTGAGAGTGACAGTGAAAGTTTGAGCGACAATGAGAGTTACAGTGACAGTGAGAGCGACAATGAGAGTTACAGTGACAGGGAGAGTGACAGTGAGAGTTACAGTGACAAAGAGAGTTACAGTGACAGTGAGAGTGACAGTGAGAGCGACAATGAGAGTTACAGTGACAGTGAGAGTGACAATGAGATTTACAGTGACAGTGAGAGTTAGAGTGACAGTGAGGGCGACAATGAGAGTGACAGTGACAGTGAGAGCGACAATAAGAGTTACTGTGACTTTGAGAGCTTCAGTGAGAGTTACAGTGACAGCGAGAGTGACAGTGAGAGCAACAGTGAGAGTTACAGTGACAGTGAAAGTGACAATGAGAGTTACAGTGACAGTGAGAGTGACAATGAGAGTTACAGTGACAGTGAGAGTGACAGTGAGAGCGAAAGTGAGAGTTACAGTGACAGTGAAAGTGACAATGAGAGTTACAGTGACAGTGAGACTGACAGTGAGAGCGAAAGTGAGAGTTACAGTGACAATGAATATTACAGTGACAGTGAGAGCGACATTGAGAGTTACAGTGACAGTGACCGTGAGAGTTACAGTGACAGTGAGAGTGACAATGAGAGTTACAGTGACAGTGAGAGTGACAGTGAGAGTTACGGTGACAGTGAGGGCGACAATGAGAGTTACAGTGACAATGAGAGCGACAATGAGAGTTACAGTGCAAGTGAGAGTGACAGTGAGATCGAAATTGAGAGTTACAGTGACAGTGAGAGCGAAAATGAGAGTTACAGTGACAGTGAGAGTGACAGTGAGAGCAACAATGAAAGTTACAGTGACAGTGAGAGCGACAATGAGAGTTACAGTGATAGTGAGAGTGACAGTGAGATCGAAATTGAGAGTTACAGTGATAGTGAGAGCGACAATGAGAGTTACAGTGACAGTGAGAGTGACAATGAGAGTTACAGTGATAGTGAGAGCGACAATGAGATTTACAGTGACAGTGAGAGTGACAATGAGAGTTACAGTGACAGTGAGAGCGATAATGAGAGTTAAAGTGAGAGTTACAGTGACAGTGAGTGTTACAATCAGAGCGACAATGAGAGTTACAGTGTCAGTGAGAGCGACAACGAGAGCTACAGTGACAGTGAGAGCGACAGTGAGAGCGACCATGAGATTTACAGTGACAGTGAGAGTGACAGTGACAGCGACAAGGAGAGTTACAGTGACAGTGAGACCGACAGTGAGAGTTTCAGTGACAGTGAGAGTGACAATGAGAGTTACAGTGACAGTGAGATCGACAATGAGAGTTACAGTGACAGTGAGAGTGCCAGTGAGCGTGACAGTGACAGTGAGAGTGACAGTGAGAGTTACAGTGACAATGAGGGCGACAATGAGAGTTACAGTGACAGTGAGAGTGACAGGGAGATCGAAAGTGAGAGTTACAGTGTCAATGAGAGTGACAGTGAGAGCGACAATGAGAGTTACAGTGACAGTGAGAGCGAAAATGAGAGTTACAGTGTCAGTGAGAGTGACAGTGAGAGCAACAATGAGAGTTACAGTGACAGTGAGAGCGACAATGAGAGTTACAGTGACAGTGAGAGCAACAATGAGAGTTACAGTGACAGTGAGAGCGACAATGAGAGTTACAGTGACAGTGAGAGCGACAATGAGAGTTACAGTGACAGTGAGAGTGACAATGAGATTTACAGTGACAGTGAGAGTGATAATGAGAGTTACAGTGAGAGTTACAGTGACAGTGAGAGTTACAGTGAGAGCGACAATGAGAGTTACAGTGAGAGTGAGAGCGACAATGAGAGTTACAGTGACAGTGAGAGCGACATTGAGAGTTCAAGTGACAGTGAGAGCGACAATGAGATTTACAGTGACAGTGAGAGTGACAGTGACAGCGACAAGGAGAGTTTCAGTGACAGTGAGAGCCACATTGAGAGTTACAGTGACAGTGAGAGCGACAATGAGATTTACAGTGACAGTGAGAGTGACAATGAGAGTTACAGTGACAGTGAGAGCGACAATGAGAGTTACAGTGACAGTGAGAGCAACAATGAGAGTTACAGTGACAGTGAGATCAACAGTGAGAGTTACAGTGACAGTGAGAGTTACAGTGAGAGTGAGAGTGACAGTGAGAGTTTCAGTGTAAGTGAGAGTGACAGTGAGAGTGACAGTGAGAGCAACAATGAGAGTTACAGGGACAGTGAGTGTGACAGTGAGAGTTACAGTGACAGTGAAATTGACAATGAGAGTTACAGTGACAGTGAGAGCAACAGTGAGAATTACAGTGACAGCGAGAGTTACAGTGAGAGCAACAGTGAGAGTTACAGTGACATTGAGAGTTACAGTGAGAGTTACAGTGACAGTGAGACTGACAGTGAGAGTGACAGTGAGAGCGACAATGAGAGTTACAGTGACAGTGAGAGCGAAAATGAGAGTTACAGTGAAAGTGAGAGTGACAGTGACAGCGACAGTGAGAGCTACAGTGACAGTGAGAGTGACAGTGAGAGTTACAGTGAAATGAGAGTGACAGTGAGAGCGACAATGAGATTTACAGTGACAGTGAGTGTGACAATGAGAGTTACAGTGACAGTGAGAGCGACAGTGAGAGTTACAGTGAGAGTGAGACTGACACTGACAGTGACAGTGAGAGCGACAATGAGAGTTACAGTGACAGTGAGAGTTACAGTGACAGTGAGAGTGACAATGAGAGTTACAGTGACAGTGAGAGCGACATTGAGAGTTACAGTGACAGTGAGAGCGAAAATGAGAGTTACAGTGTCAGTGAGAGTGACAGTGAGAGCAACAATGAGAGTTACAGTGACAGTGAGAGCGACAATGAGAGTTACAGTGACAGTGAGAGCGACAATGAGAGTTACAGTGACAGTGAGAGTGACAATGAGATTTACAGTGACAGTGAGAGTGATAATGAGAGTTACAGTGAGAGTTACAGTGACAGTGAGATTTACAGTGAGAGCGACAATGAGAGTTACAGTGAGAGTGAGAGCGACAATGAGAGTTACAGTGACAGTGAGAGCGACAGTGAGAGTTCAAGTGACAGTGAGAGCGACAATGAGATTTACAGTGACAGTGAGAGTGACAGTGACAGCGACAAGGAGAGTTTCAGTGACAGTGAGAACCACATTGAGAGTTACAGTGACAGTGAGAGCGACAATGAGATTTACAGTGACAGTGAGAGTGACAATGAGAGTTACAGTGACAGTGAGAGCGACAATGAGAGTTACAGTGACAGTGAGAGCAACAATGAGAGTTACAGTGACAGTGAGAGCAACAGTGAGAGTTACAGTGACAGTGAGAGTTACAGTGAGAGTGACAGTGACAGTGAGAGCGACAATGAGAGTTACAGTGACAGTGAGAGTGACATTGAGAGTTTCAGTGTAAGTGAGAGTGACAGTGAGAGTGACAGTGAGAGCGACAATGAGAGTTACAGAGACAGTGAGTGTGACAGTGAGAGTTACAGTGACAGTGAAATTGACAATGAGAGTTACAGTGACAGTGAGAGCAACAGTGAGGGTTACAGTGACAGCGAGAGTTACAGTGAGAGCAACAGTGATAGTTACAGTGACATTGAGAGTTACAGTGAGAGTTACAGTGACAGTGAGACTTACAGTGAGAGTTACAGTGAGAGCGACAATGAGAGTTACAGTGACAGTGAGAGCGAAAATGAGAGTTACAGTGAAAGTGAGAGTGACAGTGACAGCGACAATGAGGTTACAGTGTCAGTGAGAGTGACAGTGAGAGTTACAGTGAAATGAGAGTGACAGTGAGAGCAACAATGCGAGTTGCAGTGTCAGTGAGAGTGACAGTGAGAGCGACAATGAGAGTTAAAGTGACAGTGAAAGTGACAGCGAGAGTTACAGTGAGAGTTACAGTGACAGTGAGAGTGACAGTGACAGTTATAGTGACAGTGAGATAGACAGTGAGAGTGACAGTGAGAGCGAAAATGAGAGTTACAGTGACAGTGGGAGTTACAGTGACAGTGAGAGTGATAATGAGAGTTACAGTGACAGTGAGAGCGACAATGAGAGTTACAGTGACAGTGAGAGTGACAATGAGATTTACAGTGACAGTGAGAGTTAGAGTGACAGTGAGGGCGACAATGAGAGTGACAGTGACAGTGAGAGCGACAATAAGAGTTACTGTGACTTGAGAGCAACAGTGAGAGTTACAGTGACAGTGAGAGCAACAGTGAGAGTTACATTGACAGTGAAAGTGACAATGAGAATTACTGTGACAGTTAGATTGACAATGACAGTTTCAGTGACAGTGAGAGCAACATTGAGAGTTACAGTGACAGTGAGAGCAACAGTGAGAGTTTCAGTGACAGCGAGAGTGACAGTGAGGGCAACAGTGAGAGTTACTTTGACAGTGAGAGTGACAGTGACAGTGAGAGCGACAATGAGAGTTACAGTGACAGTGAGAGCGAGAATGAGAGTTACAGTGACAGGGAGAGTGACAGTGAGAGTTACAGTGACAGTGAGAGTTACAGTGACAAAGAGAGTTACAGTGACAGTGAGAGTGACAGTGAGAGCGACAATGAGAGTTACAGTGACAGTGAGAGCGACAAAGAGAGTTACAGTAACAGTGAGAGTGACAATGAGAGTTACAGTGACAGTGAGAGTGACAGTGAGAGCGAACGTGAGAGTTACAGTGACAGTGAGTGCGACAAAGAGAGTTACAGTGACAGTGAGAGTGACAATGAGAGTTACAGTGACAGTGAGACTGACAGTGAGAGCGAAAGTGAGACTTACAGTGACAATGAATGTTACAGTGACAGTGAGAGCGACATTGAGAGTTACAGTGACAGTGACAGTGACCGTGAGAGTTACAGTGACAGTGAGAGTGACAATGAGAGTTACAGTGACAGTGAGAGTGACAGTGAGAGTTACGGTGACAGTGAGGGCGACAATGAGAGTTACAGTGACAATGAGAGCGACAATGAGAGTTACAGTGCAAGTGAGAGTGACAGTGAGATCGAAATTGAGAGTTCCAGTGACAGTGAGAGCGAAAATGAGAGTTACAGTGACAGTGAGAGTGACAGTGAGAGCAACAATGAAAGTTACAGTGACAGTGAGAGCGACAATGAGAGTTACAGTGATAGTGAGAGTGACAGTGAGATCGAAATTGAGAGTTACAGTGATAGTGAGAGCGACAATGAGAGTTACAGTGACAGTGAGAGTGACAATGAGAGTTACAGTGATAGTGAGAGCGACAATGAGATTTACAGTGACTGTGAGAGTGACAATGAGAGTTACAGTGACAGTGAGAGCGATAATGAGAGTTAAAGTGAGAGTTACAGTGACAGTGAGTGTTACAATCAGAGCGACAATGAGAGTTACAGTGTCAGTGAGAGCGACAACGAGAGCTACAGTGACAGTGAGAGCGACAGTGAGAGCGACCATGAGATTTACAGTGACAGTGAGAGTGACAGTGACAGCGACAAGGAGAGTTACAGTGACAGTGAGACCGACAGTGAGAGTTTCAGTGACAGTGAGAGTGACAATGAGAGTTACAGTGACAGTGAGATCGACAATGAGAGTTACAGTGACAGTGAGAGTGCCAGTGAGCGTGACAGTGACAGTGAGAGTGACAGTGAGAGTTACAGTGACAATGAGGGCGACAATGAGAGTTACAGTGACAGTGAGAGTGACAGGGAGATCGAAAGTGAGAGTTACAGTGTCAATGAGAGTGACAGTGAGAGCGACAATGAGAGTTACAGTGACAGTGAGAGCGAAAATGAGAGTTACAGTGTCAGTGAGAGTGACAGTGAGAGCAACAATGAGAGTTACAGTGACAGTGAGAGCGACAATGAGAGTTACAGTGACAGTGAGAGCAACAATGAGAGTTACAGTGACAGTGAGAGCGACAATGAGAGTTACAGTGACAGTGAGAGCGACAATGAGAGTTACAGTGACAGTGAGAGTGACAATGAGATTTACCGTGACAGTGAGAGTGATAATGAGAGTTACAGTGAGAGTTACAGTGACAGTGAGAGTTACAGTGAGAGCGACAATGAGAGTTACAGTGAGAGTGAGAGCGACAATGAGAGTTACAGTGACAGTGAGAGCGACATTGAGAGTTCAAGTGACAGTGAGAGCGACAATGAGATTTACAGTGACAGTGAGAGTGACAGTGACAGCGACAAGGAGAGTTTCAGTGACAGTGAGAGCCACATTGAGAGTTACAGTGACAGTGAGAGCGACAATGAGATTTACAGTGACAGTGAGAGTGACAATGAGAGTTACAGTGACAGTGAGAGCGACAATGAGAGTTACAGTGACAGTGAGAGTTACAGTGAGAGTGACAGTGACAGTGAGAGTTTCAGTGTAAGTGAGAGTGACAGTGAGAGTGACAGTGAGAGCAACAATGAGAGTTACAGGGACAGTGAGTGTGACAGTGAGAGTTACAGTGACAGTGAAATTGACAATGAGAGTTACAGTGACAGTGAGAGCAACAGTGAGAATTACAGTGACAGCGAGAGTTACAGTGAGAGCAACAGTGAGAGTTACAGTGACATTGAGAGTTACAGTGAGAGTTACAGTGACAGTGAGACTGACAGTGAGAGTGACAGTGAGAGCGACAATGAGAGTTACAGTGACAGTGAGAGCGAAAATGAGAGTTACAGTGAAAGTGAGAGTGACAGTGACAGCGACAGTGAGAGCTACAGTGACAGTGAGAGTGACAGTGAGAGTTACAGTGAAATGAGAGTGACAGTGAGAGCGACAATGAGATTTACAGTGACAGTGAGTGTGACAATGAGAGTTACAGTGACAGTGAGAGCGACAGTGAGAGTTACAGTGAGAGTGAGACTGACACTGACAGTGACAGTGAGAGCGACAATGAGAGTTACAGTGACAGTGAGAGTTACAGTGACAGTGAGAGTGACAATGAGACTTACAGTGACAGTGAGAGCGACATTGAGAGTTACAGTGACAGTGAGAGCGAAAATGAGAGTTACAGTGTCAGTGAGAGTGACAGTGAGAGCAACAATGAGAGTTACAGTGACAGTGAGAGCGACAATGAGAGTTACAGTGACAGTGAGAGCGACAATGAGAGTTACAGTGACAGTGAGAGTGACAATGAGATTTACAGTGACAGTGAGAGTGATAATGAGAGTTACAGTGAGAGTTACAGTGACAGTGAGATTTACAGTGAGAGCGACAATGAGAGTTACAGTGAGAGTGAGAGCGACAATGAGAGTTACAGTGACAGTGAGAGCGACAGTGAGAGTTCAAGTGACAGTGAGAGCGACAATGAGATTTACAGTGACAGTGAGAGTGACAGTGACAGCGACAAGGAGAGTTTCAGTGACAGTGAGAACCACATTGAGAGTTACAGTGACAGTGAGAGCGACAATGAGATTTACAGTGACAGTGAGAGTGACAATGAGAGTTACAGTGACAGTGAGAGCGACAATGAGAGTTACAGTGACAGTGAGAGCAACAATGAGAGTTACAGTGACAGTGAGAGCAACAGTGAGAGTTACAGTGACAGTGAGAGTTACAGTGAGAGTGACAGTGACAGTGAGAGCGACAATGAGAGTTACAGTGACAGTGAGAGTGACATTGAGAGTTTCAGTGTAAGTGAGAGTGACAGTGAGAGTGACAGTGAGAGCGACAATGAGAGTTACAGAGACAGTGAGTGTGACAGTGAGAGTTACAGTGACAGTGAAATTGACAATGAGAGTTACAGTGACAGTGAGAGCAACAGTGAGGGTTACAGTGACAGCGAGAGTTACAGTGAGAGCAACAGTGATAGTTACAGTGACATTGAGAGTTACAGTGAGAGTTACAGTGACAGTGAGACTTACAGTGAGAGTTACAGTGAGAGCGACAATGAGAGTTACAGTGACAGTGAGAGCGAAAATGAGAGTTACAGTGAAAGTGAGAGTGACAGTGACAGCGACAATGAGGTTACAGTGTCAGTGAGAGTGACAGTGAGAGTTACAGTGAAATGAGAGTGACAGTGAGAGCAACAATGCGAGTTGCAGTGTCAGTGAGAGTGACAGTGAGAGCGACAATGAGAGTTAAAGTGACAGTGAAAGTGACAGCGAGAGTTACAGTGAGAGTTACAGTGACAGTGAGAGTGACAGTGACAGTTATAGTGACAGTGAGATAGACAGTGAGAGTGACAGTGAGAGCGAAAATGAGAGTTACAGTGACAGTGGGAGTTACAGTGACAGTGAGAGTGATAATGAGAGTTACAGTGACAGTGAGAGCGACAATGAGAGTTACAGTGACAGTGAGAGTGACAATGAGATTTACAGTGACAGTGAGAGTTAGAGTGACAGTGAGGGCGACAATGAGAGTGACAGTGACAGTGAGAGCGACAATAAGAGTTACTGTGACTTGAGAGCAACAGTGAGAGTTACAGTGACAGTGAGAGCAACAGTGAGAGTTACATTGACAGTGAAAGTGACAATGAGAATTACTGTGACAGTTAGATTGACAATGACAGTTTCAGTGACAGTGAGAGCAACATTGAGAGTTACAGTGACAGTGAGAGCAACAGTGAGAGTTTCAGTGACAGCGAGAGTGACAGTGAGGGCAACAGTGAGAGTTACTTTGACAGTGAGAGTGACAGTGACAGTGAGAGCGACAATGAGAGTTACAGTGACAGTGAGAGCGACAATGAGAGTTACAGTGACAGGGAGAGTGACAGTGAGAGTTACAGTGACAGTGAGAGTTACAGTGACAAAGAGAGTTACAGTGACAGTGAGAGTGACAGTGAGAGCGACAATGAGAGTTACAGTGACAGTGAGAGCGACAAAGAGAGTTACAGTAACAGTGAGAGTGACAATGAGAGTTACAGTGACAGTGAGAGTGACAGTGAGAGCGAACGTGAGAGTTACAGTGACAGTGAGTGCGACAAAGAGAGTTACAGTGACAGTGAGAGTGACAATGAGAGTTACAGTGACAGTGAGACTGACAGTGAGAGCGAAAGTGAGACTTACAGTGACAATGAATGTTACAGTGACAGTGAGAGCGACATTGAGAGTTACAGTGACAGTGACAGTGACCGTGAGAGTTACAGTGACAGTGAGAGTGACAATGAGAGTTACAGTGACAGTGAGAGTGACAGTGAGAGTTACGGTGACAGTGAGGGCGACAATGAGAGTTACAGTGACAATGAGAGCGACAATGAGAGTTACAGTGCAAGTGAGAGTGACAGTGAGATCGAAATTGAGAGTTACAGTGACAGTGAGAGCGAAAATGAGAGTTACAGTGACAGTGAGAGTGACAGTGAGAGCAACAATGAAAGTTACAGTGACAGTGAGAGCGACAATGAGAGTTACAGTGATAGTGAGAGTGACAGTGAGATCGAAATTGAGAGTTACAGTGATAGTGAGAGCGACAATGAGAGTTACAGTGACAGTGAGAGTGACAATGAGAGTTACAGTGATAGTGAGAGCGACAATGAGATTTACAGTGACTGTGAGAGTGACAATGAGAGTTTCAGTGACAGTGAGACCGATAATGAGAGTTACAGTGACAGTGAGAGCGACAATGAGAGTTACAGTGACAGTGAGAGTGACAGTGACAGTTATAGTGACAGTGAGATAGACAGTGAGAGTGACAGTGAGAGCGAAAATGAGAGTTACAGTGACAGTGAGAGTTACAGTGACAGTGAGAGTGATAATGAGAGTTACAGTGACAGTGAGAGCGACAATGAGAGTTACAGTGACAGTGAGAGTGACAATGAGATTTACAGTGACAGTGAGAGTTAGAGTGACAGTGAGGGCGACAATGAGAGTGACAGTGACAGTGAGAGCGACAATAAGAGTTACTGTGACTTGAGAGCAACAGTGAGAGTTACAGTGACAGTGAGAGCAACAGTGAGAGTTACATTGACAGTGAAAGTGACAATGAGAATTACTGTGACAGTTAGATTGACAATGACAGTTTCAGTGACAGTGAGAGCAACATTGAGAGTTACAGTGACAGTGAGAGCAACAGTGAGAGTTTCAGTGACAGCGAGAGTGACAGTGAGGGCAACAGTGAGAGTTACTTTGACAGTGAGAGTGACAGTGACAGTGAGAGCGACAATGAGAGTTACAGTGACAGTGAGAGCGACAATGAGAGTTACAGTGACAGGGAGTGTGACAGTGAGAGTTACAGTGACAGTGAGAGTTACAGTGACAAAGAGAGTTACAGTGACAGTGAGAGTGACAGTGAGAGCGACAATGAGAGTTACAGTGACAGTGAGAGCGACAAAGAGAGTTACAGTAACAGTGAGAGTGACAATGAGAGTTACAGTGACAGTGAGAGTGACAGTGAGAGCGAACGTGAGAGTTACAGTGACAGTGAGTGCGACAAAGAGAGTTACAGTGACAGTGAGAGTGACAATGAGAGTTACAGTGACAGTGAGACTGACAGTGAGAGCGAAAGTGAGACTTACAGTGACAATGAATGTTACAGTGACAGTGAGAGCGACATTGAGAGTTACAGTGACAGTGACAGTGACCGTGAGAGTTACAGTGACAGTGAGAGTGACAATGAGAGTTACAGTGACAGTGAGAGTGACAGTGAGAGATACGGTGACAGTGAGGGCGACAATGAGAGTTACAGTGACAATGAGAGCGACAATGAGAGTTACAGTGCAAGTGAGAGTGACAGTGAGATCGAAATTGAGAGTTACAGTGACAGTGAGAGCGAAAATGAGAGTTACAGTGACAGTGAGAGTGACAGTGAGAGCAACAATGAAAGTTACAGTGACAGTGAGAGCGACAATGAGAGTTACAGTGATAGTGAGAGTGACAGTGAGATCGAAATTGAGAGTTACAGTGATAGTGAGAGCGACAATGAGAGTTACAGTGACAGTGAGAGTGACAATGAGAGTTACAGTGATAGTGAGAGCGACAATGAGATTTACAGTGACTGTGAGAGTGACAATGAGAGTTACAGTGACAGTGAGAGCGATAATGAGAGTTACAGTGAGAGTTACAGTGACAGTGAGTGTTACAGTCAGAGCGACAATGAGAGTTACAGTGTCAGTGAGAGCGACAATGAGAGTTACAATGACAGTGAGAGCGACAGTGAGAGCGACCATGAGATTTACAGTGACAGTGAGAGTGACAGTGACAGCGACAAGGAGAGTTACAGTGACAGTGAGACCGACAGTGAGAGTTTCAGTGACAGTGAGAGTGACAATGAGAGTTACAGTGACAGTGAGATCGACTATGAGAGTTACAGTGACAGTGAGAGTGACAGTGAGAGTGACAGTGACAGTGAGAGTGACAGTGAGAGTTACAGTGACAATGAGGGCGACAATGAGAGTTACAGTGACAGTGAGAGTGACAGTGAGATCGAAAGTGAGAGTTACAGTGTCAATGAGAGTGACAGTGAGAGCGGCAATGAGAGTTACAGTGACAGTGAGAGCGAAAATGAGAGTTACAGTGTCAGTGAGAGTGACAGTGAGAGCAACAATGAGAGTTACAGTGACAGTGAGAGCGACAATGAGAGTTACAGTGACAGTGAGAGCGACAATGAGAGTTACAGTGACAGTGAGAGTGACAATGAGATTTACAGTGACAGTTAGAGTGATAATGAGAGTTACAGTGAGAGTTACAGTGACAGTGAGAGTTAAGATGAGAGCGACAATGAGAGTTACAGTGAGAGTGAGAGCGACAATGAGAGTTACAGTGACAGTGAGAGCGACATTGAGAGTTCAAGTGACAGTGAGAGCGACAATGAGATTTACAGTGACAGTGAGAGTGACAGTGACAGCGACAAGGAGAGTTTCAGTGACAGTGAGAGCCACATTGAGAGTTACAGTGACAGTGAGAGCGACAATGAGATTTACAGTGACAGTGAGAGTGACAATGAGAGTTACAGTGACATTGAGAGCGACAATGAGAGTTACAGTGACAGTGAGAGCAACAATGAGAGTTACAGTGACAGTGAGAGCAACAGTGAGAGTTACAGTGACAGTGAGAGTTACAGTGAGAGTGACAGTGACAGTGAGAGCGACAATGAGTGTTACAGTGACAGTGACAGTGACATTGAGAGTTTCAGTGTAAGTGAGAGTGACAGTGAGAGTGACAGTGAGAGCGACAATGAGAGTTACAGGGACAGTGAGTGTGACATTGAGAGTTACAGTGACAGTGAAATTGACAATGAGAGTTACAGTGACAGTGAGAGCCACAGTGAGAGTTACAGTGACAGCGAGAGTTACAGTGAGAGCAACAGTGAGAGTTACTGTGACATTGAGAGTTATAGTGAGAGTTACAGTGACAGTGAGACTGACAGTGAGAGTGACAGTGAGAGCGACAATGAGAGTTACAGTGACAGTGAGAGAGAAAATGAGAGTTACAGTGACAGTGAGAGTGACAGTGAGAGTTACAGTGAAATGAGAGTGACAGTGAGAGCGACAATGAGATTTACAGTGACAGTGAGAGTGACAATGAGAGTTACAGTGACAGTGAGAGCGACATTGAGAGTTAAAGTGACAGTGAGAGTGACAGCGAGAGTTACAGTGACAGTGAGAGCGACACTGAGAGTTACCGTGAGAGTGAGAGCGACAGTGAGAGTTACAGTGACAGTGAGAGCGACAATGAGAGTTACAGTGGCAGTGAGAGTTACAGTGAGAGTGACAGTGACAGTGAGAGTGACAATGAGAGTTACAGTGACAGTGAGAGCGACAATGAGAGTGACAGTGACAGTGAGAGTTACAGTGACAGTGAGAGTGACAATGAGAGTTACAGTGACAATGAGAGCGGCAATGAGAGTTACAGTGACAGTGAGAGTGACAATGAGAGTTACAGTGACAGTGAGAGTTAGAGTGACAGTGAGAGCGACAATGAGAGTTACAGTGACAGTGAGAGCGACAATGAGAGTTACAGTGATAGTGCGAGTGACAGTGACAGTGAGAGCGACAATGAGAGTTACAGTGACACTGCGAGTTACAGTGACAGTGAGAGCGACAATGAGAGTTACAGTGACAGTGACAGTGACATTGAGAGTTTCAGTGATAGTGGGAGTGACAGTGAGAATGACAGTGAGAGCGACAATGAGAGTTACAGTGACAGTGAGAGTGACAGTGACAGTGAGAGTGACAATGAGAGTTACAGTGACAGCGACAGCGACAATGAGATTTACAGTGACAGTGACAGTTACACTGACAGTGAGTGCGACAATGAGACTTACAGTGACAGTGAGAGTTACAGTGACAGCGAGAGTTACAGTGAGAGCAGCAGTGAGAGTTACAGTGACATTGAGAGTTACAGTGAGAGTTACAGTGTCAGTGAGACTGACAGTGAGACTGACAGTGAGAGCGACAATGAGAGTTACAGTGACAGTGAGAGCGACAATGAGAGTTACAGTGACAGTGAGAGTGACAGTGACAGCGACAATGAGTGTTAGAGTGACATTGAGAGTGACAGTGAGAGTTACAGTGTCAGTGAGAGTGACAGTGAGAGCGACAATGAGATTTACAGTGACAGTGAGAGCGACAATGAGAGTTACAGTGTCAGTGAGAGTGACAGTGAGAGCGACAATGAGAGTTAAAGTGACAGTCAGAGTGAGAGCGAGAGTTACAGTGAGAGTTACAGTGACAGTGACAGTTATAGTGACAGTGAGATTGACAGTGAGAGTGACAGTGAGAGCTACAATGAGAGTTACAGTGACAGTGAGAGTTACAATGACAGTGAGAGTGACAATGAGAGTTACAGTGACAGTGAGAGCGACAATGAGAGTTACAGTGACAGTGAGAGTGACAATGAGATTTACAGTGACAGTGAGAGTTAGAGTGACAGTGAGGGCGACAATGAGAGTGACAGTGACAGTGTGAGCGACAATGAGAGTTACTGTGACAGTGAGAGCAACAGTGAGAGTTACAGTGACAGCGAGAGTGACAGTGAGAGCAACAGTGAGAGTTACAGTGACAGTGAAAGTGACAATGAGAATTACTGTGACAGTGAGAGTGACAGAGAGAGCGACAATGAGAGTTACAGTGACAATGAGAGCGGTAATGAGAGTTACAGTGACAGTGAGAGTGACAGTGAGATTTACAGTGTCAGTGAGAGTGACAGTGAGAGCGACGATGAGAGTTACAGTGACAGTGAGAGCGACAATGAGAGTTACAGTGATAGTGAGAGTGACAGTGACAGTAAGAGCGACAATGAGAGTTACAGTGACACTGCGAGTTACAGTGACAGTGAGAGCGACAATGAGAGTTACAGTGACAGTGACAGTGACATTGAGAGTTTCAGTTATAGTGGGAGTGACAGTGAGAGTGACATTGAGAGCGACAATGAGAGTTACAGTGACAGTGAGAGTGACAGTGACAGTGAGAGTGACAATGAGAGTTACAGTGACAGCGAGAGCGACAATGAGATTTACAGTGACAGTGAGAGTTACACTGACAGTGAGAGCGACAATGAGACTTACAGTGACAGTGAGAGTTACAGTGACAGCGAGAGTTACAGTGAGAGCAGCAGTGAGAGTTACAGTGACATTGAGAGTTACAGTGAGAGTTACAGTGACAGTGAGCCTGACAGTGAGACTGACAGTGAGAGCGACAATGAGAGTTACAGTGACAGTAAGAGCGACAATGAGAGTTACAGTGACAGTGAGAGTGACAGTGACAGCGACAATGAGTGTTACAGTGACATTGAGTGTGACAGTGAGAGTTACAGTGTCAGTGAGAGTGACAGTGAGAGCGACAATGAGATTTACAGTGACAGTGAGAGCGACAATGAGAGTTTCAGTGTCAGTGAGAGTGACAGTGAGAGCAACAATGAGAGTTAAAGTGACAGTGAGAGTGACAGCGAGAGTTACAGTGAGAGTTACAGTGACAGTGAGACTGACAGTGACAGTTATAGTGACAGTGAGATTGACAGTGAGAGTGACAGTGAGAGCGGCAAATGAGAGTTACAGTGACAGTGAGAGTTACAGTGACAGTGAGAGTGACAATGAGAGTTACAGTGACAGTGAGAGCGACAATGAGAGTTACAGGTAGAGTGAGAGTTACAGTGACAGTGAGAGTGACAATGAGAGTTACAGTGACAGTGAGAGCGACAGTGAGAGTTACAGTGAGAGTGAGAGCGACAATGAGAGTTACAGTGACAGTGAGAGCGACAAAGAGACTTACAGTGACAGTGAGCGCGACAATGAGAGTTACAGTGACAGTGAGAGTGACAGGGAGAGTGACAGTGAGAGTTGCAGTGACAGTGAGAGCGACAGTGAGAGTTACAGTGACAGTGAGAGTGACAATGAGAGTTACAGTGACAGTGAGAGTGACAGTGAGAGCGAATGTGAGAGTTACAGAGACTGTGAGAGCGACAAAGAGAGTTACAGTGACTGTGAGAGTGACAAAGAGAGTTACAGTGACAGTGAGAGCGACAATGAGATTTACAGTGACAGTGAGAGTTACAGTGACAATGAGAGCGACAATGAGAGTTACAGTGACAGTGAGAGTGACAGTGAGAGTTACAGTGACAGTGAGAGTGACAGTGAGAGCGAAAGCGAGAGTTACAGTCAGAATGAGTGTTACAGTGACAGTGAGAGCGACATTGAGAGTTACAGTGACAGTGAGAGCGACAGTGAGAGTTACTGTGACAGTGACAGTGACAGTGAGAGTTACAGTGACAGTGAGGGTGACAATGAGAGTTACAGTGACAGTGAGAGTGACAGTGAGATCGAAAGTGAGAGTTACAGTGTCTGTGAGAGTGACAGTGAGAGCGACAATGAGAGTTACAGTGACAATGAGAGCGGAAATGAGAGTTACAGTGTCAGTGAGAGTGACAGTGAGAGCAACAATGAGAGTTACAGTGACAGTGAGAGCGACAATGAGAGTTACAGTGAAACTGAGAGCGACAATGAGAGTTACAGTGACAGTGAGAGTGACAGTGAGAGCGAAAGTGAGAGTTACAGAGACAGTGAGAGCGACAAATAGAGTTACAGTGACAGTGAGAGTGACATTGAGAGCGAAAGTGAGAGTTAGAGTGAAATGAGAGTGACAGTGAGAGCGACAATGAGATTTACAGTGACAGTGAGAGTGACAATGAGCGTTACAGTGACAGTGAGAGCGACATTGAGATTTACAGTGACAGTGAGAGTGACAATGAGCGTTACAGTGACAGTGAGAGCGACATTGAGAGTTAAAGTGACAGTGAGAGTGACAGCGAGAGTTACAGTGACAGTGAGAGCGACACTGAGATTTACCGTGACAGTGAGAGCGACAGTGAGAGTTACAGTGACAGTGAGAGCGACAATGAGAGTTACAGCGGCAGTGAGAGTTACAGTGAGAGTGACAGTGACAGTGAGAGTGACAATGAGAGTTACAGTGACAGTGAGAGCGACAATGAGAGTGACAGTGACAGTGAGAGGTACAGTGACAGTGAGAGTGACAATGAGAGTTACAGTGACAATGAGAGCGGCAATGAGAGTAACAGTGACAGTGAGAGTGACAATGAGAGTTACAGTGACAGTGAGAGTTAGAGTGACAGTGAGAGCGACAATGAGAGTTACAGTGACAGTGAGAGCGACAATGAGAGTTACAGTGATAGTGAGAGTGACAGTGGCAGTGAGAGCGACAATGAGAGTTACAGTGACACTGCGAGTTACAGTGACAGTGAGAGCGACAATGAGAGTTACAGTGACAGTTACAGTGACATTGAGAGTTTCAGTGATAGTGGGAGTGACAGTGAGAGTGACAGTGAGAGCGACAATGAGAGTTACAGTGACAGTGAGAGTGACAGTGACAGTGAGAGTGACAATGAGAGTTACAGTGACAGCGAGAGCGACAATGAGATTTACAGTGACAGTGAGAGTTACAGTGACAGTGAGAGAGACAATGAGACTTACAGTGACAGTGAGAGTTACAGTGACAGCGAGAGTTACAGTGAGAGCAGCAGTGAGAGTTACAGTGACATTGAGAGTTACAGTGAGAGTTACAGTGTCAGTGAGACTGACAGTGAGACTGACAGTGAGAGCGACAATGAGAGTTACAGTGACAGTGAGAGCGACAATGAGAGTTACAGTGACAGTGAGAGTGACAGTGACAGCGACAATGAGTGTTAGAGTGACATTGAGAGTGACAGTGAGAGTTACAGTGTCAGTGAGAGTGACAGTGAGAGCGACAATGAGATTTACAGTGACAGTGAGAGCGACAATGAGAGTTACAGTGTCAGTGAGAGTGACAGTGAGAGCGACAAGGAGAGTTAAAGTGACAGTGAGAGTGAGAGCGAGAGTTACAGTGAGAGTTACAGTGACAGTGACAGTTATAGTAACAGTGAGATTGACAGTGAGAGTGACAGTGAGAGCGACAATGAGAGTTACAGTGACAGTGAGAGTTACAGTGACAGTGAGAGTGACAATGAGAGTTACAGTGACAGTGAGAGCGACAATGAGAGTTACAGTGACAGTGAGAGTGACAATGAGATTTACAGTGACAGTGAGAGTTAGAGTGACAGTGAGGGCGACAATGAGAGTGACAGTGACAGTGAGAGCGACAATGAGAGTTACTGTGACAGTGAGAGCAACAGTGAGAGTTACAGTGACAGCGAGAGTGACAGTGAGAGCAACAGTGAGAGTTACAGTGACAGTGAAAGTGACAATGAGAATTACTGTGACAGTGAGAGTGACAGAGAGAGCGACAATGAGAGTTACAGTGACAATGAGAGCGGTAATGAGAGTTACAGTTACAGTGAGAGTGACAATGAGAGTTACAGTGTCAGTGAGAGTGACAGTGAGAGCGACGATGAGAGTTACAGTGACAGTGAGAGCGACAATGAGAGTTACAGTGATAGTGAGAGTGACAGTGACAGTGAGAGCGACAATGAGAGTTACAGTGACACTGCGAGTTACAGTGACAGTGAGAGCGACAATGAGAGTTACAGTGACAGTGACAGTGACATTGAGAGTTTCAGTGATAGTGGGAGTGACAGTGAGAGTGACAGTGAGAGCCACAATGAGAGTTACAGTGACAGTGAGAGTGACAGTGACAGTGAGAGTGACAATGAGAGTTACAGTGACAGCGAGAGCGACAATGAGATTTACAGTGACAGTGAGAGTTACACTGATAGTGAGAGCGACAATGAGACTTACAGTGACAGTGAGAGTTACAGTGACAGCGAGAGTTACAGTGAGAGCAGCAGTGAGAGTTACAGTGACATTGAGAGTTACAGTGAGAGTTACAGTGACAGTGAGCCTGACAGTGAGACTGACAGTGAGAGCGACAATGAGAGTTACAGTGACAGTAAGAGCGACAATGAGAGTTACAGTGACAGTGAGAGTGACAGTGACAGCGACAATGAGTGTTACAGTGACATTGAGAGTGACAGTGAGAGTTACAGTGTCAGTGAGAGTGACAGTGAGAGCGACAATGAGATTTACAGTGACAGTGAGAGCGACAATGAGAGTTACAGTGTCAGTGAGAGTGACAGTGAGAGCGACAATGAGAGTTAAAGTGACAGTGAGAGTGACAGCGAGAGTTACAGTGAGAGTTACAGTGACAGTGAGACTGACAGTGACAGTTATAGTGACAGTGAGATTGACAGTGAGAGTGACAGTGAGAGCGACAATGAGAGTTACAGTGACAGTGAGAGTTACAGTGACAGTGAGAGTGACAATGAGAGTTACAGTGACAGTGAGAGCGACAATGAGAGTTACAGGTAGAGTGAGAGTTACAGTGACAGTGAGAGTGACAATGAGAGTTACAGTGACAGTGAGAGCGACAATGAGAGTTACAGTGAGAGTGAGAGCGACAATGAGAGTTACAGTGACAGTGAGAGCGACAAAGAGACTTACAGTGACAGTGAGCGTGACAATGAGAGTTACAGTGACAGGGAGAGTGACAGGGAGAGTGACAGTGAGAGTTGCAGTGACAGTGAGGGCGACAGTGAGAGTTACAGTGACAGTGAGAGTGACAATGAGAGTTACAGTGACAGTGAGAGTGACAGTGAGAGCGAATGAGAGAGTTACAGAAACTGTGAGAGCGACAAAGAGAGTTACAGTGACTGTGAGAGTGACAAAGAGAGTTACAGTGACAGTGAGAGCGACAATGAGAGTTACAGTGACAGTGAGAGTTACAGTGACAGTGAGAGCGACAATGAGAGTTACAGTGACAGTGAGAGTGACAGTGAGAGTTACAGTGACAGTGAGAGTGACAGTGAGAGCGAAAGCGAGAGTTACAGTCAGAATGAGTGTTACAGTGACAGTGAGAGCGACATTGAGAGTTACAGTGACAGTGAGAGCGACAGTGAGAGTTACTGTGACAGTGACAGTGACAGTGAGAGTTACAGTGACAGTGAGGGTGACAATGAGAGTTACAGTGACAGTGAGAGTGACAATGAGAGTTACAGTAACAGTGAGAGCGACAATGAGAGTTACAGTGACAGTGAGAGCGACAATGAGAGTTACAGTGACAGTGAGAGTGACAATGAGATTTACAGTGACAGTGAGAGTGATAATGAGAGTTACAGTGAGAGTTACAGTGACAGTGAGATTTACAGTGAGAGCGACAATGAGAGTTACAGTGAGAGTGAGAGCGACAATGAGAGTTACAGTGACAGTGAGAGCGACAGTGAGAGTTCAAGTGACAGTGAGAGCGACAATGAGATTTACAGTGACAGTGAGAGTGACAGTGACAGCGACAAGGAGAGTTTCAGTGACAGTGAGAACCACATTGAGAGTTACAGTGACAGTGAGAGCGACAATGAGATTTACAGTGACAGTGAGAGTGACAATGAGAGTTACAGTGACAGTGAGAGCGACAATGAGAGTTACAGTGACAGTGAGAGCAACAATGAGAGTTACAGTGACAGTGAGAGCAACAGTGAGAGTTACAGTGACAGTGAGAGTTACAGTGAGAGTGACAGTGACAGTGAGAGCGACAATGAGAGTTACAGTGACAGTGAGAGTGACATTGAGAGTTTCAGTGTAAGTGAGAGTGACAGTGAGAGTGACAGTGAGAGCGACAATGAGAGTTACAGAGACAGTGAGTGTGACAGTGAGAGTTACAGTGACAGTGAAATTGACAATGAGAGTTACAGTGACAGTGAGAGCAACAGTGAGAGTTACAGTGACAGCGAGAGTTACAGTGAGAGCAACAGTGATAGTTACAGTGACATTGAGAGTTACAGTGAGAGTTACAGTGACAGTGAGACTTACAGTGAGAGTTACAGTGAGAGCGACAATGAGAGTTACAGTGACAGTGAGAGCGAAAATGAGAGTTACAGTGAAAGTGAGAGTGACAGTGACAGCGACAATGAGGTTACAGTGTCAGTTAGAATGACAGTGAGAGTTACAGTGAAATGAGAGTGACAGTGAGAGCAACAATGCGAGTTACAGTGTCAGTGAGAGTGACAGTGAGAGCGACTATGAGAGTTAAAGTGACAGTGAGAGTGACAGTGAGAGTTACAGTGAGAGTTACAGTGACAGTGAGAGTGACAGTGACAGTTATAGTGACAGTGAGATTGACAGTGTGAGTGACAGTGAGAGCGACAATGAGAGTTACAGTGACAGTGAGAGTTACAGTGACAGTGAGAGCGACAATGAGAGTTACAGTGACAGTGAGAGTGACAGTGACAGCGACAATGAGTGTTAGAGTGACATTGAGAGTGACAGTGAGAGTTACAGTGTCAGTGAGAGTGACAGTGAGAGCGACAATGAGATTTACAGTGACAGTGAGAGCGACAATGAGAGTTACAGTGTCAGTGAGAGTGACAGTGAGAGCGACAAGGAGAGTTAAAGTGACAGTGAGAGTGAGAGCGAGAGTTACAGTGAGAGTTACAGTGACAGTGACAGTTATAGTAACAGTGAGATTGACAGTGAGAGTTACAGTGACAGTGAGAGTGACAATGAGAGCTACAGTGACAGTGAGAGCGACAATGAGAGTTACAGTGACAGTGAGAGTGACAATGAGATTTACAGTGACAGTGAGAGTTAGAGTGACAGTGAGGGCGACAATGAGAGTGACAGTGACAGTGAGAGCGACAATGAGAGTTACTGTGACAGTGAGAGCAACAGTGAGAGTTACAGTGACAGCGAGAGTGACAGTGAGAGCAACAGTGAGAGTTACAGTGACAGTGAAAGTGACAATGAGAATTACTGTGACAGTGAGAGTGACAGAGAGAGCGACAATGAGAGTTACAGTGACAATGAGAGCGGTAATGAGAGTTACAGTGACAGTGAGAGTGACAATGAGAGTTACAGTGTCAGTGAGAGTGACAGTGAGAGCGACGATGAGAGTTACAGTGACAGTGAGAGCGACAATGAGAGTTACAGTGATAGTGAGAGTGACAGTGACAGTGAGAGCGACAATGAGAGTTACAGTGACACTGCGAGTTACAGTGACAGTGAGAGCGACAATGAGAGTTACAGTGACAGTGACAGTGACATTGAGAGTTTCAGTGATAGTGGGAGTGACAGTGAGAGTGACAGTGAGAGCCACAATGAGAGTTACAGTGACAGTGAGAGTGACAGTGACAGTGAGAGTGACAATGAGAGTTACAGTGACAGCGAGAGCGACAATGAGATTTACAGTGACAGTGAGAGTTACACTGATAGTGAGAGCGACAATGAGACTTACAGTGACAGTGAGAGTTACAGTGACAGCGAGAGTTACAGTGAGAGCAGCAGTGAGAGTTACAGTGACATTGAGAGTTACAGTGAGAGTTACAGTGACAGTGAGCCTGACAGTGAGACTGACAGTGAGAGCGACAATGAGAGTTACAGTGACAGTAAGAGCGACAATGAGAGTTACAGTGACAGTGAGAGTGACAGTGACAGCGACAATGAGTGTTACAGTGACATTGAGAGTGACAGTGAGAGTTACAGTGTCAGTGAGAGTGACAGTGAGAGCGACAATGAGATTTACAGTGACAGTGAGAGCGACAATGAGAGTTACAGTGTCAGTGAGAGTGACAGTGAGAGCGACAATGAGAGTTAAAGTGACAGTGAGAGTGACAGCGAGAGTTACAGTGAGAGTTACAGTGACAGTGAGACTGACAGTGACAGTTATAGTGACAGTGAGATTGACAGTGAGAGTGACAGTGAGAGCGACAATGAGAGTTACAGTGACAGTGAGAGTTACAGTGACAGTGAGAGTGACAATGAGAGTTACAGTGACAGTGAGAGCGACAATGAGAGTTACAGGTAGAGTGAGAGTTACAGTGACAGTGAGAGTGACAATGAGAGTTACAGTGACAGTGAGAGCGACAATGAGAGTTACAGTGAGAGTGAGAGCGACAATGAGATTTACAGTGACAGTGAGAGCGACAAAGAGACTTACAGTGACAGTGAGCGTGACAATGAGAGTTTCAGTGACAGTGAGAGTGACAGGGAGAGTGACAGTGAGAGTTGCAGTGACAGTGAGGGCGACAGTGAGAGTTACAGTGACAGTGAGAGTGACAATGAGAGTTACAGTGACAGTGAGAGTGACAGTGAGAGCGAATGAGAGAGTTACAGAAACTGTGAGAGCGACAAAGAGAGTTACAGTGACTGTGAGAGTGACAAAGAGAGTTACAGTGACAGTGAGAGCGACAATGAGAGTTACAGTGACAGTGAGAGTTACAGTGACAGTGAGAGCGACAATGAGAGTTACAGTGACAGTGAGAGTGACAGTGAGAGTTACAGTGACAGTGAGAGTGACAGTGAGAGCGAAAGCGAGAGTTACAGTCAGAATGAGTGTTACAGTGACAGTGAGAGCGACATTGAGAGTTACAGTGACAGTGAGAGCGACAGTGAGAGTTACAGTGACAGTGACAGTGACAGTGAGAGTTACAGTGACAGTGAGGGTGACAATGAGAGTTACAGTGACAGTGAGAGTGACAATGAGAGTTACAGTGACAGTGAGAGCGACAATGAGAGTTACAGTGACAGTGAGAGCGACAATGAGAGTTACAGTGACAGTGAGAGTGACAATGAGATTTACAGTGACAGTGAGAGTGATAATGAGAGTTACAGTGAGAGTTACAGTGACAGTGAGATTTACAGTGAGAGCGACAATGAGAGTTACAGTGAGAGTGAGAGCGACAATGAGAGTTACAGTGACAGTGAGAGCGACAGTGAGAGTTCAAGTGACAGTGAGAGCGACAATGAGATTTACAGTGACAGTGAGAGTGACAGTGACAGCGACAAGGAGAGTTTCAGTGACAGTGAGAACCACATTGAGAGTTACAGTGACAGTGAGAGCGACAATGAGATTTACAGTGACAGTGAGAGTGACAATGAGAGTTACAGTGACAGTGAGAGCGACAATGAGAGTTACAGTGACAGTGAGAGCAACAATGAGAGTTACAGTGACAGTGAGAGCAACAGTGAGAGTTACAGTGACAGTGAGAGTTACAGTGAGAGTGACAGTGACAGTGAGAGCGACAATGAGAGTTACAGTGACAGTGAGAGTGACATTGAGAGTTTCAGTGTAAGTGAGAGTGACAGTGAGAGTGACAGTGAGAGCGACAATGAGAGTTACAGAGACAGTGAGTGTGACAGTGAGAGTTACAGTGACAGTGAAATTGACAATGAGAGTTACAGTGACAGTGAGAGCAACAGTGAGAGTTACAGTGACAGCGAGAGTTACAGTGAGAGCAACAGTGATAGTTACAGTGACATTGAGAGTTACAGTGAGAGTTACAGTGACAGTGAGACTTACAGTGAGAGTTACAGTGAGAGCGACAATGAGAGTTACAGTGACAGTGAGAGCGAAAATGAGAGTTACAGTGAAAGTGAGAGTGACAGTGACAGCGACAATGAGGTTACAGTGTCAGTTAGAATGACAGTGAGAGTTACAGTGAAATGAGAGTGACAGTGAGAGCAACAATGCGAGTTACAGTGTCAGTGAGAGTGACAGTGAGAGCGACAATGAGAGTTAAAGTGACAGTGAGAGTGACAGTGAGAGTTACAGTGAGAGTTACAGTGACAGTGAGAGTGACAGTGACAGTTATAGTGACAGTGAGATAGACAGTGAGAGTGACAGTGAGAGCGAAAATGAGAGTTACAGTGACAGTGAGAGTTACAGTGACAGTGAGAGTGATAATGAGAGTTACAGTGACAGTGAGAGCGACAATGAGAGTTACAGTGACAGTGAGAGTGACAATGAGATTTACAGTGACAGTGAGAGTTAGAGTGACAGTGAGGGCGACAATGAGAGTGACAGTGACAGTGAGAGTTACAGTGACAGTGAGAGTGACAATGAGAGTTACAGTGACAGTGAGAGTGACAGTGAGAGTTACGGTGACAGTGAGGGCGACAATGAGAGTTACAGTGACAATGAGACCGACAATGAGAGTTACAGTGCAAGTGAGAGTGACAGTGAGATCGAAATTGAGAGTTACAGTGACAGTGAGAGCGAAAATGAGAGTTACAGTGACAGTGAGAGTGACAGTGAGAGCAACAATGAAAGTTACAGTGACAGTGAGAGCGACAATGAGAGTTACAGTGATAGTGAGAGTGACAGTGAGATCGAAATTGAGAGTTACAGTGATAGTGAGAGCGACAATGAGAGTTACAGTGATAGTGAGAGCGACAATGAGATTTACAGTGACTGTGAGAGTGACAATGAGAGTTACAGTGACAGTGAGAGCGATAATGAGAGTTACAGTGAGAGTTACAGTGACAGTGAGTGTTACAGTCAGAGCGACAATGAGAGTTACAGTGTCAGTGAGAGCGACAATGAGAGTTACAGTGACAGTGAGAGCGACAGTGAGAGCGACCATGAGATTTACAGTGACAGTGAGAGTGACAGTGACAGCGACAAGGAGAGTTACAGTGACAGTGAGACCGACAGTGAGAGTTTCAGTGACAGTGAGAGTGACAATGAGAGTTACAGTGACAGTGAGATCGACTATGAGAGTTACAGTGACAGTGAGAGTGACAGTGAGAGTGACAGTGACAGTGAGAGTGACAGTGAGAGTTACAGTGACAATGAGGGCGACAATGAGAGTTACAGTGACAGTGAGAGTGACAGTGAGATCGAAAGTGAGAGTTACAGTGTCAATGAGAGTGACAGTGAGAGCGGCAATGAGAGTTACAGTGACAGTGAGAGCGAAAATGAGAGTTACAGTGTCAGTGAGAGTGACAGTGAGAGCAACAATGAGAGTTAAAGTGACAGTGAGAGTGACAGCGAGAGTTACAGTGAGAGTTACAGTGACAGTGAGACTGACAGTGACAGTTATAGTGACAGTGAGATTGACAGTGAGAGTGACAGTGAGAGCGACAATGAGAGTTACAGTGACAGTGAGAGTTACAGTGACAGTGAGAGTGACAATGAGAGTTACAGTGAGAGTGAGAGCGACAATGAGAGTTACAGGTAGAGTGAGAGTTACAGTGACAGTGAGAGTGACAATGAGAGTTACAGTGACAGTGAGAGCGACAATGAGAGTTACAGTGAGAGTGAGAGCGACAATGAGAGTTACAGTGACAGTGAGAGCGACAAAGAGACTTACAGTGACAGTGAGCGTGACAATGAGAGTTACAGTGACAGTGAGAGTGACAGGGAGAGTGACAGTGAGAGTTGCAGTGACAGTGAGAGCGACAGTGAGAGTTACAGTGACAGTGAGAGTGACAATGAGAGTTACAGTGACAGTGAGAGTGACAGTGAGAGCGAATGTGAGAGTTACAGAAACTGTGAGAGCGACAAAGAGAGTTACAGTGACTCTGAGATTGACAAAGAGAGTTACAGTGACAGTGAGAGCGACAATGAGAGTTACAGTGACAGTGAGAGTTACAGTGACAGTGAGAGCGACAATGAGAGTTACAGTGACAGTGAGAGTGACAGTGAGAGTTACAGTGACAGTGAGAGTGACAGTGAGAGCGAAAGCGAGAGTTACAGTCATAATGAGTGTTACAGTGACAGTGAGAGCGACATTGAGAGTTACAGTGACAGTGAGAGCGACAGTGAGAGTTACTGTGACAGTGACAGTGACAGTGAGAGTTACAGTGACAGTGAGGGTGACAATGAGAGTTACAGTGACAGTGAGAGTGACAATGAGAGTTACAGTGACAGTGAGAGCGACAATGAGAGTTACAGTGACAGTGAGAGCGACAATGAGAGTTACAGTGACAGTGAGAGTGACAATGAGATTTACAGTGACAGTGAGAGTGATAATGAGAGTTACAGTGAGAGTTACAGTGACAGTGAGATTTACAGTGAGAGCGACAATGAGAGTTACAGTGAGAGTGAGAGCAACAATGAGAGTTACAGTGACAGTGAGAGCGACAGTGAGAGTTCAAGTGACAGTGAGAGCGACAATGAGATTTACAGTGACAGTGAGAGTGACAGTGACAGCGACAAGGAGAGTTTCAGTGACAGTGAGAACCACATTGAGAGTTACAGTGACAGTGAGAGCGACAATGAGATTTACAGTGACAGTGAGAGTGACAATGAGAGTTACAGTGACAGTGAGAGCGACAATGAGAGTTACAGTGACAGTGAGAGCAACAATGAGAGTTACAGTGACAGTGAGAGCAACAGTGAGAGTTACAGTGACAGTGAGAGTTACAGTGAGAGTGACAGTGACAGTGAGAGCGACAATGAGAGTTACAGTGACAGTGAGAGTGACATTGAGAGTTTCAGTGTAAGTGAGAGTGACAGTGAGAGTGACAGTGAGAGCGACAATGAGAGTTACAGAGACAGTGAGTGTGACAGTGAGAGTTACAGTGACAGTGAAATTGACAATGAGAGTTACAGTGACAGTGAGAGCAACAGTGAGAGTTACAGTGACAGCGAGAGTTACAGTGAGAGCAACAGTGATAGTTACAGTGACATTGAGAGTTACAGTGAGAGTTACAGTGACAGTGAGACTTACAGTGAGAGTTACAGTGAGAGCGACAATGAGAGTTACAGTGACAGTGAGAGCGAAAATGAGAGTTACAGTGAAAGTGAGAGTGACAGTGACAGCGACAATGAGGTTACAGTGTCAGTTAGAATGACAGTGAGAGTTACAGTGAAATGAGAGTGACAGTGAGAGCAACAATGCGAGTTACAGTGTCAGTGAGAGTGACAGTGAGAGCGACAATGAGAGTTAAAGTGACAGTGAGAGTGACAGCGAGAGTTACAGTGAGAGTTACAGTGACAGTGAGAGTGACAGTGACAGTTATAGTGACAGTGAGATAGACAGTGAGAGTGACAGTGAGAGCGAAAATGAGAGTTACAGTGACAGTGAGAGTTACAGTGACAGTGAGAGTGATAATGAGAGTTACAGTGACAGTGAGAGCGACAATGAGAGTTACAGTGACAGTGAGAGTGACAATGAGATTTACAGTGACAGTGAGAGTTAGAGTGACAGTGAGGGCGACAATGAGAGTGACAGTGACAGTGAGAGCGACAATAAGAGTTACTGTGACTTGAGAGCAACAGTGAGATTTACAGTGACAGTGAGAGCAACAGTGAGAGTTACATTGACAGTGAAAGTGACAATGAGAATTACTGTGACAGTTAGATTGACAATGACAGTTACAGTGACAGTGAGAGCAACATTGAGAGTTACAGTGACAGTGAGAGCAACAGTGAGAGTTTCAGTGACAGCGAGAGTGACAGTGAGGGCAACAGTGAGAGTTACTTTGACAGTGAGAGTGACAGTGACAGTGAGAGCGACAATGAGAGTTACAGTGACAGTGAGAGCGACAATGAGAGTTACAGTGACAGGGAGAGTGACAGTGAGAGTTACAGTGACAGTGAGAGTTACAGTGACAAAGAGAGTTACAGTGACAGTGAGAGTGACAGTGAGAGCGACAATGAGAGTTACAGTGACAGTGAGAGCGACAAAGAGAGTTACAGTAACAGTGAGAGTGACAATGAGAGTTACAGTGACAATGAGAGTGACAGTGAGAGCGAAAGTGAGAGTTACAGTGACAGTGAGTGCGACAAAGAGAGTTACAGTGACAGTGAGAGTGACAATGAGAGTTACAGTGACAGTGAGACTGACAGTGAGAGCGAAAGTGAGACTTACAGTGACAATGAATGTTACAGTGACAGTGAGAGCGACATTGAGAGTTACAGTGACAGTGACAGTGACCGTGAGAGTTACAGTGACAGTGAGAGTGACAATGAGAGTTACAGTGACAGTGAGAGTGACAGTGAGAGTTACGGTGACAGTGAGGGCGACAATGAGAGTTACAGTGACAATGAGAGCGACAATGAGAGTTACAGTGCAAGTGAGAGTGACAGTGAGATCGAAATTGAGAGTTACAGTGACAGTGAGAGCGAAAATGAGAGTTACAGTGACAGTGAGAGTGACAGTGAGAGCAACAATGAAAGTTACAGTGACAGTGAGAGCGACAATGAGAGTTACAGTGATAGTGAGAGTGACAGTGAGATCGAAATTGAGAGTTACAGTGATAGTGAGAGCGACAATGAGAGTTACAGTGACAGTGAGAGTGACAATGAGAGTTACAGTGATAGTGAGAGCGACAATGAGATTTACAGTGACTGTGAGAGTGACAATGAGAGTTACAGTGACAGTGAGAGCGATAATGAGAGTTACAGTGAGAGTTACAGTGACAGTGAGTGTTACAGTCAGAGCGACAATGAGAGTTACAGTGTCAGTGAGAGCGACAATGAGAGTTACAGTGACAGTGAGAGCGACAGTGAGAGCGACCATGAGATTTACAGTGACAGTGAGAGTGACAGTGACAGCGACAAGGAGAGTTACAGTGACAGTGAGACCGACAGTGAGAGTTTCAGTGACAGTGAGAGTGACAATGAGAGTTACAGTGACAGTGAGATCGACTATGAGAGTTACAGTGACAGTGAGAGTGACAGTGAGAGTGACAGTGACAGTGAGAGTGACAGTGAGAGTTACAGTGACAATGAGGGCGACAATGAGAGTTACAGTGACAGTGAGAGTGACAGTGAGATCGAAAGTGAGAGTTACAGTGTCAATGAGAGTGACAGTGAGAGCGGCAATGAGAGTTACAGTGACAGTGAGAGCGAAAATGAGAGTTACAGTGTCAGTGAGAGTGACAGTGAGAGCAACAATGAGAGTTACAGTGACAGTGAGAGCGACAATGAGAGTTACAGTGACAGTGAGAGCGACAATGAGAGTTACAGTGACAGTGAGAGTGACAATGAGATTTACAGTGACAGTTAGAGTGATAATGAGAGTTACAGTGAGAGTTACAGTGACAGTGAGAGTTAAGATGAGAGCGACAATGAGAGTTACAGTGAGAGTGAGAGCGACAATGAGAGTTACAGTGACAGTGAGAGCGACATTGAGAGTTCAAGTGACAGTGAGAGCGACAATGAGATTTACAGTGACAGTGAGAGTGACAGTGACAGCGACAAGGAGAGTTTCAGTGACAGTGAGAGCCACATTGAGAGTTACAGTGATAGTGAGAGCGACAATGAGATTTAAGGTGACAGTGAGAGTGACAATGAGAGTTACAGTGACAGTGAGAGCGACAATGAGAGTTACAGTGACAGTGAGAGCAACAATGAGAGTTACAGTGACAGTGAGAGCAACAGTGAGAGTTACAGTGACAGTGAGAGTTACAGTGAGAGTGACAGTGACAGTGAGAGCGACAATGAGAGTTACAGTGACAGTGACAGTGACATTGAGAGTTTCAGTGTAAGTGAGAGTGACAGTGAGAGTGACAGTGAGAGCGACAATGAGAGTTACAGGGACAGTGAGTGTGACAGTGAGAGTTACAGTGACAGTGAAATTGACAATGAGAGTTACAGTGACAGTGAGAGCCACAGTGAGAGTTACAGTGACAGCGAGAGTTACAGTGAGAGCAACAGTGAGAGTTACAGTGACATTGAGAGTTACAGTGAGAGTTACAGTGACAGTGAGACTGACAGTGAGAGTGACAGTGAGAGCGACAATGAGAGTTACAGTGACAGTGAGAGAGAAAATGAGAGTTACAGTGACAGTGAGAGTGACAGTGAGAGTTACAGTGAAATGAGAGTGACAGTGAGAGCGACAATGAGATTTACAGTGACAGTGAGAGTGACAATGAGAGTTACAGTGACAGTGAGAGTGACATTGAGAGTTAAAGTGACAGTGAGAGTGACAGCGAGAGTTACTGTGACAGTGAGAGCGACACTGAGAGTTACCGTGAGAGTGAGAGCGACAGTGAGAGTTACAGTGACAGTGAGAGCGACAATGAGAGTTACAGTGGCAGTGAGAGTTACAGTGAGAGTGACAGTGACAGTGAGAGTGACAATGAGAGTTACAGTGACAGTGAGAGCGACAATGAGAGTGAGAGTGACAGTGAGAGTTACAGTGACAGTGAGAGTGACAATGAGAGTTACAGTGACAATGAGAGCGGCAATGAGAGTTACAGTGACAGTGAGAGTGACAATGAGTTACAGTGACAGTGAGAGTTAGAGTGACAGTGAGAGCGACAATGAGAGTTACAGTGACAGTGAGAGCGACAATGAGAGTTACAGTGATAGTGAGAGTGACAGTGACAGTGAGAGCGACAATGAGAGTTACAGTGACACTGCGAGTTACAGTGACAGTGAGAGCGACAATGAGAGTTACAGTGACAGTGACAGTGACATTGAGAGTTTCAGTGATAGTGGGAGTGACAGTGAGAGTGACAGTGAGAGCGACAATGAGAGTTACAGTGACAGTAAGAGTGACAGTGACAGTGAGAGTGACAATGAGAGTTACAGTGACAGCGAGAGCGACAATGAGATTTACAGTGACAGTGAGAGTTACACTGACAGTGAGAGCGACAATGAGACTTACAGTGACAGTGAGAGTTACAGTGACAGCGAGAGTTACAGTGAGAGCAGCAGTGAGAGTTACAGTGACATTGAGAGTTACAGTGAGAGTTACAGTGTCAGTGAGACTGACAGTGAGACTGACAGTGAGAGCGACAATGAGATTTACAGTGACAGTGAGAGCGACAATGAGAGTTACAGTGACAGTGAGAGTGACAGTGACAGCGACAATGAGTGTTACAGTGACATTGAGAGTGACAGTGAGAGTTACAGTGTCAGTGAGAGTGACAGTGAGAGCGACAATGAGATTTACAGTGACAGTGAGAGCGACAATGAGAGTTACAGTGTCAGTGAGAGTGACAGTGAGAGCGACAATGAGAGTTAAAGTGACAGTGAGAGTGAGAGCGAGAGTTACAGTGAGAGTTACAGTGACAGTGACAGTTATAGTGACAGTGAGATTGACAGTGAGAGTGACAGTGAGAGCGACAATGAGAGTTACAGTGACAGTGTGAGTTACAGTGACAGTGAGAGTGACAATGAGAGTTACAGTGACAGTGAGAGCGACAATGAGAGTTACAGTGACAGTGAGAGTGACAATGAGATTTACAGTGACAGTGAGAGTTAGAGTGACAGTGAGGGCGACAATGAGTGTGACAGTGACAGTGAGAGCGACAATGAGAGTTACTGTGACAGTGAGAGCAACAGTGAGAGTTACAGTGACAGCGAGAGTGACAGTGAGAGCAACAGTGAGAGTTACAGTGACAGTGAAAGTGACAATGAGAATTACTGTGACAGTGAGAGTGACAGAGAGAGCGACAATGAGAGTTACAGTGACAATGAGAGCGGTAATGAGAGTTACAGTGACAGTGAGAGTGACAATGAGAGTTACAGTGTCAGTGAGAGTGACAGTGAGAGCGACGATGAGAGTTACAGTGACAGTGAGAGCGACAATGAGAGTTACAGTGATAGTGAGACTGACAGTGACAGTGAGAGCGACAATGAGAGTTACAGTGACACTGCGAGTTACAGTGACAGTGAGAGTGACAATGAGAGTTACAGTGTCAGTGAGAGTGACAGTGTGAGCGACAATGAGAGTTAAAGTGACAGTGAGAGTGACAGCGAGAGTTACAGTGAGAGTTACAGTGACAGTGAGACTGACAGTGACAGTTATAGTGACAGTGAGATTGACAGTGAGAGTGACAGTGAGAGCGACAATGAGAGTTACAGTGACAGTGAGAGTTACAGTGACAGTGAGAGTGACAATGAGAGTTACAGTGACAGTGAGAGCGACAATGAGAGTTACAGGTAGAGTGAGAGTTACAGTGACAGTGAGAGTGACAATGAGAGTTACAGTGACAGTGAGAGCGACAGTGAGAGTTACAGTGAGAGTGAGAGCGACAATGAGAGTTACAGTGACAGTGAGAGCGACAAAGAGACTTACAGTGACAGTGAGCATGACAATGAGAGTTACAGTGACAGTGAGAGTGACAGGGAGAGTGACAGTGAGAGTTGCAGTGACAGTGAGAGCGACAGTGAGAGTTACAGTGACAGTGAGAGTGACAATGAGAGTTACAGTGACAGTGAGAGTGACAGTGAGAGCGAATGTGTGAGTTACAGAGACTGTGAGAGCGACAAAGAGAGTTACAGTGACTGTGAGAGTGACAAAGAGAGTTACAGTGACAGTGAGAGCGACAATGAGAGTTACAGTGACAGTGAGAGTTACAGTGACAGTGAGAGCGACAATGAGAGTTACAGTGACAGTGAGAGTGACAGTGAGAGTTACAGTGAAAGTGAGAGTGACAGTGAGAGCGAAAGCGAGAGTTACAGTCAGAATGAGTGTTACAGTGACAGTGAGAGCGACATTGAGAGTTACAGTGACAGTGAGAGCGACAGTGAGAGTTACTGTGACAGTGACAGTGACAGTGAGAGTTACAGTGACAGTGAGGGTGACAATGAGAGTTACAGTGACAGTGAGAGTGACAGTGAGATCGAAAGTGAGAGTTACAGTGTCTGTGAGAGTGACAGTGAGAGCGACAATGAGAGTTACAGTGACAATGAGAGCGGAAATGAGAGTTACAGTGTCAGTGAGAGTGACAGTGAGAGCAACAATGAGAGTTACAGTGACAGTGAGAGCGACAATGAGAGTTACAGTGACACTGAGAGCGACAATGAGAGTTACAGTGACAGTGTGTGTGACAATGAGAGTTGCAGTGACAGTGCGAGTGACAGTGAGAGCGAAAGTGAGAGTTACAGAGACAGTGAGAGCGACAAATAGAGTTACAGTGACAGTGAGAGTGACATTGAGAGCGAAAGTGAGAGTTACAGTGAGATTGATTGTTACAGTGACAGTGAGAGCGACATTGAGAGTTACAGTGACAGTGACAGTGAGAGTTACAGTGGCAGTGACAGTGACAGTGAGAGTTACAGTGACAGTGAGAGTGACAATGAGAGTTACAGTGACAATGAGAGTTACAGTGACAGTGAGGGCGACAATGAGAGTTACAGTCACAGTGAGATCGAAAGTGAGAGTTACAGTGTCAGTGAGAGTGACAGTGAGAGCGACAATGAGAGTTACAGTGACAGTGAGAGCGAAAATGAGAGTTACAGTGTCAGTGAGAGTGACAGTGAGAGCAACAATGAGAGTTACAGTGACAGTGAGAGCGACAATGGGATTTACAGTGACACTGAGAGCGACAATGAGAGTTACTTTGACAGTGAGAGTGACAATGAGATTTGCAGTGACAGTGAGAGCGATAATGAGAGTTACAGTGAGAGTTACAGAGCCAGTGAGAGTAACAGTGAGAGCGACAATGAGAGTTACAGTGAGAGTGAGAGCGACAATGAGAGTTACAGTGACAGTGAGAGTGACAGTGAGAGTTCAAGTGACAGTGAGAGTGACAATGAGAGTTACAGTGACAGTGAGAGCGACAATGAGATTTACAGTGACAGTGAGAGCGACAATGAGAGTGACAGTGACAGTGAGAGTGACAGTGACAGTGAGAGGGACAATGAGAGTTGCAGTGACAGTGACAGTGATATTGAGAGTTTCAGTGTAAGTGAGAGTGACAGTGAGAGTGACAGTGAGAGCGACAATGAGAGTTACAGTGACAGTGAGTGTGACAGTGAGAGTTACAGTGACAGTGAAAGTGACAATGAGAGTTACAGTGACATTGAGAGCAACAGTGAGAGTTACAGTGACAGCGAGAGTTACAGTGAGAGCAACAGTGAGAGTTACAGTGACATTGAGAGTTACAGTGAGAGTTACAGTGACAGTGAGACTGACAGTGAGAGTGACAGTGAGAGCGACAATGAGAGTTACAGTGACAGTGAGAGCGAAAATGAGAGTTACAGTGACAGTGAGAGTGACAGTGACAGCGACAATGAGAGTTACAGTGACAGTGAGAGTTACAGTGACAGTGAGAGTGACAATGAGAGTTATAGTGACAGCGAGAGTGACTGTGAGAGCGACAATGAGAGTTACAGTGTCAGTGAGAGTGACAATGAGTGTTACAGTGACAGTGAGAGCGACAATGAGAGTTACAGTGACAGCGAGAGCGACAGTGAGAGTTACAGTGACAGTGAGAGTGACAGTGAGAGCGACAATGAGAGTTACAGTGACAGTGAGAGCGACAATGAGAATTACAGTGACAGTGAGAGGGACAATGATAGTTACAGTGACAGTGAGAGCGACAGTGAGAGTTACAGTGACAGTGAGAGCGACAATGACAGTTACAGTGACAGTGAGAGTTACAGTGACAGTTACAGTGACAGTGAGAGTTACAGTGACAGTGAGAGCGACAATGAGAGTTACAGTGACAGTGAGAGCGACAATGAGAGTTACAGTGACAGTGAGCTTTACAGTGACAGTGAGATCGACAATGAGAGTTACAGTGACAGTGAGAGTGACAGTGAGAGTTACAGTGACAGTGAGAGCGACAATGAGATTTTATGTGACAGTGAGAGTTACAGCAACAGTGAGTGTTATAGTGACAGGGAGAGCAACAATGAGAGTTAAAGTGACAGTGAGAGCGACAATGAGAGTTACTGTGACATAGAGAGTGACAATGAGAGTTACAGTGAGCGTGAGAGTGACAGTGAGAGTTACAGTGACAGTGAAAGTGACAGTGAGAGCGACAATGAGAGTTACAATGACAGTGAGAGCGACAGTGAGAGTTACAGTGACAGTGAGCGCGACAATGAGAGTTACAGTGACAGTGAGAGTGACAGTGAGATCGAAAGTGAGAATTACAGTGACAGTGATAGCGACAATGAGAGTTACAGTGACACTGAGAGCGACAATGAGAGTTACATCGACAGTGAGAGCGACAATGAGAGTTACAGTGACAGTGAGAGTTACAGTGCAGTGAGCGTTACAGTGAGAGTGACAGTGACAGGGAGAGTGACAGTGAGAGTTACAGTGAAATGTGAGAGCGACAATGAGAGTTACAGTGACAGTGAGAGTTACAGTGACAGTGAGATCGACAATGAGAGTTACAGTGACAGTGAGAGTGACAGTGAGAGTAACAGTGACAGTGAGAGCGACAATGAGATTTACAGTGACAGTGAGAGTTACAGCAACAGTGAGAGTTACAGTGACAGTGAGAGCGACAATGAGAGTTACAGTCACAGTGAGAGTTACTGTGACAGTGAGAGTTACAGTGAGAGTGACAGTGACAGTGAGAGTGACAGTGAGAGTTACAGTGAAATGTGAGAGCGACAATGAGAGTTACAGTGACAGTGAGAGTTACATTGACAGTGAGATCAACAATGAGAGTTACAGTGATAGTGAGAGTGACAGTGAGAGTTACAGTGACAGTGAGAGCAACAATGAGAGTTACAGTGACAGTGAGAGTTACAGCAACAGTGAGAGTTACAGTGACAGTGAGAGCGACAATGAGAGTTAAGGTGACAGTGAGAGTTACAGTGACAGTGAGAGTTACAGTGAGAGTGACAGTGACACTGAGAGTGACAGTGAGAGTTACAGTGAAATGTGAGAGCGACAATGAGAGTTACAGTGACAGTGAGAGTTACAGTGACAGTGAGATTGACAATGAGAGTTACAGTGACAGTGAGAGTGACAGTGAGAGTTACAGTGACAGTGAGAGCGACAATGAGAGTTACAGTGACAGTGAGAGTTACAGCAACAGTGAGTGTTATAGTGACAGTGAGAGCAACAATGAGAGTTACAGTGACAGTGAGAGCGACAATGAGAGTTAGAGTGACAGTGAGAGTGACAATGAGAGTTATAGTGACAGTGAGAGCGACAAAGAGAGTTACAGTGACAGTGAGAGTGACAGGGAGAGTGACAGTCAGAGTTGCAGTGACAGTGAGAGCGACAATGAGAGTGACAGTGACAGTGAGAGTGATAGTGAGAGTGACAGTGACAGTGAGAGGGACAATGAGAGTTGCAGTGACAGTGACAGTGATATTGAGAGTTTCAGTGTAAGTGAGAGTGACAGTGAGAGTGACGGTGAGAGCGACAATGAGAGTTACAGTGAAAGTGAGTGTGACAGTGAGAGTTACAGTGACAGTGAAAGTGACAATGAGAGTTACAGTGACAGTGAGAGCAACAGTGAGAGATACAGTGACAGCGAGAGTTACAGTGAGAGCAACAGTGAGAGTTACAGTGACATTGAGAGTTACAGTGAGAGTTACAGTGACAGTGAGACTGACAGTGAGAGTGACAGTGAGAGCGACAATGAGAGTTACAGTGACAGTGAGAGCGAAAATGAGAGTTACAGTGACAGTGAGAGTGACAGTGACAGCGACAATGAGAGTTACAGTGACAGTGAGAGTTACAGTGAAATGAGAGTGACAGTGAGAGCGACAATGAGATTTACAGTGACACTGAGAGTGACAATGAGAGTTACAGTGACAGTGAGAGCGACAATGAGAGTTAAAGTGGCAGTGAGAGTGACAGCGAAAGTTACAGTGAAAGTGAGAGCGACACTGTGAGTTACAGTGACAGTGAGAGCGACAGTGAGAGTTACAGTGACAGTGAGAGCGACAATGACAGTTACAGTGACAGTGAGAGTTACAGTGACAGTGAGAGTTACAGTGAGAGTGACAGTGACAGTGAGAGTGACAGTGAGAGTTACAGTGAAATGTGAGAGCGACAATGAGAGTTACAGTGACAGTGAGATTTACAGTGACAGTGAGATCGACAATGAGAGTTACAGTGACAGTGAGAGTGACAGTGAGAGTTACAGTGACAGTGAGAGCGACAATGAGATTTACAGTGACAGTGAGAGTTACAGCAACAGTGAGAGTTATAGTGACAGGGAGAGCAACAATGAGAGTTAAAGTGACAGTGAGAGCGACAATGAGAGTTACTGTGACATAGAGTGTGACAATGAGAGTTACAGTGACAGTGAGAGTGACAGTGAGAGTTACAGTGACAGTGAAAGTGACAGTGAGAGCGACAATGAGAGTTACAATGACAGCGAGAGCGACAGTGAGAGTTACAGTGACAGTTAGAGCGACAATGAGAGTTACAGTGACAGTGAGAGTGACAGTGAGATCGAAAGTGAGAATTACAGTGACAGTGAGAGCGACAATGAGAGTTACAGTGACACTGAGAGCGACAATGAGAGTTACAGTGACAGTGAGAGCGACAATGAGAGTTACAGTGACAGTGAGAGTGACAATGAGAGTTATAGTGACAGCGAGAGTGACTGTGAGAGCGACAATGAGAGTTACAGTGTCAGTGAGAGTGACAATGATTGTTACAGTGACAGTGAGAGCGACAATGCGAGTTACAGTGACAGTGAGAGCGACAATGAGAGTTACAGTGACAGTGAGAGGGACAATGATAGTTACAGTGACAGTGAGAGCGACAATGAGAGTTAAAGTAACAGTGAGAGTGACAGCGAGTGTTACAGTGATAGTGAGAGTGACACTGAGAGTTGCAGTGACAGTGAGAGCGACATTGAGAGTTACAGTGTCAGTGAGAGCGACAATGAGAGTTACAGTGACAGTGAGAGTGACAGTGAGAGTGACAGTGACAGTGAGAGTGACAATGAGAGTTACAGAGACAGTGAGATTGTCAGTGAGAGTGGCTGTGAGAGCGACAATGAGGGTTACAGTGACAGTGAGAGTGACAGAGACAGTGGGAGCGACAATGAGAGTTACAGTGACAGTGAGAGCGACAATGAGAGTTACATTGACAGGGAGATTGACAGTGAGAGTTACAGTGACAGTGAGAGCGACAATGAGAGTTACAGTGACAGTGAGAGCGACAAAGGGAGTTACAGTGACCGTGAAAGCGTCAAAGAGAGTTACAGTGACAGTGAGAGTGACAATGAGAGTTACAGTGACAGTGAGAATGACAGTCAGTGCGAAAGTGAGAGTTACAGTGACAATGAGTGTTACAGTGACAGTGAGAGCGACATTGAGAGATACAGTGACAGTGACAGTGACAGTGAGAGTTACAGTGACAGTGAGAGTGACAATGAGAGTTACAGTGACAGTGAGAGTGACAGTGAGATTTGCAGAGACAGTGAAAGCGACAGTGAGACTTACAGTGACAGTGAGGGCGACAATGTGATTTACAGTGACAATGAGAGCGACAATGAGAGTTACAGTGACAGTGAGAACGAAAGTGAGAGTTACTGTGACATTGAGAGCAAAAATGAGTGTTACAGTGACAGTGAGAGTGACAGTGAGAGCGAAAATGAGAGTTACAGTGAAAGTGAGAGCGACAATGAGAGTTACAGTGACAGTGAGTTTGACAGTGAGAGCGACAGTGAGATTTACAGTGTCAGTGAGAGTGACAATGAGAGTTACAGTGACAGTGAGAGTTACAGTGAGAGCGACCGTGAGATTTACAGTGACAGTGAGAGTGACAATGAGAGTTACAGTGACAGTGAGATTTACAGTGACAGTGAGAGTTACAGTGACAGTGAGAGTGACAATGAGAGTTACAGTGACAGTGAGAGCGACAGTGAGAGTTACAGTGACAGTGAGAGTGATAGTGAGAGCGACAATGAGAGTTACAGTGACAGTGATTGCGACAATGAGTGTTACAGTGACAGTGAGAGCGACAATGAGAGATACAGTGACAGTGAGAGTGACAGTGAGTGCAACAATGAGAGTTACAGTGACAGTGAGAGCGACAATGAGAGTTACAGTGACAGAGAGTGTGACAGTGAGAGCGACAGTGGGAGTTACAGTGACAGTGAGAGCGACAATGAGAGTTACAGTCACAGTGAGAGTGACAGTGAGAGTGACAGTGAGAGCGACAATGAGGGCGACAGTGAAAGTGACAGTGAGAGTGACAGTGAGAGCGACAATGAGAGTTACAGTGACAGTGAGAGTGACAGTGAGATTTGCAGTGACATTGAGAGTGACAATGAGAGTGACAGTGACATTGAGAGTGACAATGAGAGTTACAGTGACAGTGATAGCGACAATGAGAGTTACAGTGACAGAGAGTGTGACAGTGAGAGCGACAGTGGGAGTTACAGTGACAGTGAGAGCGACAATGAGAATTACAGTCACAGTGAGAGTGACAGTGAGAGTGACAGTGAGAGCGACAATGAGGGCGACAGTGAAAGTGACAGTGAGAGTGACAGTGAGAGCGACAATGAGAGTTACAGTGACAGTGAGAGTGACAGTGAAATTTACAGTGAAATGTGAGTCGACAATGACAGTTACAGTGACAGTGAGAGTTACAGTGACAGTGAGATGAACAATGAGTGTTACAGTGACAGTGAGAGCGACAATGAGAGTTACAGTGACAGTGAGAATTACAGTGCGGTGAGCGTTACAGTGAGAGTGACAGTGACAGGGAGAGTGACAGTGAGAGTTACAGTGAAATGTGAGAGCGACAATGAGAGTTACAGTGACAGTGAGAGTTACAGTGACAGTGAGATCGACAATGAGAGTTACAGTGACAGTGAGAGTGACAGTGAGAGTAACAGTGACAGTGAGAGCGACAATGAGATTTACAGTGACAGTGAGAGTTACAGCAACAGTGAGAGTTACAGTGACAGTGAGAGCAACAATGAGAGTTACAGTCACAGTGAGAGTTACAGTGACAGTGAGAGTTACAGTGAGAGTGACAGTGACAGTGAAGTGACAGTGAGAGTTACAGTGAAATGTGAGAGCGACAATGAGAGTTACAGTGACAGTGAGAGTTACATTGACAGTGAGATCGACAATGAGAGTTACAGTGATAGTGAGAGTGACAGTGAGAGTTACAGTGACAGTGAGAGCGACAATGAGAGTTACAGTGACAGTGAGAGATACAGCAACAGTGAGAGTTACAGTGACAGTGAGAGCGACAATGAGAGTTAAGGTGACAGTGAGAGTTACAGTGACAGTGAGAGTTACAGTGAGAGTGACAGTGACAGTGAGAGTGACAGTGAGAGTTACAGTGAAATATGAGAGCGACAATGAGAGTTACAGTGACAGTGAGAGTTACAGTGACAGTGAGATTGACAATGAGAGTTACAGTGACATTGAGAGTGACAGTGAGAGTTACAGTGACAGTGAGAGCGACAATGAGAGTTACAGTGACAGTGAGAGTTACAGCAACAGTGAGTGTTATAGTGACAGTGAGAGCAACAATGAGAGTTACAGTGACAGTGAGAGCGACAATGAGAGTTACAGTGACAGTGAGAGTGACAATGAGAGTTATAGTGACAGTGAGAGCGACAAAGAGAGTTACAGTGACAGTGTGAGTGACAGGGAGAGTGACAGTGAGAGTTGCAGTGACAGTGAGAGCGACAATGAGAGTGACAGTGACAGTGAGAGTGACAGTGAGAGTGACAGTGACAGTGAGAGCGACAATGAGAGTTGCAGTGACAGTGATATTGAGAGTTTCAGTGTAAGTGAGAGTGACAGTGAGAGTGACAGTGAGAGCGACAATGAGAGTTACAGTGAAAGTGAGTGTGACAGTGAGAGTTACAGTGACAGTGAAAGTGACAATGAGAGTTACAGTGACAGTGAGAGCAACAGTGAGAGATACAGTGACAGCGAGAGTTACAGTGAGAGCAACAGTGAGAGTTACAGTGACATTGAGAGTTACAGTGAGAGTTACAGTGACAGTGAGACTGACAGTGAGAGTGACAGTGAGAGCGACAATGAGACTTACAGTGACAGTGAGAGCGAAAATGAGAGTTACAGTGACAGTGAGAGTGACAGTGACAGCGACAATGAGAGTTACAGTGACAGTGAGAGTTACAGTGAAATGAGAGTGACAGTGAGAGCGACAATGAGATTTACAGTGACACTGAGAGTGACAATGAGAGTTACAGTGACAGTGAGAGCGACAATGAGATTTAAAGTGACAGTGAGAGTGACAGCGAAAGTTACAGTGAAAGTGAGAGCGACACTGTGAGTTTCAGTGACAGTGAGAGCGACAGTGAGAGTTACAGTGACAGTGAGAGCGACAATGACAGTTACAGTGACAGTGAGAGTTACAGTGACAGTTACAGTGACAGTGAGAGTTACAGTGACAGTGAGAGCGACAATGAGAGTTACAGTGACAGTGAGAGCGACAATGAGAGTTACAGTGACAGTGAGCTTTACAGTGACAGTGAGATCGACAATGAGAGTTACAGTGACAGTGAGAGTGACAGTGAGAGTTACAGTGACAGTGAGAGCGACAATGAGATTTTATGTGACAGTGAGAGTTACAGCAACAGTGAGTGTTATAGTGACAGGGAGAGCAACAATGAGAGTTAAAGTGACAGTGAGAGCGACAATGAGAGTTACTGTGACATAGAGAGTGACAATGAGAGTTACAGTGAGCGTGAGAGTGACAGTGAGAGTTACAGTGACAGTGAAAGTGACAGTGAGAGCGACAATGAGAGTTACAATGACAGTGAGAGCGACAGTGAGAGTTACAGTGACAGTGAGCGCGACAATGAGAGTTACAGTGACAGTGAGAGTGACAGTGAGATCGAAAGTGAGAATTACAGTGACAGTGATAGCGACAATGAGAGTTACAGTGACACTGAGAGCGACAATGAGAGTTACATCGACAGTGAGAGCGACAATGAGAGTTACAGTGACAGTGAGAGTTACAGTGCAGTGAGCGTTACAGTGAGAGTGACAGTGACAGGGAGAGTGACAGTGAGAGTTACAGTGAAATGTGAGAGCGACAATGAGAGTTACAGTGACAGTGAGAGTTACAGTGACAGTGAGATCGACAATGAGAGTTACAGTGACAGTGAGAGTGACAGTGAGAGTAACAGTGACAGTGAGAGCGACAATGAGATTTACAGTGACAGTGAGAGTTACAGCAACAGTGAGAGTTACAGTGACAGTGAGAGCGACAATGAGAGTTACAGTCACAGTGAGAGTTACTGTGACAGTGAGAGTTACAGTGAGAGTGACAGTGACAGTGAGAGTGACAGTGAGAGTTACAGTGAAATGTGAGAGCGACAATGAGAGTTACAGTGACAGTGAGAGTTACATTGACAGTGAGATCAACAATGAGAGTTACAGTGATAGTGAGAGTGACAGTGAGAGTTACAGTGACAGTGAGAGCAACAATGAGAGTTACAGTGACAGTGAGAGTTACAGCAACAGTGAGAGTTACAGTGACAGTGAGAGCGACAATGAGAGTTAAGGTGACAGTGAGAGTTACAGTGACAGTGAGAGTTACAGTGAGAGTGACAGTGACACTGAGAGTGACAGTGAGAGTTACAGTGAAATGTGAGAGCGACAATGAGAGTTACAGTGACAGTGAGAGTTACAGTGACAGTGAGATTGACAATGAGAGTTACAGTGACAGTGAGAGTGACAGTGAGAGTTACAGTGACAGTGAGAGCGACAATGAGAGTTACAGTGACAGTGAGAGTTACAGCAACAGTGAGTGTTATAGTGACAGTGAGAGCAACAATGAGAGTTACAGTGACAGTGAGAGCGACAATGAGAGTTAGAGTGACAGTGAGAGTGACAATGAGAGTTATAGTGACAGTGAGAGCGACAAAGAGAGTTACAGTGACAGTGAGAGTGACAGGGAGAGTGACAGTCAGAGTTGCAGTGACAGTGAGAGCGACAATGAGAGTGACAGTGACAGTGAGAGTGATAGTGAGAGTGACAGTGACAGTGAGAGGGACAATGAGAGTTGCAGTGACAGTGACAGTGATATTGAGAGTTTCAGTGTAAGTGAGAGTGACAGTGAGAGTGACGGTGAGAGCGACAATGAGAGTTACAGTGAAAGTGAGTGTGACAGTGAGAGTTACAGTGACAGTGAAAGTGACAATGAGAGTTACAGTGACAGTGAGAGCAACAGTGAGAGATACAGTGACAGCGAGAGTTACAGTGAGAGCAACAGTGAGAGTTACAGTGACATTGAGAGTTACAGTGAGAGTTACAGTGACAGTGAGACTGACAGTGAGAGTGACAGTGAGAGCGACAATGAGAGTTACAGTGACAGTGAGAGCGAAAATGAGAGTTACAGTGACAGTGAGAGTGACAGTGACAGCGACAATGAGAGTTACAGTGACAGTGAGAGTTACAGTGAAATGAGAGTGACAGTGAGAGCGACAATGAGATTTACAGTGACACTGAGAGTGACAATGAGAGTTACAGTGACAGTGAGAGCGACAATGAGAGTTAAAGTGGCAGTGAGAGTGACAGCGAAAGTTACAGTGAAAGTGAGAGCGACACTGTGAGTTACAGTGACAGTGAGAGCGACAGTGAGAGTTACAGTGACAGTGAGAGCGACAATGACAGTTACAGTGACAGTGAGAGTTACAGTGACAGTGAGAGTTACAGTGAGAGTGACAGTGACAGTGAGAGTGACAGTGAGAGTTACAGTGAAATGTGAGAGCGACAATGAGAGTTACAGTGACAGTGAGATTTACAGTGACAGTGAGATCGACAATGAGAGTTACAGTGACAGTGAGAGTGACAGTGAGAGTTACAGTGACAGTGAGAGCGACAATGAGATTTACAGTGACAGTGAGAGTTACAGCAACAGTGAGAGTTATAGTGACAGGGAGAGCAACAATGAGAGTTAAAGTGACAGTGAGAGCGACAATGAGAGTTACTGTGACATAGAGTGTGACAATGAGAGTTACAGTGACAGTGAGAGTGACAGTGAGAGTTACAGTGACAGTGAAAGTGACAGTGAGAGCGACAATGAGAGTTACAATGACAGCGAGAGCGACAGTGAGAGTTACAGTGACAGTTAGAGCGACAATGAGAGTTACAGTGACAGTGAGAGTGACAGTGAGATCGAAAGTGAGAATTACAGTGACAGTGAGAGCGACAATGAGAGTTACAGTGACACTGAGAGCGACAATGAGAGTTACAGTGACAGTGAGAGCGACAATGAGAGTTACAGTGACAGTGAGAGTGACAATGAGAGTTATAGTGACAGCGAGAGTGACTGTGAGAGCGACAATGAGAGTTACAGTGTCAGTGAGAGTGACAATGATTGTTACAGTGACAGTGAGAGCGACAATGCGAGTTACAGTGACAGTGAGAGCGACAATGAGAGTTACAGTGACAGTGAGAGGGACAATGATAGTTACAGTGACAGTGAGAGCGACAATGAGAGTTAAAGTAACAGTGAGAGTGACAGCGAGTGTTACAGTGATAGTGAGAGTGACACTGAGAGTTGCAGTGACAGTGAGAGCGACATTGAGAGTTACAGTGTCAGTGAGAGCGACAATGAGAGTTACAGTGACAGTGAGAGTGACAGTGAGAGTGACAGTGACAGTGAGAGTGACAATGAGAGTTACAGAGACAGTGAGATTGTCAGTGAGAGTGGCTGTGAGAGCGACAATGAGGGTTACAGTGACAGTGAGAGTGACAGAGACAGTGGGAGCGACAATGAGAGTTACAGTGACAGTGAGAGCGACAATGAGAGTTACATTGACAGGGAGATTGACAGTGAGAGTTACAGTGACAGTGAGAGCGACAATGAGAGTTACAGTGACAGTGAGAGCGACAAAGGGAGTTACAGTGACCGTGAAAGCGTCAAAGAGAGTTACAGTGACAGTGAGAGTGACAATGAGAGTTACAGTGACAGTGAGAATGACAGTCAGTGCGAAAGTGAGAGTTACAGTGACAATGAGTGTTACAGTGACAGTGAGAGCGACATTGAGAGATACAGTGACAGTGACAGTGACAGTGAGAGTTACAGTGACAGTGAGAGTGACAATGAGAGTTACAGTGACAGTGAGAGTGACAGTGAGATTTGCAGAGACAGTGAAAGCGACAGTGAGACTTACAGTGACAGTGAGGGCGACAATGTGATTTACAGTGACAATGAGAGCGACAATGAGAGTTACAGTGACACTGAGAACGAAAGTGAGAGTTACTGTGACATTGAGAGCAAAAATGAGTGTTACAGTGACAGTGAGAGTGACAGTGAGAGCGAAAATGAGAGTTACAGTGAAAGTGAGAGCGACAATGAGAGTTACAGTGACAGTGAGTTTGACAGTGAGAGCGACAGTGAGATTTACAGTGTCAGTGAGAGTGACAATGAGAGTTACAGTGACAGTGAGAGTTACAGTGAGAGCGACCGTGAGATTTACAGTGACAGTGAGAGTGACAATGAGAGTTACAGTGACAGTGAGATTTACAGTGACAGTGAGAGTTACAGTGACAGTGAGAGTGACAATGAGAGTTACAGTGACAGTGAGAGCGACAGTGAGAGTTACAGTGACAGTGAGAGTGATAGTGAGAGCGACAATGAGAGTTACAGTGACAGTGATTGCGACAATGAGTGTTACAGTGACAGTGAGAGCGACAATGAGAGATACAGTGACAGTGAGAGTGACAGTGAGTGCAACAATGAGAGTTACAGTGACAGTGAGAGCGACAATGAGAGTTACAGTGACAGAGAGTGTGACAGTGAGAGCGACAGTGGGAGTTACAGTGACAGTGAGAGCGACAATGAGAGTTACAGTCACAGTGAGAGTGACAGTGAGAGTGACAGTGAGAGCGACAATGAGGGCGACAGTGAAAGTGACAGTGAGAGTGACAGTGAGAGCGACAATGAGAGTTACAGTGACAGTGAGAGTGACAGTGAGATTTGCAGTGACATTGAGAGTGACAATGAGAGTGACAGTGACATTGAGAGTGACAATGAGAGTTACAGTGACAGTGATAGCGACAATGAGAGTTACAGTGACAGAGAGTGTGACAGTGAGAGCGACAGTGGGAGTTACAGTGACAGTGAGAGCGACAATGAGAATTACAGTCACAGTGAGAGTGACAGTGAGAGTGACAGTGAGAGCGACAATGAGGGCGACAGTGAAAGTGACAGTGAGAGTGACAGTGAGAGCGACAATGAGAGTTACAGTGACAGTGAGAGTGACAGTGAAATTTACAGTGAAATGTGAGTCGACAATGACAGTTACAGTGACAGTGAGAGTTACAGTGACAGTGAGATGAACAATGAGTGTTACAGTGACAGTGAGAGCGACAATGAGAGTTACAGTGACAGTGAGAATTACAGTGCGGTGAGCGTTACAGTGAGAGTGACAGTGACAGGGAGAGTGACAGTGAGAGTTACAGTGAAATGTGAGAGCGACAATGAGAGTTACAGTGACAGTGAGAGTTACAGTGACAGTGAGATCGACAATGAGAGTTACAGTGACAGTGAGAGTGACAGTGAGAGTAACAGTGACAGTGAGAGCGACAATGAGATTTACAGTGACAGTGAGAGTTACAGCAACAGTGAGAGTTACAGTGACAGTGAGAGCAACAATGAGAGTTACAGTCACAGTGAGAGTTACAGTGACAGTGAGAGTTACAGTGAGAGTGACAGTGACAGTGAAGTGACAGTGAGAGTTACAGTGAAATGTGAGAGCGACAATGAGAGTTACAGTGACAGTGAGAGTTACATTGACAGTGAGATCGACAATGAGAGTTACAGTGATAGTGAGAGTGACAGTGAGAGTTACAGTGACAGTGAGAGCGACAATGAGAGTTACAGTGACAGTGAGAGATACAGCAACAGTGAGAGTTACAGTGACAGTGAGAGCGACAATGAGAGTTAAGGTGACAGTGAGAGTTACAGTGACAGTGAGAGTTACAGTGAGAGTGACAGTGACAGTGAGAGTGACAGTGAGAGTTACAGTGAAATATGAGAGCGACAATGAGAGTTACAGTGACAGTGAGAGTTACAGTGACAGTGAGATTGACAATGAGAGTTACAGTGACATTGAGAGTGACAGTGAGAGTTACAGTGACAGTGAGAGCGACAATGAGAGTTACAGTGACAGTGAGAGTTACAGCAACAGTGAGTGTTATAGTGACAGTGAGAGCAACAATGAGAGTTACAGTGACAGTGAGAGCGACAATGAGAGTTACAGTGACAGTGAGAGTGACAATGAGAGTTATAGTGACAGTGAGAGCGACAAAGAGAGTTACAGTGACAGTGTGAGTGACAGGGAGAGTGACAGTGAGAGTTGCAGTGACAGTGAGAGCGACAATGAGAGTGACAGTGACAGTGAGAGTGACAGTGAGAGTGACAGTGACAGTGAGAGCGACAATGAGAGTTGCAGTGACAGTGATATTGAGAGTTTCAGTGTAAGTGAGAGTGACAGTGAGAGTGACAGTGAGAGCGACAATGAGAGTTACAGTGAAAGTGAGTGTGACAGTGAGAGTTACAGTGACAGTGAAAGTGACAATGAGAGTTACAGTGACAGTGAGAGCAACAGTGAGAGATACAGTGACAGCGAGAGTTACAGTGAGAGCAACAGTGAGAGTTACAGTGACATTGAGAGTTACAGTGAGAGTTACAGTGACAGTGAGACTGACAGTGAGAGTGACAGTGAGAGCGACAATGAGACTTACAGTGACAGTGAGAGCGAAAATGAGAGTTACAGTGACAGTGAGAGTGACAGTGACAGCGACAATGAGAGTTACAGTGACAGTGAGAGTTACAGTGAAATGAGAGTGACAGTGAGAGCGACAATGAGATTTACAGTGACACTGAGAGTGACAATGAGAGTTACAGTGACAGTGAGAGCGACAATGAGATTTAAAGTGACAGTGAGAGTGACAGCGAAAGTTACAGTGAAAGTGAGAGCGACACTGTGAGTTTCAGTGACAGTGAGAGCGACAGTGAGAGTTACAGTGACAGTGAGAGCGACAATGACAGTTACAGTGACAGTGAGAGTTACAGTGACAGTTACAGTGACAGTGAGAGTTACAGTGACAGTGAGAGCGACAATGAGAGTTACAGTGACAGTGAGAGCGACAATGAGAGTTACAGTGACAGTGAGCTTTACAGTGACAGTGAGATCGACAATGAGAGTTACAGTGACAGTGAGAGTGACAGTGAGAGTTACAGTGACAGTGAGAGCGACAATGAGATTTTATGTGACAGTGAGAGTTACAGCAACAGTGAGTGTTATAGTGACAGGGAGAGCAACAATGAGAGTTAAAGTGACAGTGAGAGCGACAATGAGAGTTACTGTGACATAGAGAGTGACAATGAGAGTTACAGTGAGCGTGAGAGTGACAGTGAGAGTTACAGTGACAGTGAAAGTGACAGTGAGAGCGACAATGAGAGTTACAATGACAGTGAGAGCGACAGTGAGAGTTACAGTGACAGTGAGCGCGACAATGAGAGTTACAGTGACAGTGAGAGTGACAGTGAGATCGAAAGTGAGAATTACAGTGACAGTGATAGCGACAATGAGAGTTACAGTGACACTGAGAGCGACAATGAGAGTTACATCGACAGTGAGAGCGACAATGAGAGTTACAGTGACAGTGAGAGTTACAGTGCAGTGAGCGTTACAGTGAGAGTGACAGTGACAGGGAGAGTGACAGTGAGAGTTACAGTGAAATGTGAGAGCGACAATGAGAGTTACAGTGACAGTGAGAGTTACAGTGACAGTGAGATCGACAATGAGAGTTACAGTGACAGTGAGAGTGACAGTGAGAGTAACAGTGACAGTGAGAGCGACAATGAGATTTACAGTGACAGTGAGAGTTACAGCAACAGTGAGAGTTACAGTGACAGTGAGAGCGACAATGAGAGTTACAGTCACAGTGAGAGTTACTGTGACAGTGAGAGTTACAGTGAGAGTGACAGTGACAGTGAGAGTGACAGTGAGAGTTACAGTGAAATGTGAGAGCGACAATGAGAGTTACAGTGACAGTGAGAGTTACATTGACAGTGAGATCAACAATGAGAGTTACAGTGATAGTGAGAGTGACAGTGAGAGTTACAGTGACAGTGAGAGCAACAATGAGAGTTACAGTGACAGTGAGAGTTACAGCAACAGTGAGAGTTACAGTGACAGTGAGAGCGACAATGAGAGTTAAGGTGACAGTGAGAGTTACAGTGACAGTGAGAGTTACAGTGAGAGTGACAGTGACACTGAGAGTGACAGTGAGAGTTACAGTGAAATGTGAGAGCGACAATGAGAGTTACAGTGACAGTGAGAGTTACAGTGACAGTGAGATTGACAATGAGAGTTACAGTGACAGTGAGAGTGACAGTGAGAGTTACAGTGACAGTGAGAGCGACAATGAGAGTTACAGTGACAGTGAGAGTTACAGCAACAGTGAGTGTTATAGTGACAGTGAGAGCAACAATGAGAGTTACAGTGACAGTGAGAGCGACAATGAGAGTTAGAGTGACAGTGAGAGTGACAATGAGAGTTATAGTGACAGTGAGAGCGACAAAGAGAGTTACAGTGACAGTGAGAGTGACAGGGAGAGTGACAGTCAGAGTTGCAGTGACAGTGAGAGCGACAATGAGAGTGACAGTGACAGTGAGAGTGATAGTGAGAGTGACAGTGACAGTGAGAGGGACAATGAGAGTTGCAGTGACAGTGACAGTGATATTGAGAGTTTCAGTGTAAGTGAGAGTGACAGTGAGAGTGACGGTGAGAGCGACAATGAGAGTTACAGTGAAAGTGAGTGTGACAGTGAGAGTTACAGTGACAGTGAAAGTGACAATGAGAGTTACAGTGACAGTGAGAGCAACAGTGAGAGATACAGTGACAGCGAGAGTTACAGTGAGAGCAACAGTGAGAGTTACAGTGACATTGAGAGTTACAGTGAGAGTTACAGTGACAGTGAGACTGACAGTGAGAGTGACAGTGAGAGCGACAATGAGAGTTACAGTGACAGTGAGAGCGAAAATGAGAGTTACAGTGACAGTGAGAGTGACAGTGACAGCGACAATGAGAGTTACAGTGACAGTGAGAGTTACAGTGAAATGAGAGTGACAGTGAGAGCGACAATGAGATTTACAGTGACACTGAGAGTGACAATGAGAGTTACAGTGACAGTGAGAGCGACAATGAGAGTTAAAGTGGCAGTGAGAGTGACAGCGAAAGTTACAGTGAAAGTGAGAGCGACACTGTGAGTTACAGTGACAGTGAGAGCGACAGTGAGAGTTACAGTGACAGTGAGAGCGACAATGACAGTTACAGTGACAGTGAGAGTTACAGTGACAGTGAGAGTTACAGTGAGAGTGACAGTGACAGTGAGAGTGACAGTGAGAGTTACAGTGAAATGTGAGAGCGACAATGAGAGTTACAGTGACAGTGAGATTTACAGTGACAGTGAGATCGACAATGAGAGTTACAGTGACAGTGAGAGTGACAGTGAGAGTTACAGTGACAGTGAGAGCGACAATGAGATTTACAGTGACAGTGAGAGTTACAGCAACAGTGAGAGTTATAGTGACAGGGAGAGCAACAATGAGAGTTAAAGTGACAGTGAGAGCGACAATGAGAGTTACTGTGACATAGAGTGTGACAATGAGAGTTACAGTGACAGTGAGAGTGACAGTGAGAGTTACAGTGACAGTGAAAGTGACAGTGAGAGCGACAATGAGAGTTACAATGACAGCGAGAGCGACAGTGAGAGTTACAGTGACAGTTAGAGCGACAATGAGAGTTACAGTGACAGTGAGAGTGACAGTGAGATCGAAAGTGAGAATTACAGTGACAGTGAGAGCGACAATGAGAGTTACAGTGACACTGAGAGCGACAATGAGAGTTACAGTGACAGTGAGAGCGACAATGAGAGTTACAGTGACAGTGAGAGTGACAATGAGAGTTATAGTGACAGCGAGAGTGACTGTGAGAGCGACAATGAGAGTTACAGTGTCAGTGAGAGTGACAATGATTGTTACAGTGACAGTGAGAGCGACAATGCGAGTTACAGTGACAGTGAGAGCGACAATGAGAGTTACAGTGACAGTGAGAGGGACAATGATAGTTACAGTGACAGTGAGAGCGACAATGAGAGTTAAAGTAACAGTGAGAGTGACAGCGAGTGTTACAGTGATAGTGAGAGTGACACTGAGAGTTGCAGTGACAGTGAGAGCGACATTGAGAGTTACAGTGTCAGTGAGAGCGACAATGAGAGTTACAGTGACAGTGAGAGTGACAGTGAGAGTGACAGTGACAGTGAGAGTGACAATGAGAGTTACAGTGACAGTGAGAGCGACAATGAGAGTTACAGTGACAGTGAGAATTACAGTGAAAGTGAGAGTGACAATGAGAGTTACAGTGACAGTGAGAGCGGCAATGAGAGTTACAGTGACAGTGAGAGTGACAATGAGAGTAACAGTGACAGTGAGAGTTAGAGTGATAGTGAGAGCGACAATGATAGTTACAGTGACAGTGAGAGCGACAATGAGAGTTACAGTGATAGTGAGAGTGACAGTGACAGTGAGAGCGACAATGAGAGTTACAGTGACAGTGAGAGTGACAGTGAGAGTTACAGTGACAGTGAAAGTGACATTGAGAGTTAAAGTGAAAGTGAGTGCAACAGTGAGAGTTACAGTGACAGCGAGAGTGACAGTGAGAGCAACAGTGAGAGTTACAGTGACAGTGAGAGTGACAGTGGGAGTTACAGTGACAGTGAGATTGACAGTGAGAGTGGCTGTGAGAGCGACAATGAGGGTTACAGTGACAGTGAGAGTGTCAGTGACAGTGGGAGCGACAATGAGAGTTACAGTGACAGTGAGAGCGACAATGAGAGTTACATTGACAGGGAGATTGACAGTGAGAGTTACAGTGACAGTGAGAGCGACAATGAGAGTTACAGTGACAGTGAGAGCGACAAAGAGAGTTACAGTGACAGTGAGACCGTCAAAGAGAGTTACAGTGACAGTGAGAGTGACAATGAGAGTTACAGTGACAGTGAGAATGACAGTCAGTGCGAAAGTGAGAGTTACAGTGACAATGAGTGTTACAGTGACAGTGAGAGCGACATTGAGAGATACAGTGACAGTGACAGTGAGAGTTACAGTGACAGTGAGAGTGACAATGAGAGTTACAGTGACAGTGAGAGTGACAGTGAGATTTGCAGAGACAGTGAAAGCGACAGTGAGAGTTACAGTGACAGTGAGGGCGACAATGTGATTTACAGTGACAATGAGAGCGACAATGAGAGTTACAGTGACAGTGAGAACGAAAGTGAGAGTTACTGTGACAGTCAGAGCAAAAATGAGTGTTACAGTGACAGTGAGAGTGACAGTGAGAGCGAAAATGAGAGTTACAGTGACAGTGAGAGCGACAATGAGAGTTACAGTGACAGTGAGTTTGACAGTGAGAGCGACAGTGAGATTTACAGTGACAGTGAGAGTGACAATGAGAGTTACAGTGACAGCGAGAGTTACAGTGAGAGCGACAGTGAGATTTACAGTGACAGTGAGAGTGACAATGAGAGTTACAGTGACAGTGAGATTTACAGTGACAGTGAGAGTTACAGTGACAGTGAGAGTGACAATGAGAGTTACAATGTCAGTGAGAGCGACAGTGAGAGTTACAGTGACAGTGAGAGTGATAGTGAGAGCGACAATGAGAGTTACAGTGACATTGATTGCGACAATGAGTGTTACAGTGACAGTGAGAGCGACAATGTGAGATACAGTGACAGTGAGAGTGACAGTGAGAGCGACAATGAGAGTTACAGTGACAGTGAGAGCGACAATGAGAGTTACAGTGACAGAGAGTGTGACAGTGAGAGCGACAGTGGGAGTTACAGTGACAGTGAGAGCGACAATGAGAGTTACAGTCACAGTGAGGGTGACAGTGAGAGTGACAGTGAGAGCGACAATGAGAGTTACAGTGACAGTGAGAGTGACAGTGACAGTGACAGTGAGAGTGACAGTGAGAGTTACAGTGAAATGTGAGTCGACAATGACAGTTACAGTGACAGTGAGAGTTACAGTGACAGTGAGATGAACAATGAGTGTTACAGTGACAGTGAGAGCGACAATGAAAGTTACAGTGACAGTGAGAGTTACAGTGCGGTGAGCGTTACAGTGAGAGTGACAGTGACAGGGAGAGTGACAGTGAGAGTTACAGTGAAATGTGAGAGCGACAATGAGAGTTACAGTGAGAGAGAGAGTTACAGTGACAGTGAGATCGACAATGAGAGTTACAGTGACAGTGAGAGTGACAGTGATAGTAACAGTGACAGTGAGAGCGACAATGAGATTTACAGTGACAGTGAGAGTTACAGCAACAGTGAGAGTTACAGTGACAGTGAGAGCGACAATGAGAGTTACAGTCACAGTGAGAGTTACAGTGACAGTGAGAGTTACAGTGAGAGTGACAGTGACAGTGAGAGTGACAGTGAGAGTTACAGTGAAATGTGAGAGTGACAATGAGAGTTACAGTGACAGTGAGAGTTACATTGACAGTGAGATCGACAATGAGAGTTACAGTGATAGTGAGAGTGACAGTGAGAGTTACAGTGACAGTGAGAGCGACAATGAGAGTTACAGTGACAGTGAGAGTTACAGCAACAGTGAGAGTTACAGTGACAGTGAGAGCGACAATGAGAGTTAAGGTGACAGTGAGAGTTACAGTGACTGTGAGAGTTACAGTGAGAGTGACAGTGACAGTGAGATTGACAATGAGAGTTACAGTGACAGTGAGGGTGACAGTGAGAGTTACAGTGACAGTAAGAGCGACAATGAGAGTTACAGTGACAGTGAGTGTGACAGTGAGAGCGACAGTGGGAGCGACAGTGAGAGCGACAGTGAGAGTGACAGTGAGAGTGAAGTGAGAGCGACAATGAGAGTTACAGTGACAGTGAGAGTGACAGTGAGAGTTACAGTGAAATGTGAGTCGACAATGACAGTTACAGTGACAGTGAGAGTTACAGTGACAGTGAGATCGACAATGAGTGTTACAGTGACAGTGAGAGCGACAATGAGAGTTACAGTGACAGTGAGAGTTACAGTGACAGTGAGAGTGACAATGAGAGTGACAGTGACAGTGAGAGCGACAATGAGAGTTACAGTGACAGTGAGAGTTACAGTGACAGTGAGAGTTACAGTGAGAGTGACAGTGACAGTGAGAGTGACAGTGAGAGTTACAGTGACAGTGAGAGTTACAGTGACAGTGAGAGTGACAATGAGAGTGGCAGTGACAGTGAGAGCGACAATGAGAGTTACAGTGACAGTGAGAGTTACAGTGACAGTGAGAGTTATAGTGAGAGTGACAGTGACAGTGAGAGTCACAGTGAGAGTTACAGTGAAATGTGAGAGCGACAGTGAGAGTTACAGTGACAGTGAGAGCGACAATGAGAGTTACAGTGACAGTGAGAGTTACAGTGACAGTGAGAGTTACAGTGAGAGTGACAGTGACAGTGAGAGTGACGGTGAGAGTTACAGTGAAATGTGAGAGCGACAAGGAGAGTTACAGTGACAGTGAGAGTTACAGTGACAGTGAGATTGACAATGAGAGTTACAGTGACAGTGAGAGTTACAGTGACAGTGAGAGCGACAATGAGAGTTACAGTGACAGTGAGAGTTACAGCAACAGTGAGAGTTATAGTGACAGTGAGAGCATCAATGAGAGTTACAGTGACAGTGAGAGCGACAATGAGAGTTACTGTGAAAGTGAGAGTGACAATGAGAGTTACAGTGACAGTGAGAGTGACAATGAGAGTTACAGTGACAGTGAGAGTGACGGTGAGAGTTACAGTGACAGTGAAAGTGACAGTGAGAGTTATAGTGACAGTGAGAGCGACAATGAGAGTTACAATGACAGCGAAAGCGACAGTGAGTGTTACAGTGAAAGTGAGAGCGACAATGATAGTTACAGTGACAGTGACAGTGACAGTGAGAGCGAAAGTGAGAATTACAGTGACAGTGAGGGCGACAATGTGATTTGCAGTGACAATGAGAGCGACAATGAGAGTTACAGTGACAGTGAGTACGAAAGTGACAGTTACTGTGACAGTGAGAGCAAAAATGAGTGTTACAGTGACAGTGAGAGTGACAGTGAGAGCGAAAATGAGAGTTACAGTGACAGTGAGAGCGACAATGAGAGTTACAGTGACAGTGAGTTTGACAGTGAGAGCGACAGTGAGATTTACAGTGACAGTGAGAGTGACAATGAGAGTTACAGTGACAGTGAGAGTTACAGTGAGAGCGACAGTGAGATTTACAGTGACAGTGAGAGAGACAATGAGAGTTACAGTGACAGTGAGATTTACAGTGACAGTGAGAGTTACAGTGACAGTGAGAGTGACAATGAGAGTTACAGTGACAGTGATAGCGACAGTGAGAGTTACAGTGACTGTGAGAGTGATAGTGAGAGCGACAATGAGAGTTACAGTGACAGTGATTGCGACAATGAGTGTTACAGTGACAGTGAGAGCGACAATGGGAGATACAGTGACAGTGAGAGTGACAGTGAGAGCGACAATGAGAGTTACAGTGACAGTGAGAGCGACAATGAGAGTTACAGTGACAGAGAGTGTGACAGTGAGAGCGACAGTGGGAGTTACAGTGACAGTGAGAGCGACAATGAGAGTTACAGTCACAGTGAGAGTGACAGTGAGCTTGACAGTGAGAGCGACAATGAGGGCGACAGTGAAAGTGACAGTGAGAGTGACAGTGAGAGCGACAATGAGAGTTACAGTGACAGTGAGAGTGACAGTGAAATTTACAGTGAAATGTGAGTCGACAATGACAGTTACAGTGACAGTGAGAGTTACAGTGACAGTGAGATGAACAATGAGTGTTACAGTGACAGTGAGAGCGACAATGAGAGTTACAGTGACAGTGAGAATTACAGTGCGGTGAGCGTTACAGTGAGAGTGACAGTGACAGGGAGAGTGACAGTGAGAGTTACAGTGAAATGTGAGAGCGACAATGAGAGTTTCAGTGACAGTGAGAGTTACAGTGACAGTGAGATCGACAATGAGAGTTACAGTGACAGTGAGAGTGACAGTGAGAGTAACAGTGACAGTGAGAGCGACAATGAGATTTACAGTGACAGTGAGAGTTACAGCAACAGTGAGAGTTACAGTGACAGTGAGAGCGACAATGAGAGTTACAGTCACAGTGAGAGTTACAGTGACAGTGAGAGTTACAGTGTGAGTGACAGTGACAGTGAGAGTGACAGTGAGAGTTACAGTGAAATGTGAGAGCGACAATGAGAGTTACAGTGAAAGTGAGAGTTACATTGACAGTGAGATCGACAATGAGAGTTACAGTGATAGTGAGAGTGACAGTGAGAGTTACAGTGACAGTGAGAGCGACAATGAGAGTTACAGTGACAGTGAGAGTTACAGCAACAGTGAGAGTTACAGTGACAGTGAGAGCGACAATGAGAGTTAAGGTGACAGTGAGAGTTACAGTGACAGTGAGAGTTACAGTGACAGTGACAGTGACAGTGAGAGTGACAGTGAGAGTTACAGTGAAATGTGAGAGCGACAATGAGAGTTACAGTGACAGTGAGAGTTACAGTGACAGTGAGATTGACAATGAGAGTTACAGTGACAGTGAGAGTGACAGTGATAGTTACAGTGACAGTGAGAGCGACAATGAGAGTTACAGTGACAGTGAGAGTTACAGCAACAGTGAGTGTTATAGTGACAGTGAGAGCAACAATGAGAGTTACAGTGACAGTGAGAGCGACAATGAGAGTTACAGTGACAGTGAGAGTGACAATGAGAGTTATAGTGTCAGTGAGAGCGACAAAGAGAGTTACAGTGACAGTGAGAGTGACGGTGAGAGTTACAGTGACAGTGAAAGTGACAGTGAGAGTTATAGTGACAGTGAGAGCGACAATGAGAGTTACAGTGAGAGTGACAGTGAGAGTGAAGTGAGAGCGACAATGAGAGTTACAGTGACAGTGAGAGTGACAGTGAGAGTTACAGTGAAATGTGAGTCGACAATGACAGTTACAGTGACAGTGAGAGTTACAGTGACAGTGAGATCGACATGAGTGTTACAGTGACAGTGAGAGCGACAATGAGAGTTACAGTGACAGTGAGAGTTACAGTGACGGTGAGAGTGACAATGAGAGTGACAGTGACAGTGAGAGCGACAATGAGAGTTACAGTGACAGTGAGAGTTACAGTGACAGTGAGAGTTACAGTGAGAGTGACAGTGACAGTGAGAGTGACAGTGAGAGTTACAGTGAAATGTGAGTGCGACAGTGAGAGTTGCAGTGACAGTGAGAGCGACAATGAGAGTTACAGTGACAGTGAGAGTTACAGTGACAGTGAGAGTTACAGTGAGAGTGACAGTGACAGTGAGAGTGACGGTGAGAGTTACAGTGAAATGTGAGAGCAACAATGAGAGTTACAGTGACAGTGAGTGTTACAGTGACAGTGAGATTGACAATGAGAGTTACAGTGACAGTGAGAGTGACAGTGAGAGTTACAGTGACAGTGAGAGTGACAATGAGAGTTACAGTGACAGTGAGAGTTACAGCAACAGTGAGAGTTATAGTGACAGTGAGAGCATCAATGAGAGTTACAGTGACAGTGAGAGCGACAATGAGAGTTACTGTGAAAGTGAGAGTGACAATGAGAGTTACAGTGACAGTGAGAGTGACAATGAGAGTTACAGTGACAGTGAGAGTGACGGTGAGAGTTACAGTGACAGTGAAAGTGACAGTGAGAGTTATAGTGACAGTGAGAGCGACAATGAGAGTTACAATGACAGCGAAAGCGACAGTGAGAGTTACAGTGAAAGTGAGAGCGACAATGATAGTTACAGTGACAGTGAGAGCGAAAGTGAGAATTACAGTGACAGTGAGGGCGACAATGTGATTTGCAGTGACAATGAGAGCGACAATGAGAGTTACAGTGACAGGGAGAACGAAAGTGAGAGTTACTGTGACAGTGAGAGCAAAAATGAGTGTTACAGTGACAGTGAGAGTGACAGTGAGAGCGAAAATGAGAGTTACAGTGACAGTGAGAGCGACAATGAGAGTTACAGTGACAGTGAGTTTGACAGTGAGAGCGACAGTGAGATTTACAGTGACAGTGAGAGTGACAATGAGAGTTACAGTGACAGTGAGAGTTACAGTGAGAGCGACAGTGAGATTTACAGTGACAGTGAGAGAGACAATGAGAGTTACAGTGACAGTGAGAGCGACAGTGAGAGTTACAGTGACAGTGAGAGTGATAGTGAGAGCAACAATGAGAGTTACAGTGACAGTGATTGCGACAATGAGTGTTACAGTGACAGTGAGAGCGACAATGAGAGATACAGTGACAGTGAGAGTGACAGTGAGAGCGACAATGAGAGTTACAGTGACAGTGAGAGCGACAATGAGAGTTACAGTGACAGAGAGTGTGACAGTGAGTGCGACAGTGGGAGTTACAGTGACAGTGAGACCGACAATGAGAGTTACTGTCACAGTGAGAGTGACAGTGAAAGTGACAGTGAGAGTGACAGTGAGAGCGACAATGAGAGTTACAGTGACAGTGAGAGTGACAGTGACAGTGAGAGTTACAGTGAGAGTTACAGTGAAATGTGAGTCGACAATGACAGTGAAAGTGACAGTGAGAGTTACAGTGACAGTGAGATGAACAATGAGTGTTACAGTGACAGTGAGAGCGACAATGAGAGTTACAGTGACAGTGAGAGTTACAGTGCAGTGAGCGTTACAGTGAGAGTGACAGTGACAGGGAGAGTGACAGTGAGAGTTACAGTGAAATGTGAGAGCGACAATGAGAGTTACAGTGACAGTGAGAGTTACAGTGACAGTGAGATCGACAATGAGAGTTACAGTGACAGTGAGAGTGACAGTGAGAGTAACAGTGACAGTGAGAGCGACAATGAGATTTACAGTGACAGTGAGAGTTACAGCAACAGTGAGAGTTACAGTGACAGTGAGAGCGACAATGAGAGTTACAGTCACAGTGAGAGTTACAGTGACAGTGAGAGTTACAGTGAGAGTGACAGTGACAGTGAGAGTGACAGTGAGAGTTACAGTGAAATGTGAGAGTGACAATGAGAGTTACAGTGACAGTGAGAGTTACATTGACAGTGAGATCGACAATGAGAGTTACAGTGATAGTGAGAGTGACAGTGAGAGTTACAGTGACAGTGAGAGCGACAATGAGAGTTACAGTGACAGTGAGAGTTACATCAACAGTGAGAGTTACAGTGACAGTGAGAGCGACAATGAGAGTTAAGGTGACAGTGAGAGTTACAGTGACAGTGAGAGTTACAGTGAGAGTGACAGTGACAGTGAGAGCGACAATGAGAGTTACAGTGACAGTGAGAGTGACAATGAGAGTTACAGTGACAGTGAGAGCGACAATGAGAGTTACAGTGACAGTGAGAGTGACAATGAGAGTTATAGTGTCAGTGAGAGCGACAAAGAGAGTTACAGTGACAGTGAGTGTGACAGTGAGAGCGACACTGGGAGCGACAATGAGAGCGACAGTGAGAGTGACAGTGAGAGTGAAGTGAGAGCGACAATGAGAGTTACAGTGACAGTGAGAGTGACAGTGAGAGTTACAGTGAAATGTGAGTCGACAATGACAGTTACAGTGACAGTGAGAGTTACAGTGACAGTGAGATCGACATGAGTGTTACAGTGACAGTGAGAGCGACAATGAGAGTTACAGTGACAGTGAGAGTTACAGTGACGGTGAGAGTGACAATGAGAGTGACAGTGACAGTGAGAGCGACAATGAGAGTTACAGTGACAGTGAGAGTTACAGTGACAGTGAGAGTTACAGTGAGAGTGACAGTGACAGTGAGAGTGACAGTGAGAGTTACAGTGAAATGTGAGTGCGACAGTGAGAGTTGCAGTGACAGTGAGAGCGACAATGAGAGTTACAGTGACAGTGAGAGTTACAGTGACAGTGAGAGTTACAGTGAGAGTGACAGTGACAGTGAGAGTGACGGTGAGAGTTACAGTGAAATGTGAGAGCAACAATGAGAGTTACAGTGACAGTGAGTGTTACAGTGACAGTGAGATTGACAATGAGAGTTACAGTGACAGTGAGAGTGACAGTGAGAGTTACAGTGACAGTGAGAGTGACAATGAGAGTTACAGTGACAGTGAGAGTTACAGCAACAGTGAGAGTTATAGTGACAGTGAGAGCATCAATGAGAGTTACAGTGAAAGTGAGAGCGACAATGAGAGTTACTGTGAAAGTGAGAGTGACAATGAGAGTTACAGTGACAGTGAGAGTGACAATGAGAGTTACAGTGACAGTGAGAGTGACGGTGAGAGTTACAGTGACAGTGAAAGTGACAGTGAGAGTTATAGTGACAGTGAGAGCGACAATGAGAGTTACAATGACAGCGAAAGCGACAGTGAGAGTTACAGTGAAAGTGAGAGCGACAATGATAGTTACAGTGACAGTGAGAGCGAAAGTGAGAATTACAGTGACAGTGAGGGCGACAATGTGATTTGCAGTGACAATGAGAGCGACAATGAGAGTTACAGTGACAGTGAGAACGAAAGTGAGAGTTACTGTGACAGTGAGAGCAAAAATGAGTGTTACAGTGACAGTGAGAGTGACAGTGAGAGCGAAAATGAGAGTTACAGTGACAGTGAGAGCGACAATGAGAGTTACAGTGACAGTGAGTTTGACAGTGAGAGCGACAATGAGAGTTACAGTGACAGTGAGAGCGACAGTGAGAGTTATAGTGACAGTGAGAGTGATAGTGAGAGCAACAATGAGAGTTACAGTGACAGTGATTGCGACAATGAGTGTTACAGTGACAGTGAGAGCGACAATGAGAGATACAGTGACAGTGAGAGTGACAGTGAGAGCGACAATGAGAGTTACAGTGACAGTGAGAGCGACAATGAGAGTTACAGTGACAGAGAGTGTGACAGTGAGTGCGACAGTGGGAGTTACAGTGACAGTGAGACCGACAATGAGAGTTACTGTCACAGTGAGAGTGACAGTGAAAGTGACAGTGAGAGTGACAGTGAGAGCGACAATGAGAGTTACAGTGACAGTGAGAGTGACAGTGACAGTGAGAGTTACAGTGAGAGTTACAGTGAAATGTGAGTCGACAATGACAGTGAAAGTGACAGTGAGAGTTACAGTGACAGTGAGATGAACAATGAGTGTTACAGTGACAGTGAGAGCGACAATGAGAGTTACAGTGACAGTGAGAGTTACAGTGCAGTGAGCGTTACAGTGAGAGTGACAGTGACAGGGAGAGTGACAGTGAGAGTTACAGTGAAATGTGAGAGCGACAATGAGAGTTACAGTGACAGTGAGAGTTACAGTGACAGTGAGATCGACAATGAGAGTTACAGTGACAGTGAGAGTGACAGTGAGAGTAACAGTGACAGTGAGAGCGACAATGAGATTTACAGTGACAGTGAGAGTTACAGCAACAGTGAGAGTTACAGTGACAGTGAGAGCGACAATGAGAGTTACAGTCACAGTGAGAGTTACAGTGACAGTGAGAGTTACAGTGAGAGTGACAGTGACAGTGAGAGTGACAGTGAGAGTTACAGTGAAATGTGAGAGTGACAATGAGAGTTACAGTGACAGTGAGAGTTACATTGACAGTGAGATCGACAATGAGAGTTACAGTGATAGTGAGAGTGACAGTGAGAGTTACAGTGACAGTGAGAGCGACAATGAGAGTTACAGTGACAGTGAGAGTTACATCAACAGTGAGAGTTACAGTGACAGTGAGAGCGACAATGAGAGTTAAGGTGACAGTGAGAGTTACAGTGACAGTGAGAGTTACAGTGAGAGTGACAGTGACAGTGAGAGTGACAGTGAGAGTTACAGTGAAATGTGAGAGCGACAATGAGAGTTACAGTGACAGTGAGAGTTACAGTGACAGTGAGATTGACAATGAGAGTTACAGTGACAGTGAGAGTGACAGTGAGAGTTACAGTGACAGTGAGAGCGACAATGAGAGTTACAGTGGCAGTGAGAGTTACAGCAACAGTGAGTGTTATAGCGACAGTGAGAGCAACAATGAGAGTTACAGTGACAGTGAGAGCGACAATGAGAGTTACAGTGACAGTGAGAGTGACAATGAGAGTTATAGTGTCAGTGAGAGCGACAAAGAGAGTTACAGTGACAGTGAGTGTGACAGTGAGAGCGACAGTGGGAGCGACAATGAGAGCGACAGTGAGAGTGACAGTGAGAGTGAAGTGAGAGCGACAATGAGAGTTACAGTGACAGTGAGAGTGACAGTGAGAGTTACAGTGAAATGTGAGTCGACAATGACAGTTACTGTGACAGTGAGAGTTACAGTGACAGTGAGATCGACAATGAGTGTTACAGTGACAGTGAGAGCGACAATGAGAGTTACAGTGACAGTGAGAGTTACAGTGACAGTGAGAGTGACAATGAGAGTGACAGTGACAGTGAGAGCGACAATGAGAGTTACAGTGACAGTGAGAGTTACAGTGACAGTGAGAGTTACAGTGAGAATGACAGTGACAGTGAGAGTGACAGTGAGAGTTACAGTGACAGTGAGAGTTACAGTGACAGTGAGAGTGACAATGAGAGTGACAGTGAGAACGACAATGAGAGTTACAGTGACAGTGAGTGTTACAGTGACAGTGAGAGTTACAGTGAGAGTGACAGTGACAGTGAGAGTGACAGTGAGAGTGACAGTGAAATGTGAGAGCGACAGTGAGAGTTACAGTGACAGTGAGAGTTACAGTGAAAGTGAGATCGACAATGAGAGTTACAGTGACAGTGAGAGTGACAGTGAGAGTTACAGTGACAGTGAGTGCGACAATGAGAGTTACAGTGACAGTGAGAGTGACAGCAACAGTTAGAGTTACAGTGACAGTGAGAGCGACAATGAGAGTTACAGTGACAGTGAGAGTTACAGTGACAGTGAGAGTTACAGTGAGAGTGACAGTGACAGTGAGATTGACGGTGAGAGTTACAGTGAAATGTGAGAGCGACAATGAGAGTTACAGTGACAGTGAGAGTTACAGTGACAGTGAGATTGACAATGAGAGTTACAGTGACAGTGAGAGTGACAGTGAGAGTTACAGTGACAGTGAGAGCGACAATGAGAGTTACAGTGACAGTGAGAGTTACAGCAACAGTGAGAGTTATAGTGACAGTGAGAGCATCAATGAGAGTTACAGTGACAGTGAGAGCGACAATGAGAGTTACTGTGAAAGTGAGAGTGACAATGAGAGTTACAGTGACAGTGAGAGTGACAATGAGAGTTACAGTGACAGTGAGAGTGACAGTGAGAGTTACAGTGACAGTGAAAGTGACAGTGAGAGTTATAGTGACAGTGAGAGCGACAATGAGAGTTACAATGACAGCGAAAGCGACAGTGAGAGTTACAGTGAAAGTGAGAGCGACAATGATAGTTACAGTGACAGTGAGAGTGACAGTGAGAGCAAAAGTGAGAATTACAGTGACAGTGAGAGCGACAATGAGAGTTACAGTGACACTGAGAGCGACAGTGAGAGTTACAGTGGCAGTGAGAGCGACAATGAGAGTTACAGTGACACTGAGAGCGACAATGAGAGTTACAGTGACAGTGAGAGCGACAATGAGAGTTACAGTGACTGTGAGAGTGACAATGAGAGTTATAGTGACAGCAAGAGTGACAGTGAGAGCGACAATGAGAGTTACAGTGACAGTGAGAGCCACAATGAGAGTTACAGTGACAGTGAGAGGGACAGAGAGAGCGACAATGAGAGTTACAGTGACAGTGAGAGCGACAGCGAGAGTTACAGTGTCAGTGAGAGTGACAGTGAGAGCGACAAGAGAGTTACAGTGTCAGTCAGATTGACAATGAAAGTTACAGTGACAGTGAGAGTGGCAGTGAGAGTTACACTGACAGTGAGATTGACAGTGAGTGTTGCAGTGAGGGTGACAGTGAGAGAGACAGTGAGACTTACACTGACAGTGAGAGCGACATTGAGAGTTACAGTGACTTTGAGAGTGACAGTGAGATTGACAGTGAGAGCGACAGTGAGAGTTACAGTGACAGTGAGAATGACAATGAGAGTTACAGTGACAGTGAGAGCGACATTGAGAGTTACAGTGACAGTGAGAGCGACATTGAGAGTTACAGTGACAGTGAGAGCGACAATGAGAGTTACAGTGACAGTGATAGTGACAGTGACAGCGAGATTGACAGTGAGAGTTACAGTGACAGTGAGAGCGGCAATGAGAGTTTCAGTGACAGTGAGAGTGACAGTGAGACTTACAGTGACAGTGACAGTGAGAGTTACAGTGACAGTGAGAGCGACAATGAGAGTTACAGTGACATTGACAGGGACAGTGAGAGCGACAATTACAGTTACAGTGCCAGTGAGAGTTACAGTGACAGTGAGAGTTACAGTGAGAGTTACAGTGACAGTGAGAGCGACAGTGAGAGTTACAGTGACAGTGAGAGTGACAATGAGAGTTACAGTGACAGTGAGAGCGACAATAAGAGTTACAGTGTCAGTGAGAGCGACAATGAGTGTTACAGTGATGTGAGAGTGAGAGTGACAGTGACAGTGAGAGGGACAATGAGTGTTACAGTGACAGTGAGAGTGACAGTGAGAGTTACAGTGACAGTGATAGTGACAATGAGAGTTGCAGTGACAGTGAGTGCGACAGTAAGAGTTACAGTGACAGTAAGAGTGACAGTGAGAGTTACAGTGACAGTGAGAGTGACAATGATAGATGCAGTGACAGTGAGAGCGACAATGAGAGTTACAGTGACAGTGAGAGCGACAGTGAGAGTTACAGTGACAGTGATAGTGACAATGAGAGTTGCAGTGACAGTGAGAGCGACAGTAAGAGTTACAGTGACAGTAAGAGTGACAGTGAGAGTTACAGTGACAGTGAGAGTGACAATGAGAGATGCAGTGACAGTGAGAGCGACAATGAGTGTTACAGTGACAGTGAGAGCGACAGTGAGAGTGACAATGAGAGTTACAGTGACAGCGAGAGCGACAATGAGAGTTACAGTGACAGTGAGAGTGACAGTGAGAGTTACAGTAACAGTGAGAGCGACAATGTGAGTTAGAGTGACAGTGAGAGTTACAGTGACAGCGAGAGTGACAGTGAGAGTTCCAGTGGCAGTGACAGTGAGAGTTACAGTGACAGTGAGAGCGACAATGAGAGTTTCAGTGACAGTGAGAGTGACAGTGAGAGTTACAGTGACAGTGACAGTGTGATTAACAGTGACAGTGAGAGCGACAATGAGAGTTACAGTGACATTGAGAGTTACAGTGACAGTGAGAGCGACAATGAGAGTTACAGTGACAGTGAGAGTTACAGTGACAGTGAGAGCGACATTGAGAGTTACAGTGACAGTGAGAGCGACAGTGAAAGATACAGTGACAGTGAGAGTGACAATTAGAGTTACAGTGACAATGAGAGTGACAGTGAGAGTTACAGTGACAGTGAGAGCGACAATGAGAGTTACAGTGTCAGTGAGTTTGACAATGAGTGTTACAGTGACAGTGAGAGCGACAATGAGAGTTACAGTGACAGTGAGAGCGACAGTGAGAGTTACAGTGATAGTGAGAGTGACAGTGAGAGCGACAATGAGAGTTACAGTGGCAGTGAGAGCGACAATGAGAGTTACAGTGACAGTTAGAGGGACAGAGAGAGCGACAATGAGAGTTACAGTGACAGTGAGAGCGACAGCGAGAGTTACAGTGTCAGTGAGAGTGACAGTGAGAGCGACAAGGAGAGTTACAGTGACAGTCAGATTGACAATGAGAGCTACAGTGACAGTCAGAGTGACAGTGAGAGTTACACTGACAGTGAGATTGACAGTGAGAGTTACAGTGAGGGTGACAGTGAGAGAGATAGTGAGACTTACAGTGACAGTGAGAGCGACATTGAGAGTTACAATGACTTTGAGAGTGACAGTGAGTGTGACAGTGAGAGCGACAGTGAGAGTTACAGTGACAGTGAGAATGACAATGAGAGTTACAGTGACAGTGAGAGCGACATTGAGAGTTACAGTGAAAGTGAGAGCGACATTGAGAGTTACAGTGACAGTGAGAGCGAGAATGAGAGTTACAGTGACAGTGATAGTGACAGTGACAGCGAGATTGACAGTGAGAGTTACAGTGACAGTGAGAGCGTCAATGAGAGTTTCAGTGACAGTGAGAGTGACAGTGAGACTTACAGTGACAGTGACAGTGAGAATTACAGTGACAGTGAGAGCGACAATGAGAGTTACAGTGACAGTGAGAGTTACAGTGACAGTGAGAGCGACAATGACAGTTACAGTGCCAGTGAGAGTTACAGTGACAGTGAGAGCGACAGTGAGAGTTACAGTGACAGTGAGAGCGACAGTGAGAGTTACAGTGACAGTGAGAGTGACAATGAGAGTTACAGTGACAGTGAGAGTTACAGTGACAGTGAGAGCGACAATAAGAGTTACAGTGTCAGTGAGAGTGACAATGAGTGTTACAGTGACAGTGAGAGTGAGAGTGACAGTGACAGTGAGAGGGACAATGAGTGTTACAGTGACAGTGAGAGTGACAGTGAGAGTTACAGTGACAGTGATAGTGACAATGAGAGTTGCAGTGACAGTGAGTGCGACAGTAAGAGTTACAGTGACAGTAAGAGTGACAGTGAGAGTTACAGTGACAGTGAGAGTGACGATGAGAGATGCAGTGACAATGAGAGCGACAATGAGAGTTACAGTGTCAGTGAGAGCGACAGTGAGAGTGACAATGAGAGTTACAGTGACAGTGAGAGCGACAATGAGAGTTACAGTGACAGTGAGAGTGACAGTGAGAGTTACAGTAACAGTGAGAGCGACAATGTAAGTTAGAGTGACAGTGAGAGTTACAGTGACAGCGAGAGTGACAGTGAGAGTTCCAGTGACAGTGACAGTGAGAGTTACAGTGACAGTGATAGCGACAATGAGAGTTTCAGTGACAGTGAGAGTGACAGTGAGAGTTACAGTGACAGTGACAGTGAGATTTACAGTGACAGTGAGAGCGACAATGAGAGTTACAGTGACAGTGAGAGTTACAGTGAAAGTGAGAGCGACAATGAGAGTTACAGTGACAGTGAGAGTGACAGTGAGAGCAAAAGTGAGAATTACAGTGACAGTGAGAGCGACAATGAGAGTTACAGTGACACTGAGAGCGACAGTGAGAGTTACAGTGGCAGTGAGAGCGACAATGAGAGTTACAGTGACACTGAGAGCGACAATGAGAGTTACAGTGACAGTGAGAGCGACAATGAGAGTTACAGTGACTGTGAGAGTGACAATGAGAGTTATAGTGACAGCAAGAGTGACAGTGAGAGCGACAATGAGAGTTACAGTGACAGTGAGAGCCACAATGAGAGTTACAGTGACAGTGAGAGGGACCGAGAGAGCGACAATGAGAGTTACAGTGACAGTGAGAGCGACAGCGAGAGTTACAGTGTCAGTGAGAGTGACAGTGAGAGCGACAAGAGAGTTACAGTGTCAGTCAGATTGACAATGAAAGTTACAGTGACAGTGAGAGTGGCAGTGAGAGTTACACTGACAGTGAGATTGACAGTGAGTGTTGCAGTGAGGGTGACAGTGAGAGAGACAGTGAGACTTACACTGACAGTGAGAGCGACATTGAGAGTTACAGTGACTTTGAGAGTGACAGTGAGATTGACAGTGAGAGCGACAGTGAGAGTTACAGTGACAGTGAGAATGACAATGAGAGTTACAGTGACAGTGAGAGCGACATTGAGAGTTACAGTGACAGTGAGAGCGACATTGAGAGTTACAGTGACAGTGAGAGCGACAATGAGAGTTACAGTGACAGTGATAGTGACAGTGACAGCGAGATTGACAGTGAGAGTTACAGTGACAGTGAGAGCGGCAATGAGAGTTTCAGTGACAGTGAGAGTGACAGTGAGACTTACAGTGACAGTGACAGTGAGAGTTACAGTGACAGTGAGAGCGACAATGAGAGTTACAGTGACATTGACAGGGACAGTGAGAGCGACAATTACAGTTACAGTGCCAGTGAGAGTTACAGTGACAGTGAGAGTTACAGTGAGAGTTACAGTGACAGTGAGAGCGACAGTGAGAGTTACAGTGACAGTGAGAGTAACAATGAGAGTTACAGTGACAGTGAGAGCGACAATAAGAGTTACAGTGTCAGTGAGAGCGACAATGAGTGTTACAGTGATGTGAGAGTGAGAGTGACAGTGACAGTGAGAGGGACAATGAGTGTTACAGTGACAGTGAGAGTGACAGTGAGAGTTACAGTGACAGTGATAGTGACAATGAGAGTTGCAGTGACAGTGAGTGCGACAGTAAGAGTTACAGTGACAGTAAGAGTGACAGTGAGAGTTACAGTGACAGTGAGAGTGACAATGATAGATGCAGTGACAGTGAGAGCGACAATGAGAGTTACAGTGACAGTGAGAGCGACAGTGAGAGTTACAGTGACAGTGATAGTGACAATGAGAGTTGCAGTGACAGTGAGAGCGACAGTAAGAGTTACAGTGACAGTAAGAGTGACAGTGAGAGTTACAGTGACAGTGAGAGTGACAATGAGAGATGCAGTGACAGTGAGAGCGACAATGAGTGTTACAGTGACAGTGAGAGCGACAGTGAGAGTGACAATGAGAGTTACAGTGACAGCGAGAGCGACAATGAGAGTTACAGTGACAGTGAGAGTGACAGTGAGAGTTACAGTAACAGTGAGAGCGACAATGTGAGTTAGAGTGACAGTGAGAGTTACAGTGACAGCGAGAGTGACAGTGAGAGTTCCAGTGGCAGTGACAGTGAGAGTTACAGTGACAGTGAGAGCGACAATGAGAGTTTCAGTGACAGTGAGAGTGACAGTGAGAGTTACAGTGACAGTGACTGTGTGATTAACAGTGACAGTGAGAGCGACAATGAGAGTTACAGTGACATTGAGAGTTACAGTGACAGTGAGAGCGACAATGAGAGTTACAGTGACAGTGAGAGTTACAGTGACAGTGAGAGCGACATTGAGAGTTACAGTGACAGTGAGAGCGACAGTGAGAGATACAGTGACAGTGAGAGTGACAATTAGAGTTACAGTGACAATGAGAGTGACAGTGAGAGTTACAGTGACAGTGAGAGCGACAATGAGAGTTACAGTGTCAGTGAGTTTGACAATGAGTGTTACAGTGACAGTGAGAGCGACAATGAGAGTTACAGTGACAGTGAGAGCGACAGTGAGAGTTACAGTGATAGTGAGAGTGACAGTGAGAGCGACAATGAGAGTTACAGTGGCAGTGAGAGCGACAATGAGAGTTACAGTGACAGTTAGAGGGACAGAGAGAGCGACAATGAGAGTTACAGTGACAGTGAGAGCGACAGCGAGAGTTACAGTGTCAGTGAGAGTGACAGTGAGAGCGACAAGGAGAGTTACAGTGACAGTCAGATTGACAATGAGAGCTACAGTGACAGTCAGAGTGACAGTGAGAGTTACACTGACAGTGAGATTGACAGTGAGAGTTACAGTGAGGGTGACAGTGAGAGAGATAGTGAGACTTACAGTGACAGTGAGAGCGACATTGAGAGTTACAATGACTTTGAGAGTGACAGTGAGTGTGACAGTGAGAGCGACAGTGAGAGTTACAGTGACAGTGAGAATGACAATGAGAGTTACAGTGACAGTGAGAGCGACATTGAGAGTTACAGTGAAAGTGAGAGCGACATTGAGAGTTACAGTGACAGTGAGAGCGAGAATGAGAGTTACAGTGACAGTGATAGTGACAGTGACAGCGAGATTGACAGTGAGAGTTACAGTGACAGTGAGAGCGTCAATGAGAGTTTCAGTGACAGTGAGAGTGACAGTGAGACTTACAGTGACAGTGACAGTGAGAATTACAGTGACAGTGAGAGCGACAATGAGAGTTACAGTGACAGTGAGAGTTACAGTGACAGTGAGAGCGACAATGACAGTTACAGTGCCAGTGAGAGTTACAGTGACAGTGAGAGCGACAGTGAGAGTTACAGTGACAGTGAGAGCGACAGTGAGAGTTACAGTGACAGTGAGAGTGACAATGAGAGTTACAGTGACAGTGAGAGTTACAGTGACAGTGAGAGCGACAATAAGAGTTACAGTGTCAGTGAGAGTGACAATGAGTGTTACAGTGACAGTGAGAGTGAGAGTGACAGTGACAGTGAGAGGGACAATGAGTGTTACAGTGACAGTGAGAGTGACAGTGAGAGTTACAGTGACAGTGATAGTGACAATGAGAGTTGCAGTGACAGTGAGTGCGACAGTAAGAGTTACAGTGACAGTAAGAGTGACAGTGAGAGTTACAGTGACAGTGAGAGTGACGATGAGAGATGCAGTGACAATGAGAGCGACAATGAGAGTTACAGTGTCAGTGAGAGCGACAGTGAGAGTGACAATGAGAGTTACAGTGACAGTGAGAGCGACAATGAGAGTTACAGTGACAGTGAGAGTGACAGTGAGAGTTACAGTAACAGTGAGAGCGACAATGTAAGTTAGAGTGACAGTGAGAGTTACAGTGACAGCGAGAGTGACAGTGAGAGTTCCAGTGACAGTGACAGTGAGAGTTACAGTGACAGTGATAGCGACAATGAGAGTTTCAGTGACAGTGAGAGTGACAGTGAGAGTTACAGTGACAGTGACAGTGAGATTTACAGTGACAGTGAGAGCGACAATGAGAGTTACAGTGACAGTGAGAGTTACAGTGAAAGTGAGAGCGACAATGAGAGTTACAGTGACAGTGAGAGTTACAGTGACAGTGAGAGCGACATTGAGAGTTACAGTGACAGTGAGAGCGACAGTGAGAGTTACAGTGACAGTGAGAGTGACAATTAGAGTTACAGTGACAGTGAGAGTGACAGTGAGAGTTACAGTGACAGTGAGAGCGACAATGAGATTTACAGTGTCAGTGAGTTTGACAACGAGTGTTACAGTGACAGTGAGAGCGACAATGAGAGTTACAGTGACAGTGAGAGCGACAGTGAGAGTTACAGTGATAGTGAGAGTGACACTGAGAGCGACAATGAGAGTTACAGTGACAGTGAGAGCGACAATGAGAGTTACAGTGACAGTGAGAGGGACAGAGAGAGCGACAATGAGAGTTACAGTGACAGTGAGAGCGACAGCGAGAGTTACAGTGTCAGTGAGAGTGACAGTGAGAGCGACAATGACAGTTACAGTGACAGTCAGATTGACAATGAGAGTTACAGTGACAGTGAGAGTGACAGTGAGAGTTACACTGACAGTGAGATTGACAGTGAGAGTTACAGTGAGGGTGACAGTGAGAGAGACAGTGAGACTTACAGTGACAGTGAGAGCGACCTTGAGATTTACAGTGACAGCGAGAGTGACAGTGAGAGTGACAGGGAGAGCGACAGTGAGAGTTACAGTGACAGTGAGAGCGACAATGAGAGTTACAGTGACAGTGAGAGCGACATTGAGAGTTACAGTGACAGTGAGAGCGACATTGAGAGCTACAGTGACAGTGAGAGCGACAATGAGAGTTACAGTGACAGTGATAGTGACAGTGACAGCGAGAGTGACAGTCAGAGTTACAGTGACAGTGAGAGTGACAATGAGAGTTACAGTGACAGTGAGAGTTACAGTGACAGTGAGAGCGACAATGAGAGTTACAGTGACAGTGAGAGCGACAATGAGTGTTACAGTGACAGTGAGAGTGAGAGTGATAGTGACAGTGAGAGGGACAATGTGTGTTACAGTGACAGTGAGAGTGACAGTGAGAGTTACAGTGACAGTGATACTGACAATGAGAGTTGCAGTGACAGTGAGAGCGACAGTAAGTGTTACAGTGACAGTAAGAGTGACAGTGAGAGTTACAGTGACCGTGAGAGTGACAATGAGCGATGCAGTGACAGTGAGAGCGACAATGAGAGTTACAGTCACAGTGAGAGCGACAGTGAGAGTGACAATGAGAGTTACAGTGACAGTGAGAGCGACAATGTGAGTTAGAGTGACAGTGAGAGTTACAGTGACAGCGAGAGTGACAGTGAGAGTTCCAGTGACAGTGACAGTGAGAGTTACAGTGACAGTGAGAGCGACAATGAGAGTTTCAGTGACAGTGAGAGTGACAGTGAGAGTTACAGTGACAGTGACAGTGAGATTTACAGTGACAGTGAGAGCGACAATGAGAGTTACAGTGACAGTGAGAGTTACAGTGACAGTGAGAGCGACAATGAGAGTTACAGTGACAGTGAGAGCGACAATGAGAGTTTCAGTGACAGTGAGAGTGACAGTGAGAGTTACAGTGACAGTGACAGTGAGATTAACAGTGACAGTGAGAGCGACAATGAGAGTTACAGTGACAGTGAGAGTTACAGTGACAGTGAGAGCGACAATGAGAGTTACAGTGACAGTGAGAGTGACAGTGAGAGTTACAGTAACAGTGAGAGCGACAATGTGAGTTAGAGTGACAGTGAGAGTTACAGTGACAGCGAGAGTGACAGTGAGAGTTCCAGTGACAGTGACAGTGAGAGTTACAGTGACAGTGAGGGCGACAATGAGAGTTTCAGTGACAGTGAGAGTGACAGTGAGAGTTACAGTGACAGTGACAGTGAGATTTACAGTGACAGTGAGAGCGACAATGAGAGTTACAGTGACAGTGAGAGTTACAGTGACAGTGAGAGCGACAATGAGTGTTACAGTGACGGTGAGAGTTACAGTGACAGTGAGAGCGACATTGAGAGTTACAGTGACAGTGAGAGCGACAGTGAGAGTTACAGTGACAGTGAGAGTGACAATTAGTGTTACAGTGACAGTGAGAGTGACATTGAGAGTTACATTGACAGTGAGAGCGACAATGAGAGTTACAGTGTCAGTGAGAGTGACAATGAGTGTTACAGTGACATTGAGGGCGACAATGAGAGTTAAAAGTGACAGTGAGAGTTACAGTGATAGTGAGAGTGACAGTGAGAGCGACAATGAGAGTTACAGTGACAGTGAGAGCGACAATGAGAGTTACAGTGACAGTGAGAGGGACAGAGAGAGCGACAATGAGAGTTACAGTGACAGTGAGAGTGACAGCGAGAGTTACAGTTTCAGTGAGAGTGACAGTGAGAGCGACAATGAGAGTTACAGTGACAGTCAGATTGACAATGAGAGTTACAGTGACAGTCAGAGTGACAGTGAGAGTTACACTGACAGTGAGATTGACAGTGAGAGTTACAGTGAGAGTGACAGTGAGAGAGACAGTGAGACTTACAGTGACAGTGAGAGCGACCTTGCGATTTACAGTGACAGCGAGAGTGACAGTGAGAGTGACAGTGAGAGCGACATTGAGAGTTACAGTGACAGTGAGAGCGACAATGAGAGTTACAGTGACAGTGAGAGCGACATTGAGAGTTACAGTGACAGTGAGAGTTACACTGACAGTGAGATTGACAGTGAGAGTTACAGTGAGGGTGACAGTGAGAGAGATAGTGAGACTTACAGTGACAGTGAGAGCGACATTGAGAGTTACAATGACTTTGAGAGTGACAGTGAGTGTGACAGTGAGAGCGACAGTGAGAGTTACAGTGACAGTGAGAATGACAATGAGAGTTACAGTGACAGTGAGAGCGACATTGAGAGTTACAGTGAAAGTGAGAGCGACATTGAGAGTTACAGTGACAGTGAGAGCGAGAATGAGAGTTACAGTGACAGTGATAGTGACAGTGACAGCGAGATTGACAGTGAGAGTTACAGTGACAGTGAGAGCGTCAATGAGAGTTTCAGTGACAGTGAGAGTGACAGTGAGACTTACAGTGACAGTGACAGTGAGAATTACAGTGACAGTGAGAGCGACAATGAGAGTTACAGTGACAGTGAGAGTTACAGTGACAGTGAGAGCGACAATGACAGTTACAGTGCCAGTGAGAGTTACAGTGACAGTGAGAGCGACAGTGAGAGTTACAGTGACAGTGAGAGCGACAGTGAGCGTTACAGTGACAGTGAGAGTGACAATGAGAGTTACAGTGACAGTGAGAGTTACAGTGACAGTGAGAGCGACAATAAGAGTTACAGTGTCAGTGAGAGTGACAATGAGTGTTACAGTGACAGTGAGAGTGAGAGTGACAGTGACAGTGAGAGGGACAATGAGTGTTACAGTGACAGTGAGAGTGACAGTGAGAGTTACAGTGACAGTGATAGTGACAATGAGAGTTGCAGTGACAGTGAGTGCGACAGTAAGAGTTACAGTGACAGTAAGAGTGACAGTGAGAGTTACAGTGACAGTGAGAGTGACAATGAGAGATGCAGTGACAGTGAGAGCGACAATGAGAGTTACAGTGTCAGTGAGAGGGACAATGAGTGTTACAGTGACAGTGAGAGTGACAGTGAGAGTTACAGTGACAGTGATAGTGACAATGAGAGTTACAGTGACAGTGAGAGCGACAATGAGAGTTACAGTGACAGTGAGAGTGACAGTGAGAGTTACAGTAACAGTGAGAGCGACAATGTAAGTTAGAGTGACAGTGAGAGTTACAGTGACAGCGAGAGTGACAGTGAGAGTTCCAGTGACAGTGACAGTGAGAGTTACAGTGACAGTGATAGCGACAATGAGAGTTTCAGTGACAGTGAGAGTGACAGTGAGAGTTACAGTGACAGTGACAGTGAGATTTACAGTGACAGTGAGAGCGACAATGAGAGTTACAGTGACAGTGAGAGTTATAGTGAAAGTGAGAGCGACAATGAGAGTTACAGTGACAGTGAGAGTTACAGTGACAGTGAGAGCGACATTGAGAGTTACAGTGACAGTGAGAGCGACAGTGAGAGTTACAGTGACAGTGAGAGTGACAATTAGAGTTACAGTGACAGTGAGAGTGACAGTGAGAGTTACAGTGACAGTGAGAGCGACAATGAGATTTACAGTGTCAGTGAGTTTGACAATGAGTGTTACAGTGACAGTGAGAGCGACAATGAGAGTTACAGTGACAGTGAGAGCGACAGTGAGAGTTACAGTGATAGTGAGAGTGACAGTGAGAGCGACAATGAGAGTTACAGTGACAGTGAGAGCGACAATGAGAGTTACAGTGACAGTGAGAGGGACAGAGAGAGCGACAATGAGAGTTACAGTGACAGTGAGAGCGACAGCGAGAGTTACAATGTCAGTGAGAGTGACAGTGAGAGCGACAATGAGAGTTACAGTGACAGTCAGATTGACAATGAGAGTTACAGTGACAGTCAGAGTGACAGTGAGAGTTACACTGACAGTGAGATTGACAGTGAGAGTTACAGTGAGGGTGACAGTGAGAGAGACAGTGAGACTTACAGTGACAGTGAGAGCGACCTTGAGATTTACAGTGACAGCGAGAGTGACAGTGAGAGTGACAGTGAGAGCGACAGTGAGAGTTACAGTGACAGTGAGAGCGACAATGAGAGTTACAGTGACAGTGAGAGCGACATTGAGAGTTACAGTGACAGTGAGAGCGACATTGAGAGCTACAGTGACAGTGAGAGCGACAATGAGAGTTACAGTGACAGTGATAGTGACAGTGACAGCGAGAGTGACAGTCAGAGTTACAGTGACAGTGAGAGTGACAATGAGAGTTACAGTGACAGTGAGAGTTACAGTGACAGTGAGAGCGACAATGAGAGTTACAGTGACAGTGAGAGCGACAATGAGTGTTACAGTGACAGTGAGAGTGACAGTGAGAGTTACAGTGACAGTGATACTGACAATGAGAGTTGCAGTGACAGTGAGAGCGACAGTAAGTGTTACAGTGACAGTAAGAGTGACAGTGAGAGTTACAGTGACCGTGAGAGTGACAATGAGAGATGCAGTGACAGTGAGAGCGACAATGAGAGTTACAGTCACAGTGAGAGCGACAGTGAGAGTGACAATGAGAGTTACAGTGACAGTGAGAGCGACAATGAGAGTTACAGTGACAGTGAGAGTGACAGTGAGAGTTACAGTAACAGTGAGAGCGACAATGTGAGTTAGAGTGACAGTGAGAGTTACAGTGACAGCGAGAGTGACAGTGAGAGTTCCAGTGACAGTGACAGTGAGAGTTACAGTGACAGTGAGAGCGACAATGAGAGTTTCAGTGACAGTGAGAGTGACAGTGAGAGTTACAGTGACAGTGACAGTGAGATTTACAGTGACAGTGAGAGCGACAATGAGAGTTACAGTGACAGTGAGAGTTACAGTGACAGTGAGAGCGACAATGAGAGTTACAGTGACAGTGAGAGTTACAGTGACAGTGAGAGCGACATTGAGAGTTACAGTGACAGTGAGAGCGACAGTGAGAGTTACAGTGACAGTGAGAGTGACAATTAGTGTTACAGTGACAGTGAGAGTGACATTGAGAGTTACAGTGACAGTGAGAGCGACAATGAGAGTTACAGTGTCAGTGAGAGTGACAATGAGTGTTACAGTGACATTGAGAGCGACCATGAGAGTTACAGTGACAGTGAGAGTTACAGTGATAGTGAGAGTGACAGTGAGAGCGACAATGAGAGTTACAGTGACAGTGAGAGCGACAATGAGAGTTACAGTGACAGTGAGAGGGACAGAGAGAGCGACAATGAGGGTTACAGTGACAGTGAGAGTGACAGCGAGAGTTACAGTTTCAGTGAGAGTGACAGTGAGAGCGACAATGAGAGTTACAGTGACAGTTAGATTGACAATGAGAGTTACAGTGACAGTCAGAGTGACAGTGAGAGTTACAGTGACCGTGAGAGTGACAATGAGAGATGCAGTGACAGTGAGAGCGACAATGAGAGTTGCAGTCACAGTGAGAGCGACAGTGAGAGTGACAATGAGAGTTACAGTGACAGTGAGAGCGACAATGAGAGTTACAGTGACAGTGAGAGTGACAGTGAGAGTTACAGTAACAGTGAGAGCGACAATGTGAGTTAGAGTGACAGTGAGAGTTACAGTGACAGCGAGAGTGACAGTGAGAGTTCCAGTGACAGTGACAGTGAGAGTTACAGTGACAGTGAGAGCGACAATGAGAGTTTCAGTGACAGTGAGAGTGACAGTGAGAGTTACAGTGACAGTGACAGTGAGATTTACAGTGACAGTGAGAGCGACAATGAGAGTTACAGTGACAGTGAGAGTTACAGTGACAGTGAGAGCGACAATGAGAGTTACAGTGACAGTGAGAGTTACAGTGACAGTGAGAGCGACATTGAGAGTTACAGTGACAGTGAGAGCGACAGTGAGAGTTACAGTGACAGTGAGAGTGACAATTAGTGTTACAGTGACAGTGAGAGTGACATTGAGAGTTACAGTGACAGTGAGTGCGACAATGAGAGTTACAGTGTCAGTGAGAGTGACAATGAGTGTTACAGTGACATTGAGAGCGACCATGAGAGTTACAGTGACAGTGAGAGTTACAGTGATAGTGAGAGTGACAGTGAGAGCGACAATGAGAGTTACAGTGACAGTGAGAGCGACAATGAGAGTTACAGTGACAGTGAGAGGGACAGAGAGAGCGACAATGAGGGTTACAGTGACAGTGAGAGTGACAGCGAGAGTTACAGTTTCAGTGAGAGTGACAGTGAGAGCGACAATGAGAGTTACAGTGACAGTTAGATTGACAATGAGAGTTACAGTGACAGTCAGAGTGACAGTGAGAGTTACACTGACAGTGAGATTGACAGTGAGAGTTACAGTGAGAGTGACAGTGAGAGAGACAGTGAGACTTACAGTGACAGTGAGAGCGACGTTGAGAGTTACAGTGACAGTGAGAGCGACAATGAGAGTTACAGTGACAGTGAGAGCGACATTGAGAGTTACAGTGACAGTGAGAGCGACAATGAGAGTTACAGTGACAGTGAGAGCGACATTGAGGGTTACAGTGACAGTGAGAGCGACATTGAGAGCTACAGTGACAGTGAGAGCGACAATGAGAGTTACAGTGACAGTGATAGTGACAGTGACATCGAGAGTGACAGTCAGAGTTACAGTGACAGTGAGAGCGACAATGAGAGTTTCAGTGACAGTGAGAGTGACAGTGAGAGTTACAGTGACAGTGACAGTGAGGGTTGTAGTGACAGTGAGAGTTACAGTGACAGTGAGAGCCACAATGACAGTTACAGTGACAGTGAGATTTACAGTGACAGTGAGAGCGACAATGAGAGTTACAGTGACAGTGAGAGTTACAGTGACAGTGAGAGCGACAGTGAGAGTTACAGTGACAGTGAGAGCGACAGTGAGAGTTACAGTGACAGTGAGAGTGACAATGAGAGTTACAGTGACAGTGAGAGCGACAATGAGAGTTACAGTGACCGTGAGAGTGACAATGAGAGATGCAGTGACAGTGAGAGCGACAATGAGAGTTACAGTCACAGTGAGAGCGACAGTGAGAGTGACAATGAGAGTTACAGTGACAGTGAGAGCGACAATGAGAGTTACAGTGACAGTGAGAGTGACAGTGAGAGTTACAGTAACAGTGAGAGCGACAATGTGAGTTAGAGTGACAGTGAGAATTACAGTGACAGCGAGAGTGACAGTGAGAGTTCCAGTGACAGTGACAGTGAGAGTTACAGTGACAGTGAGAGCGACAATGAGAGTTTCAGTGACAGTGAGAGTGACAGTGAGAGTTACAGTGACAGTGACAGTGAGATTTACAGTGACAGTGAGAGCGACAATGAGAGTTACAGTGACAGTGAGAGTTACAGTGACAGTGAGAGCGACAATGAGAGTTACAGTGACAGTGAGAGTTACAGTGACAGTGAGAGCGACATTGAGAGTTACAGTGACAGTGAGAGCGACAGTGAGAGTTACAGTGACAGTGAGAGTGACAATTAGTGTTACAGTGACAGTGAGAGTGACATTGAGAGTTACAGTGACAGTGAGAGCGACAATGAGAGTTACAGTGTCAGTGAGAGTGACAATGAGTGTTACAGTGACATTGAGAGCGACCATGAGAGTTACAGTGACAGTGAGAGTTACAGTGATAGTGAGAGTGACAGTGAGAGCGACAATGAGAGTTACAGTGACAGTGAGAGCGACAATGAGAGTTACAGTGACAGTGAGAGGGACAGAGAGAGCGACAATGAGGGTTACAGTGACAGTGAGAGTGACAGCGAGAGTTACATTTTCAGTGAGAGTGACAGTGAGAGCGACAATGAGAGTTACAGTGACAGTTAGATTGACAATGAGAGTTACAGTGACAGTCAGAGTGACAGTGAGAGTTACACTGACAGTGAGATTGACAGTGAGAGTTACAGTGAGAGTGACAGTGAGAGAGACAGTGAGACTTACAGTGACAGTGAGAGCGACCTTGCGATTTACAGTGACAGCGAGAGTGACAGTGAGAGTGACAGTGAGAGCGACGTTGAGAGTTACAGTGACAGTGAGAGCGACAATGAGAGTTACAGTGACAGTGAGAGTGACATTGAGAGTTACAGTGACAGTGAGAGCGACAATGAGAGTTACAGTGACAGTGAGAGCGACATTGAGGGTTACAGTGACAGTGAGAGCGACATTGAGAGCTACAGTGACAGTGAGAGCGACAATGAGAGTTACAGTGACAGTGATAGTGACAGTGACAGCGAGAGTGACAGTCAGAGTTACAGTGACAGTGAGAGCGACAATGAGAGTTTCAGTGACAGTGAGAGTGACAGTGAGAGTTACAGTGACAGTGACAGTGAGGGTTGTAGTGACAGTGAGAGTTACAGTGACAGTGAGAGCCACAATGACAGTTACAGTGACAGTGAGATTTACAGTGACAGTGAGAGCGACAATGAGAGTTACAGTGACAGTGAGAGTTACAGTGACAGTGAGAGCGACAGTGAGAGTTACAGTGACAGTGAGAGCGACAGTGAGAGTTACAGTGACAGTGAGAGTGACAATGAGAGTTACAGTGACAGTGAGAGCGACAATGAGAGTTACAGTGATAGTGAGAGCGACAATGAGTGCTACAGTTACAGTGACAGTGAGATTTACAGTGACAGTGTGAGCGACAATGATAGTTACAGTGACAGTGAGAGTTACAGTGACAGTGAGAGCGACAGTGAGAGTTACAGTGACAGTGAGAGCGACAGTGAGAGTTACAGTGACAGTGAGAGTGACAATGAGAGTTACCGTGACAGTGAGAGTTAAAGTGACAGTGAGAGCGACAGTGAGAGTTACAGTGATAGTGAGAGTGACAGTGAGAGCGACAATGAGAGTTACAGTGACAGTGAGAGCGACAATCAGAGTTACAGTGACATTGAGAGGGACAGAGAGAGCGACAATGAAAGTTACAGTGACAGTGAGAGCGACAGCGAGAGTTACAGTGTCAGTGAGAGTGACAGTGAGTGCGACAATGAGAGTTACAGTGACAGTCAGATTGACAATGAGAGTTACAGTGGCAGTCAGAGTGACAGTGAGAGTTACACGGACAGTGAGATTGACAGTGAGAGTTACAGTGAGGGTGACAGTGAGAGAGACAGTAAGACTTACAGTGACAGTGAGAGCGACCTTGAGAGTTACTGTGACAGTGAGAGTGACAGTGAGAGTGACAGTGAGAGCGACAGTGAGAGTTACAGTGACAGTGAGAGCGACAATGAGGGTTACAGTGACAGTGAGAGCGACATTGAGATTTACAGTGACAATGAGAGCGACATTGAGAGTTACAGTGACAGTGAGAGCGAAAATGAGAGTTACAGTGACATTGATAGTGACAGTGACAGCGAGAGTGACAGTGAGAGTTACAGTGACTGTGAGAGCGACAATGAGAGTTTCAGTGACAGTGAGAGTGACAGTGAGCGTTACAGTGACAGTGACAGTGAGAGTTATAGTGACAGTGAGAGCGACAATGAGAGTTACAGTGACAGTGAGAGTTACAGTGACAGTGAGAGCGACAATGACAGTTACAGTGACAGTGAGATTTACAGTGACAGTGAGAGCGACAATGAGAGTTACAGTGACAGTGAGAGTTACAGTGACAGTGAGAGCGACAGTGAGAGTTACAGTTACAGTGAGGGCAACAGTGAGAGTTACAGTGACAGTGAGAGTGACAATGAGAGATACAGTGACAGTGAGAGTTACAGTGACAGTGAGAGCAACAATGAGAGTTACAGTGACAGTGAGAGCGACAATGAGTGCTACAGTGACAGTGAGAGTGAGAGTGATAGTGACAGTGAGAGTGAAAATGAGAGTTACAGTGACAGTGAGAGTGACAGTGAGAGTTACAGTGACAGTGATAGTGACAATGAGAGTTGCAGTGACAGTGAGAGCGACAGTGAGAGTTACAGTGACAGTAAGAGTGACAGTGAGAGTTACAGTGACAGTGAGAGTGACAATGAGAGATGCAGTGACAGTGAGAGCGACAATGAGAGTTACAGTGACAGTGAGAGCGACAGTGAGAGTGACAATGAGAGTTACAGTGACAGTGAGAGCGACAATGAGAGTTACAGTAACAGTGAGAGTGACAGTGAGAGTTACAGTAACAGTGAGAGTGACAATGAGTGTTAGAGTGACAGTGAGAGTTACAGTGACAGCGAGAGTGACAGTGAGAGTTCCAGTGACAGTGACAGTGAGAGTTATAGTGACAGTGAGAGCGACAATGAGAGTTTCAGTGACAGTGAGAGTGACAGTAGAGTTACAGTGACAGTGTCAGTGAGATTTACAGTGACAGTGAGAGCGACAATGAGAGTCACAGTGACAGTGAGTGTTACATTGACAGTGAGAGCGACAATGAGAGTTACAGTGACAGTGAGAGTTACAGTGACAGTGAGAGCGACAGTGAGAGTTACAGTGACAGTGAGAGCGACAGTGAGAATTACAGTGACAGTGAGTGTGACAATTTGAGTTACAGTGATAGTTAGAGTTACAGTGACAGTGAGAGCGACAATGAGAGTTAGAGTGAGAGCGACAATGAGTGTTACAGTGACAGTGAGATTGAGAGTGACAGTGACAGTGACAGTGACAGTGAGAGCGACAATGAGAGTTACAGTGACAGTGAGAGCGACAATGAGAGTTACAGTGACAGTGAGAGGGACAGAGAGAGCGACAATGAGAGTTACAGTGACAGTGAGAGTGACAGCGAGAGTTACAGTTTCAGTGAGAGTGACAGTGAGAGCGACAATGAGAGTTACAGTGACAGTCAGATTGACAATGAGAGTTACAGTGACAGTCAGAGTGACAGTGAGAGTTACACTGACAGTGAGATTGACAGTGAGAGTTACAGTGAGAGTGACAGTGAGAGAGATAGTGAGACTTACAGTGACAGTGAGAGCGACCTTGCGATTTACAGTGACAGCGAGAGTGACAGTGAGAGTGACAGTGAGAGCGACATTGAGAGTTACAGTGACAGTGAGAGCGACAATGAGAGTTACAGTGACAGTGAGAGCGACATTGAGAGTTACAGTGACAGTGAGAGCGACAATGAGAGTTACAGTGACAGTGAGAGCGACATTGAGAGTTACAGTGACAGTGAGAGCGACATTGAGAGCTACAGTGACAGTGAGAGCGACAATGAGAGTTACAGTGACAGTGATAGTGACAGTGACAGCGAGAGTGACAGTCAGAGTTACAGTGACAGTGAGAGCGACAATGAGAGTTTCAGTGACAGTGAGAGTGACAGTGAGAGTTGTAGTGACAGTGAGAGTTACAGTGACAGTGAGAGCCACAATGACAGTTACAGTGACAGTGAGATTTACAGTGACAGTGAGAGCGACAATGAGAGTTACAGTGACAGTGAGAGTTACAGTGACAGTGAGAGCGACAGTGAGAGTTACAGTGACAGTGAGAGCGACAATGAGTGCTACAGTTACAGTGACAGTGAGATTTACAGTGACAGTGTGAGCGACAGTGATAGTTACAGTGACAGTGAGAGTTACAGTGACAGTGAGAGCGACAGTGAGAGTTACAGTGACAGTGAGAGCGACAGTGAGAGTTACAGTGACAGTGAGAGTGACAATGAGAGTTACCGTGACAGTGAGAGTTACAGTGACAGTGAGAGCGACAGTGAGAGTTACAGTGATAGTGAGAGTGACAGTGAGAGCGACAATGAGAGTTACAGTGACAGTGAGAGCGACAATCAGAGTTACAGTGACAGTGAGAGGGACAGAGAGAGCGACAATGAAAGTTACAGTGACAGTGAGAGCGACAGCGAGAGTTACAGTGTCAGTGAGAGTGACAGTGAGTGCGACAATGAGAGTTACAGTGACAGTCAGATTGACAATGAGAGTTACAGTGGCAGTCAGAGTGACAGTGAGAGTTACACGGACAGTGAGTTTGACAGTGAGAGTTACAGTGAGGGTGACAGTAGAGAGACAGTGAGACTTACAGTGACAGTGAGAGCGACCTTGAGAGTTACTGTGACAGTGAGAGTGACAGTGAGAGTGACAGTGAGAGCGACAGTGAGAGTTACAGTGACAGTGAGAGCGACAATGAGGGTTACAGTGACAGTGAGAGCGACATTGAGATTTACAGTGACAATGAGAGCGACATTGAGAGTTACAGTGACAGTGAGAGCGACAATGAGAGTTACAGTGACAGTGATAGTGACAGTGACAGCGAGAGTGACAGTGAGAGTTACAGTGACTGTGAGAGCGACAATGAGAGTTTCAGTGACAGTGAGAGTGACAGTGAGCGTTACAGTGACAGTGACAGTGAGAGTTATAGTGACAGTGAGAGCGACAATGAGAGTTACAGTGACAGTGAGAGTTACAGTGACAGTGAGAGCGACAATGACAGTTACAGTGACAGTGAGATTTACAGTGACAGTGAGAGCGACAATGAGAGTTACAGTGACAGTGAGAGTTACAGTGACAGTGAGAGCGACAGTGAGAGTTACAGTTACAGTGAGAGCAACAGTGAGTGTTACAGTGACAGTGAGAGTGACAATGAGAGATACAGTGACAGTGAGAGTTACAGTGACAGTGAGAGCAACAATGAGAGTTACAGTGACAGTGAGAGCGACAATGAGTGCTACAGTGACAGTGAGAGTGAGAGTGATAGTGACAGTGAGAGTGAAAATGAGAGTTACAGTGACAGTGAGAGTGACAGTGAGAGTTACAGTGACAGTGATAGTGACAATGAGAGTTGCAGTGACAGTGAGAGCGACAGTGAGAGTTACAGTGACAGTAAGAGTGACAGTGAGAGTTACAGTGACAGTGAGAGTGACAATGAGAGATGCAGTGACAGTGAGAGCGACAATGAGAGTTACAGTGACAGTGAGAGCGACAGTGAGAGTGACAATGAGAGTTACAGTGACAGTGAGAGCGACAATGAGAGTTACAGTGACAGTGAGAGTGACAGTGAGAGTTACAGTAACAGTGAGAGTGACAATGAGTGTTAGAGTGACAGTGAGAGTGACAGTGAGAGTTACAGTGACAGCGAGAGTGACAGTGAGAGTTCCAGTGACAGTGACAGTGAGAGTTACAGTGACAGTGAGAGCGACAATGAGAGTTTCAGTGACAGTGAGAGTGACAGTAGAGTTACAGTGACAGTGTCAGTGAGATTTACAGTGACAGTGATAGCGACAATGAGAGTCACAGTGACAGTGAGAGTTACATTGACAGTGAGAGCGACAATGAGAGTTACAGTGACAGTGAGAGTTACAGTGACAGTGAGAGTGACAGTGAGAGTTACAGTGACAGTGAGAGCGACAGTGAGAATTACAGTGACAGTGAGTGTGACAATTTGTGTTACAGTGACAGTTAGAGTTACAGTGACAGTGAGAGCGACAATGAGAGTTAGAGTGAGAGCGACAATGAGTGTTACAGTGACAGTGAGATTGAGAGTGACAGTGACAGTGACAGTGACAGTGAGAGCGAATTGAGAGTTACAGTGACAGTGAGAGCGACAGTGAGAGTTACAGTGACAGTGAGAGCCACAATGACAGTTACAGTGACAGTGAGAGTTACAGTGACAGTGAGAGCGACAGTGAGAGTTACAGTGACAGTGAGAGTGACAGTGAGAGTTACAGTGATAGTGAGAGTGACAATGAGAGTTACAGTGACAGTGAGAGTTACAGTGACAGTGAGAGCGACAATGAGAGTTACAGTGACAGTGAGAGCGTCAATGAGTGCTATAGTTACAGTGACAGTAAGATTTACAGTGACAGTGAGAGCGACAATGAGAGTTACAGTGACAGTGAGAGTTACAGTGACAGTGAGAGTTACAGTGACAGTGAGAGCGACAGTGAGAGTTACAGTGACAGTGAGAGTGACAATGAGAGTTAGCGTGACAGTGAGAGTTACAGTGACAGTGAGAGCAACAGTGAGAGTTACAGTGATATTGAGAGTGACAGTGAGAGCGACAATGAGAGTTACAGTGACAGTGAGAGGGACAATGAGAGTTACAGTGACAGTGAGAGGGACAGAGAGAGCGACAATGAGAGTTACAGTGACAGTGAGAGCGACAGCGAGAGTTACAGTGTCAGTGAGAGTGACAGTGAGAGCGACAATGACAGTTACAGTGACAGTCAGATTGACAATGAGAGTTACAGTGACAGTGAGAGTGACAGTGAGAGTTACACTGACAGTGAGATTGACAGTGAGAGTTACAGTGAGGGTGACAGTGAGAGAGACAGTGAGACATACAGTGACAGTGAGAGCGACCTTGAGATTTACAGTGACAGCGAGAGTGACAGTGAGAGTGACAGGGAGAGCGACAGTGAGAGTTACAGTGACAGTGAGAGCGACAATGAGAGTTACAGTGACAGTGAGAGCGACATTGAGAGTTACAGTGACAGTGAGAGCGACATTGAGAGCTACAGTGACAGTGAGAGCGACAATGAGAGTTACAGTGACAGTGATAGTGACAGTGACAGCGAGAGTGACAGTCAGAGTTACAGTGACAGTGAGAGCGACAATGAGAGTTTCAGTGACAGTGAGAGTGACAGTGAGAGTTGTAGTGACAGTGAGAGTTACAGTGACAGTGAGAGCCACAATGACAGTTACAGTGACAGTGAGATTTACAGTGACAGTGAGAGCGACAATGAGAGTTACAGTGACAGTGAGAGTTACAGTGACAGTGAGAGCGACAGTGAGAGTTACAGTGACAGTGAGAGCGACAGTGAGAGTTACAGTGACAGTGAGAGTGACAATGAGAGTTACAGTGACAGTGAGAGTTACAGTGACAGTGAGAGCGACAATGAGAGTTACAGTGACAGTGAGAGCGACAATGAGTGCTACAGTTACAGTGACAGTGAGATTTACAGTGACAGTGTGAGCGACAATGATAGTTACAGTGACAGTGAGAGTTACAGTGACAGTGAGAGCGACAGTGAGAGTTACAGTGACAGTGAGAGCGACAGTGAGAGTTACAGTGACAGTGAGAGTGACAATGAGAGTTACCGTGACAGTGAGAGTTACAGTGACAGTGAGAGCGACAGTGAGAGTTACAGTGATAGTGAGAGTGACAGTGAGAGCGACAATGAGAGTTACAGTGACAGTGAGAGCGACAATCAGAGTTACAGTGACAGTGAGAGGGACAGAGAGAGCGACAATGAAAGTTACAGTGACAGTGAGAGCGACAGCGAGAGTTACAGTGTCAGTGAGAGTGACAGTGAGTGCGACAATGAGAGTTACAGTGACAGTCAGATTGACAATGAGAGTTACAGTGGCAGTCAGAGTGACAGTGAGAGTTACACGGACAGTGAGTTTGACAGTGAGAGTTACAGTGAGGGTGACAGTAGAGAGACAGTGAGACTTACAGTGACAGTGAGAGCGACCTTGAGAGTTACTGTGACAGTGAGAGTGACAGTGAGAGTGACAGTGAGAGCGACAGTGAGAGTTACAGTGACAGTGAGAGCGACAATGAGGGTTACAGTGACAGTGAGAGCGACATTGAGATTTACAGTGACAATGAGAGCGACATTGAGAGTTACAGTGACAGTGAGAGCGACAATGAGAGTTACAGTGACAGTGATAGTGACAGTGACAGCGAGAGTGACAGTGAGAGTTACAGTGACTGTGAGAGCGACAATGAGAGTTTCAGTGACAGTGAGAGTGACAGTGAGCGTTACAGTGACAGTGACAGTGAGAGTTATAGTGACAGTGAGAGCGACAATGTGAGTTACAGTGACAGTGAGAGTTACAGTGACAGTGAGAGCGACAATGACAGTTACAGTGACAGTGAGATTTACAGTGACAGTGAGAGCGACAATGAGAGTTACAGTGACAGTGAGAGTTACAGTGACAGTGAGAGCGACAGTGAGAGTTACAGTTACAGTGAGAGCAACAGTGAGAGTTACAGTGACAGTGAGAGTGACAATGAGAGATACAGTGACAGTGAGAGTTACAGTGACAGTGAGAGCAACAATGAGAGTTACAGTGACAGTGAGAGCGACAATGAGTGCTACAGTGACAGTGAGAGTGAGAGTGATAGTGACAGTGAGAGTGAAAATGAGAGTTACAGTGACAGTGAGAGTGACAGTGAGAGTTACAGTGACAGTGATAGTGACAATGAGAGTTGCAGTGACAGTGAGAGCGACAGTGAGAGTTACAGTGACAGTAAGAGTGACAGTGAGAGTTACAGTGACAGTGAGAGTGACAATGAGAGATGCAGTGACAGTGAGAGCGACAATGAGAGTTACAGTGACAGTGAGAGCGACAGTGAGAGTGACAATGAGAGTTACAGTGACAGTGAGAGCGACAATGAGAGTTACAGTGACAGTGAGAGTGACAGTGAGAGTTACAGTAACAGTGAGAGTGACAATGAGTGTTAGAGTGACAGTGAGAGTGACAGTGAGAGTTACAGTGACAGCGAGAGTGACAGTGAGTGTTCCAGTGACAGTGACAGTGAGAGTTACAGTGACAGTGAGAGCGACATTGAGAGTTTCAGTGACAGTGAGAGTGACAGTAGAGTTACAGTGACAGTGTCAGTGAGATTTACAGTGACAGTGAGAGCGACAATGAGAGTCACAGTGACAGTGAGAGTTACATTGACAGTGAGAGCGACAATGAGAGTTACAGTGACAGTGAGAGTTACAGTGACAGTGAGAGCGACAGTGAGAGTTACAGTGACAGTGAGAGCGACAGTGAGAATTACAGTGACAGTGAGTGTGACAATTTGTGTTACAGTGACAGTTAGAGTTACAGTGACAGTGAGAGCGACAATGAGAGTTAGAGTGAGAGCGACAATGAGTGTTACAGTGACAGTGAGATTGAGAGTGACAGTGACAGTGACAGTGACAGTGAGAGCGAATTGAGAGTTACAGTGACAGTGAGAGCGACAGTGAGAGTTACAGTGACAGTGAGAGCCACAATGACAGTTACAGTGACAGTGAGAGTTACAGTGACAGTGAGAGCGACAGTGAGAGTTACAGTGACAGTGAGAGTGACAGTGAGAGTTACAGTGATAGTGAGAGTGACAATGAGAGTTACAGTGACAGTGAGAGTTACAGTGACAGTGAGAGCGACAATGAGAGTTACAGTGACAGTGAGAGCGTCAATGAGTGCTATAGTTACAGTGACAGTAAGATTTACAGTGACAGTGAGAGCGACAATGAGAGTTACAGTGACAGTGAGAGTTACAGTGACAGTGAGAGTTACAGTGACAGTGAGAGCGACAGTGAGAGTTACAATGACAGTGAGAGTGACAATGAGAGTTAGCGTGACAGTGAGAGTTACAGTGACAGTGAGAGCAACAGTGAGAGTTACAGTGATATTGAGAGTGACAGTGAGAGCGACAATGAGAGTTACAGTGACAGTGAGAGGGACAATGAGAGTTACAGTGACAGTGAGAGGGACAGAGAGAGCGACAATGAGAGTTACAGTGACAGTGAGAGCGACAGCGAGAGTTACAGTGTCAGTGAGAGTGACAGTGAGAGCGACAATGAGAGTTACAGTGACAGTGAGAGCGACAATGAGAGTTACAGTGACAGTGAGAGGGACAATGAGAGTTACAGTGTCAGTGAGAGCGACAGCGAGAGTTACAGTGTCAGTGAGAGTTACAGTGAGAGCGACAATGAGAGTTACAGTGACAATCAGATTGACAGTGAGAGTTACACGGACAGTGAGATTGACAGTGAGAGTTACAGTGAGGGTGACAGTGAGAGAGACAGTGAGACTTACAGTGACAGTGAGAGCGACAATGAGAGTTACAGTGACAGTGAGAGCGACATTGAGATTTACAGTGACAGTGAGAGCGACATTGAGAGTTACAGTGACAGTGAGAGCGACAATGAGAGTTACAGTGACAGTGAGAGTGACAGTGACAGCGAGAGTGACAGTGAGAGTTACAGTGACTGTGAGAGCGACAATGAGAGTTTCAGTGACAGTGAGAGTGACAGAGAGAGAGATTGACAGAGAGAGAGTGACAGAGAGAGAGACAGAGAGAGAGTGACAGAGAGAGTGATAGAGAGAGTGACAGAGAGAGTGTCAGATAGAGAGTGACAGAGAGAATGACAGAGAGAGAGTAACAGAGAGAGAGTGGCAGAGAGAGTGTGAGAGAGGGAGTGGCAGAGAGACTGACATAGAGAGAGTGTCAGATAGAGAGTGACAGAGAGAATGAAAGAGAGAGAGTAACAGAGAGAGAGTGGCAGAGAGAGTGTGAGAGAGGGAGTGGCAGAGAGATTGACAGAGAGTGTGACAGAGAGAGAGAGTGACAGAGAGAGTGACAGAGAGAGTGACAGAGAGAGAGACAGAGAGAGACAGAGAGAGACAGAGAGAGTGACAGAGAAATTGACAGAGAGAATGACAGTGACAGCGAGAGTGGCAGAGAGAGTGACAGATAGAGAGAGACAGAGAGAGAGAGAGAGAGAGAGAGAGACAGAGTGAGTGACAGAGAGAGAGTGTCAGATAGAGAGTGACAACGAGAATGACAGAGAGAGACTAACAGAGAGAGAGTGGCAGAGAGAGAGTGAGAGAGAGAGTGACAGAGAGAGAGTGACAGAGAGAGTGACAGAGAGTGACAGGCAGAGAGTGACAGAGAGAGTGACAGAGAGAGAGTGACAAAGAGAGAGTGACAGAGAGAGTGACAGAGAGAGTGACAGAGAGAATTACAGAGAGAGTGACAGAGAGAGTGACAGAGAGAGAGAGTGACAGAGAGAGAGAGAGAGACAGAGAGAGAGTGACAGAGAGAGAGAGAGACAGAGTGACAGAGAGAGTGACAGAGAGAGATTGGCAGAGAGAGTGACAGTGAGCGACCGAGAGAGTGACAGAGAGAATGACAGTGACAGCGAGAGTGACAGAGAGAGAGTGACAGAGAGAGAGAGTGACAGAGAGAGAGACAGTAACAGAGAGAGAGTGACAGAGAGAGTGTGGCAGAGAGAGATTGACAGAGAGAGAGACAGAGAGAGAGTGACAGAGAGAGATTGACAGAGAGAGAGTGACAGAGAGAGTGACAGAGAGAGAGTGACAGAGAGAGTGACAGGCAGAGAGTGACAGAGAGAGAGTGACAGAGAGAGTGACAGAGAGAGAGTGACAGTGACAGAGAGAGAGACAGAGAGAGATTGACAGAGAGTGACAGAGATAGTGACAGAGAGAGAGTGACAGAGAGAGAGTGACAGAGAGAGAGAGAAACAGAGAGAGTGACAGAGAGAGAGAGTGACAGAGAGAGTGACAGAGAGAGAGAGAGAGAGAGTGACAGAGAGAGAGTGACAGAGTGAGAGTGACAGAGAGAGTGACAGAGAGAGACAGAGAGAGTTACAGAGAGAGAGTGACAGGAAGAGCGTGACAGAGAGAGAGTGACAGAGAGAGAGAGTGACAGATAGAGTGACAGAGAGAGAGTGACAGAGAGAGAGTGACAGAGAGAGTGACAGATAGAGAGTGACAGAGAGAGTGCCAGAGAGAGAGAGTGGCATTGACAGAGAGAGAGAGAGTGACTGAAAGTGAGTGACAGAGAGAGAGAGTGACAGAGAGTGACAGTTATAGACAGAGAGAGTGACAGAGAGAGTGACAGAGAGAGTGACAGAGAGAGAGTGACAGAGAAAGAGTGACAGAGAGAGAGTGACAGAGAGAGAGTGACAGAGAGAGAGAGTGACAGACAGAGTGACAGAGAGATAGTGACAGAGAGAGTGACAGAGAGAGAGAGAGAGTGACAGAGAGAGTGACAGAGAGAGAGTGACAGAGAGAGTGACAGAGAGAGAGAGAGACAGAGAGAGTGACAGAGAGAGAGTGACAGAGAGAAAGTGACAGAGAGAGAGTGACAGAGATAGAGAGTGACAGATAGAGACAGAGAGAGAGACAGAGAGAGAGTGACAGAGAGCGAGTGACAGAGAGAGAGTGACAGAGAGAGAGAGTGGCAGAGAGAGTGACAGAAAGAGTGACAGAGAGAGAGTGACAGAGATAGTGTGACAGAGAGAGTGACAGAGAGAGTGACAGAGAGAGAGAGTGGCAGAGATAGTGTGACAGAGAGAGTGACAGAGAGGGTGACAGAGAGAGAGAGTGGCAGAGAGAGTGACAGAGAGAGTGACAGAGAGTGACAGAGAGAGAGTGACAGAGAGAGAGACAGAGAGAGACAGAGAGAGTTACAGAGAGAGAGTGACAGGAAGAGCGTGACAGAGAGAGAGTGACAGAGAGAGAGAGTGACAGATAGAGTGACAGAGAGAGAGACAGAGAGAGAGTGACAGAGAGAGAGAGAGTGACAGAGAGAGTGACAGAGAGAGTGACAGAGAGTGACAGAGAGAGAGTGACAGAGAGAGAGTGACAGAGAGAGTGACAGAGAGAGAGTGACAGAGAGAGTGACAGATAGAGAGTGACAGAGAGAGTGCCAGAGAGAGAGAGAGTGGCATTGACACAGAGAGAGAGAGAGTGACAGAGAGTGACAGAAAGTGAGTGACAGAGAGAGAGAGTGACAGAGAGTGACAGTTAGAGACAGAGAGAGTGACAGAGAGAGAGTGACAGAGATAGAGTGACAGAGAGAGTGACAGAGAGGGTGACAGAGAGAGAGAGTGGCAGAGAGAGAGAGTGGCAGAGGAGTGACAGAAAGAGTGACAGAGAGAGAGTGACAGAGATTGACAGAGAGAGAGTGACAGAGAGAGTGACAGATAGAGAGTGACAGAGAGAGAGTGACAGAGAGAGAGTGACAGAGAGAGAGTGACAGAGAGAGAGAGTGACAGAGAGAGTGACAGAGAGAGAGTGACAGAGAGAGTGACAGAGAGAGAGAGAGACAGAGACAGAGAGAGTGACAGAGAGAGAGTGACAGAGAGAGAGTGACAGAGAGAGTGACAAAGAGAGAGAGAGACAGAGAGAGTGACAGAGAGAGAGTGACAGAGAGAGAGTGACAGAGAGAGAGTGACAGAGATAGAGAGTGACAGATAGAGACAGAGAGATAGACAGAGAGAGAGTGACAGAAAGAGAGTGACAGAGAGAGAGTGACAGAGAGAGAGAGTGGCAGAGAGAGTGACAGAAAGAGTGACAGAGAGAGAGTGACAGAGATAGTGTGACAGAGAGAGTGACAGAGAGGGTGACAGAGAGAGAGAGTGGCAGAGAGAGTGACAGAGAGAGAGTGACAGTGACAGAGAGAGAATGACAGAGAGAGAGAGTGGCAGAGGGAGTGACAGAAAGAGTGACAGAGAGAGAGCGACAGAGATTGACAGAGAGAGAGTGACAGAGAGAGTGACAGAGAGAGTGACAGAGAGTGACACAGAGAGTGACAGAGAGAGTGACAGAGAGAGAGTGACAGAGAGAGAGAGTGACAGAGAGAGTGACAGAGAGAGTGACAGAGAGTGACAGAGAGAGAGTGACAGAGAGAGAGACAGAGAGAGACAGAGAGAGTTACAGAGAGAGAGTGACAGGAAGAGCGTGACAGAGAGAGAGTGACAGAGAGAGAGAGTGACAGATAGAGTGACAGAGAGAGAGTGACAGAGAGAGAGTGACAGAGAGAGAGAGTGACAGAGAGAGTGACAGAGAGAGAGTGACAGAGAGAGTGACAGATAGAGAGTGACAGAGAGAGAGTGACAGAGAGAGAGAGTGGCATTGACAGAGAGAGAGAGAGTGACAGAGAGAGAGTGACAGAAAGTGAGTGACAGAGAGAGAGAGTGACAGATAGTGACAGTTAGAGACAGAGAGATTGACAGAGAGAGAGACAGAGAGAGTGACAGAGAGAGAGTGACAGAGAGAGAGTGACAGAGAGAGAGTGACAGAGAGAGAGTGACAGAGAGAGTGACAGAGAGATAGTGACAGAGAGAGTGACAGAGAGAGAGAGAGAGTGACAGAGAGAGTGACAGAGAGAGAGAGTGACAGAGAGAGAGAGTGGCATTGACAGAGAGAGTGAGAGTGACAGAGAGAGAGTGACAGAAAGTGAGTGACAGATAGAGAGAGTGACAGAGAGTGACAGTTAGAGACAGAGAGAGTGACAGAGAGAGTGACAGAGAGAGAGATTGACAGAGAGAGAGTTACAGAGAGAGAGACAGAGAGAGAGTGACAGAGAGAGTGACAGAGAGAGTGACAGAGAGAGAGTGACAGAGAGAGAGTGACAAAGAGAGTGACAGAGAGAGAGTGACAGAGATTGACAGAGAGAGTGACAGAGAGAGTGAAAGAGAGAGAGTAACAGAGAGACAGTAACAGAGAGAGAGTGACAGAGAGAGTGTGGCAGAGAGAGATTGACAGAGAGAAGAGACAGAGAGAGAGTGACAGAGAGAGATTGACAGAGAGAGAGTGACAGAGAGAGTGACAGAGAGAGAGTGACAGAGAGAGTGACAGGGAGAGAGTGACAGAGAGAGCGTGACAGAGAGAGTGACAGAGAGAGAGTGACAGTGACAGAGAGAGAGACAGAGAGAGATTGACAGAGAGTGACAGAGATAGTGACAGAGAGAGAGAGAAACAGAGAGAGTGACAGAGAGAGAGAGTGACAGAGAGAGTGACAGAGAGAGAGAGAGAGAGAGTGACAGAGAGAGAGTGACAGAGTGAGAGTGACAGAGAGAGTGACAGAGAGAGACAGAGAGAGTTACAGAGAGAGAGTGACAGGAAGAGCGTGACAGAGAGAGAGTGACAGAGAGAGAGAGTGACAGATAGAGTGACAGAGATAGAGTGACAGAGAGAGAGTGACAGAGAGAGAGAGTGACAGAGAGAGTGACAGAGAGAGAGTGACAGAGAGAGTGACAGATAGAGAGTGACAGAGAGAGTGCCAGAGAGAGAGAGTGGCATTGACAGAGAGAGAGAGAGTGACAGAGAGAGAGTGACAGAAAGTGAGTGACAGAGAGAGAGAGTGACAGAGAGTGACAGTTAGAGACAGAGAGAGTGACAGAGAGAGTGACAGAGAGAGTGACAGAGAGAGAGTGACAGAGAAAGAGTGACAGAGAGAGAGTGACAGAGAGAGAGTGACAGAGAGAGAGAGTGACAGAGAGAGTGACAGAGAGATAGTGACAGAGAGAGTGACAGAGAGAGAGAGAGAGTGACAGAGAGAGTGACAGAGAGAGAGTGACAGAGAGAGTGACAGAGAGAGAGAGAGACAGAGAGAGTGACAGAGAGAGAGTGACAGAGAGAAAGTGACAGAGAGAGAGTGACAGAGATAGAGAGTGACAGATAGAGACAGAGAGAGAGACAGAGAGAGAGTGACAGAGAGCGAGTGACAGAGAGAGAGTGACAGAGAGAGAGAGTGGCAGAGAGAGTGACAGAAAGAGTGACAGAGAGAGAGTGACAGAGATAGTGTGACAGAGAGAGTGACAGAGAGAGTGACAGAGAGAGAGAGTGGCAGAGATAGTGTGACAGAGAGAGTGACAGAGAGGGTGACAGAGAGAGAGAGTGGCAGAGAGAGTGACAGAGAGAGTGACAGAGAGTGACAGAGAGAGAGTGACAGAGAGAGAGACAGAGAGAGACAGAGAGAGTTACAGAGAGAGAGTGACAGAGAGAGAGTGACAGAGAGAGAGTGACAGAGATAGAGAGTGACAGATAGAGACAGAGAGATAGACAGAGAGAGAGTGACAGAGAGAGAGTGACAGAGAGAGAGAGTGGCAGAGAGAGTGACAGAAAGAGTGACAGAGAGAGAGTGACAGAGATAGTGTGACAGAGAGAGTGACAGAGAGGGTGACAGAGAGAGAGAGTGGCAGAGAGAGTGACAGAGAGAGAGTGACAGTGACAGAGAGAGAATGACAGAGAGAGAGAGTGGCAGAGGGAGTGACAGAAAGAGTGACAGAGAGAGAGTGACAGAGATTGACAGAGAGAGAGTGACAGAGAGAGTGACAGAGAGAGTGACAGAGAGTGACAGAGAGAGTGACAGAGATAGTGACAGAGAAAGAGTGACAGAGAGAGAGTGACAGAGAGAGAGAGAAACAGAGAGAGTGACAGAGAGAGAGAGAGTGACAGAGAGAGTGACAGAGAGAGAGAGAGAGAGAGTGACAGAGAGAGAGTGACAGAGTGAGAGTGACAGAGAGAGTGACAGAGAGAGACAGAGAGAGTTACAGAGAGAGAGTGACAGGAAGAGCGTGACAGAGAGAGAGTGACAGAGAGAGAGAGTGACAGATAGAGTGACAGAGAGAGAGTGACAGAGAGAGAGTGACAGAGAGAGAGAGTGACAGAGAGAGTGACAGAGAGAGAGTGACAGAGAGAGTGACAGATAGAGAGTGACAGAGAGAGAGTGACAGAGAGAGAGAGTGGCATTGACAGAGAGAGAGAGAGTGACAGAGAGAGAGTGACAGAAAGTGAGTGACAGAGAGAGAGAGTGACAGATAGTGACAGTTAGAGACAGAGAGATTGACAGAGAGAGAGACAGAGAGAGTGACAGAGAGAGAGTGACAGAGAGAGAGTGACAGAGAGAGAGTGACAGAGAGAGAGTGACAGAGAGAGTGACAGAGAGATAGTGACAGAGAGAGTGACAGAGAGAGAGAGAGAGTGACAGAGAGAGTGACAGAGAGAGAGAGTGACAGAGAGAGAGAGTGGCATTGACAGAGAGAGTGAGAGTGACAGAGAGAGAGTGACAGAAAGTGAGTGACAGATAGAGAGAGTGACAGAGAGTGACAGTTAGAGACAGAGAGAGTGACAGAGAGAGTGACAGAGAGAGAGATTGACAGAGAGAGAGTGACAGAGAGAGAGACAGAGAGAGAGTGACAGAGAGAGTGACAGAGAGAGTGACAGAGAGAGAGTGACAGAGAGAGAGTGACAAAGAGAGTGACAGAGAGAGAGTGACAGAGATTGACAGAGAGAGTGACAGAGAGAGTGAAAGAGAGAGAGTAACAGAGAGACAGTAACAGAGAGAGAGTGACAGAGAGAGTGTGGCAGAGAGAGATTGACAGAGAGAGAGACAGAGAGAGAGTGACAGAGAGAGATTGACAGAGAGAGAGTGACAGAGAGAGTGACAGAGAGAGAGTGACAGAGAGAGTGACAGGGAGAGAGTGACAGAGAGAGCGTGACAGAGAGAGTGACAGAGAGAGAGTGACAGTGACAGAGAGAGAGACAGAGAGAGATTGACAGAGAGTGACAGAGATAGTGACAGAGAGAGAGAGAAACAGAGAGAGTGACAGAGAGAGAGTGACAGAGAGAGTGACAGAGAGAGAGAGAGAGAGAGTGACAGAGAGAGAGTGACAGAGTGAGAGTGACAGAGAGAGTGACAGAGAGAGACAGAGAGAGTTACAGAGAGAGAGTGACAGGAAGAGCGTGACAGAGAGAGAGTGACAGAGAGAGAGAGTGACAGATAGAGTGACAGAGAGAGAGTGACAGAGAGAGAGTGACAGAGAGAGAGAGTGACAGAGAGAGTGACAGAGAGAGAGTGACAGAGAGAGTGACAGATAGAGAGTGACAGAGAGAGTGCCAGAGAGAGAGAGTGGCATTGACAGAGAGAGAGAGAGTGACAGAGAGAGAGTGACAGAAAGTGAGTGACAGAGAGAGAGAGTGACAGAGAGTGACAGTTAGAGACAGAGAGAGTGACAGAGAGAGTGACAGAGAGAGTGACAGAGAGAGAGTGACAGAGAAAGAGTGACAGAGAGAGAGTGACAGAGAGAGAGTGACAGAGAGAGAGAGTGACAGAGAGAGTGACAGAGAGATAGTGACAGAGAGAGTGACAGAGAGAGAGAGAGAGTGACAGAGAGAGTGACAGAGAGAGAGTGACAGAGAGAGTGACAGAGAGAGAGAGAGACAGAGAGAGTGACAGAGAGAGAGTGACAGAGAGAAAGTGACAGAGAGAGAGTGACAGAGATAGAGAGTGACAGATAGAGACAGAGAGAGAGACAGAGAGAGAGTGACAGAGAGCGAGTGACAGAGAGAGAGTGACAGAGAGAGAGAGTGGCAGAGAGAGTGACAGAAAGAGTGACAGAGAGAGAGTGACAGAGATAGTGTGACAGAGAGTGACAGAGAGAGTGACAGAGAGAGAGAGTGGCAGAGATAGTGTGACAGAGAGAGTGACAGAGAGGGTGACAGAGAGAGGGAGTGGCAGAGAGAGTGACAGAGAGAGTGACAGAGAGTGACAGAGAGAGAGTGACAGAGAGAGAGACAGAGAGAGACAGAGAGAGTTACAGAGAGAGAGTGACAGGAAGAGCGTGACAGAGAGAGAGTGACAGAGAGAGAGAGTGACAGATAGAGTGACAGAGAGAGAGACAGAGAGAGAGTGACAGAGAGAGAGAGTGACAGAGAGAGTGACAGAGAGAGTGACAGAGAGTGACAGAGAGAGAGTGACAGAGAGAGAGAGTGACAGAGAGAGTGACAGAGAGAGAGTGACAGAGAGAGTGACAGATAGAGAGTGACAGAGAGAGTGCCAGAGAGAGAGAGTGGCATTGACAGAGAGAGAGAGAGTGACAGAGAGAGAGTGACAGAAAGTGAGTGACAGAGAGAGAGAGTGACAGAGAGTGACAGTTAGAGACAGAGAGAGTGACAGAGAGAGTGAGTGACAGAGATAGAGTGACAGAGAGAGTGACAGAGAGGGTGACAGAGAGAGAGAGTGGCAGAGAGAGAGAGTGGCAGAGGAGTGACAGAAAGAGTGACAGAGAGAGAGTGACAGAGATTGACAGAGAGAGAGTGACAGAGAGAGTGACAGATAGAGAGTGACAGAGAGAGAGTGACAGAGAGAGAGTGACAGAGAGAGAGAGTGACAGAGAGAGTGACAGAGAGAGAGTGACAGAGAGAGTGACAGAGAGAGAGAGAGACAGAGACAGAGAGAGTGACAGAGAGAGAGTGACAGAGAGAGAGTGACAGAGAGAGTGACAAAGAGAGAGAGAGACAGAGAGAGTGACAGAGAGAGAGTGACAGAGAGAGAGTGACAGAGAGAGAGTGACAGAGATAGAGAGTGACAGATAGAGACAGAGAGATAGACAGAGAGAGAGTGACAGAGGGAGAGTGACAGAGAGAGAGAGTGGCAGAGAGAGTGACAGAAAGAGTGACAGAGAGAGAGTGACAGAGATAGTGTGACAGAGAGAGTGACAGAGAGGGTGACAGAGAGAGAGAGTGGCAGAGAGAGTGACAGAGAGAGAGTGACAGTGACAGAGAGAGAATGACAGAGAGAGAGAGTGGCAGAGGGAGTGACAGAAAGAGTGACAGAGAGAGAGTGACAGAGATTGACAGAGAGAGAGTGACAGAGAGAGTGACAGAGAGAGTGACAGAGAGTGACAGAGAGAGTGACAGAGATAGTGACAGAGAAAGAGTGACAGAGAGAGAGTGACAGAGAGAGAGAGAAACAGAGAGAGTGACAGAGAGAGAGAGAGTGACAGAGAGAGTGACAGAGAGAGAGAGAGAGAGAGTGACAGAGAGAGAGTGACAGAGTGAGAGTGACAGAGAGAGTGACAGAGAGAGACAGAGAGAGTTACAGAGAGAGAGTGACAGGAAGAGCGTGACAGAGAGAGAGTGACAGTGAGAGAGAGTGACAGATAGAGTGACAGAGAGAGAGTGACAGAGAGAGAGTGACAGAGAGAGAGAGTGACAGATTGAGAGTGACAGAGAGAGTGCCAGAGAGAGAGAGTGGCATTGACAGAGAGAGAGAGAGTGACAGAGAGAGAGTGACAGAAAGTGAGTGACAGAGAGAGAGAGTGTCAGATAGTGACAGTTAGAGACAGAGAGAGTGACAGAGAGAGAGACAGAGAGAGTGACAGAGAGAGAGTGACAGAGAGAGAGTGACAGAGAGAGAGTGACAGAGAGAGAGTGACAGAGAGAGAGTGACAGAGAGAGAGTGACAGAGAGAGAGTGACAGAGAGAGTGACAGAGAGATAGTGACAGAGAGAGTGACAGAGAGAGTGACAGAGAGAGAGTGACAGAGAGAGAGTGACAGAGAGAGTGACAGAGAGATAGTGACAGAGAGAGTGACAGAGAGAGTGACAGAGAGAGAGTGACAGAGAGAGAGAGTGGCATTGACAGAGAGAGTGAGAGTGACAGAGAGAGAGTGACAGAAAGTGAGTGACAGATAGAGAGAGTGACAGAGAGTGACAGTTAGAGACAGAGAGAGTGACAGAGAGAGTGACAGAGAGAGAGATTGACAGAGAGAGAGTGACAGAGAGAGAGACAGAGAGAGAGTGACAGAGAGAGTGACAGAGAGAGTGACAGAGAGAGAGTGACAGAGAGAGAGTGACAAAGAGAGTGACAGAGAGAGAGTGACAGAGATTGACAGAGAGAGTGACAGAGAGAGTGAAAGAGAGAGAGTAACAAAGAGAGAGTGACAGAGAGAGAGTGGCTGAGAGAGTGACAGAGAGAGTGACACAGAGAGAGTGACAGAGAGAGAGTGACAGAGAGAGAGAGTGACAGAAAGAGTGACAGAGAGAGAGAGAGTGACAGAGAGAGTGACAGAGAGAGTGACAGAGAGAGAGTGACAGAGAGAGTGACAGAGACAGAGTGACAGTGACAGAGAGAGAGAGAGACAGAGAGAGATTGACAGAGAGAGACAGAGAGAGTGACAGAGAGAGAGTGACAGAGAGAGAGTGACAGAGAGAGAGTGACAGAGAGAGAGAGTGACAGAGAGAGTGACAGAGAGAGAGTGACAGAGAGAGTGACAGAGAGAGAGAGAGACAGAGACAGAGAGAGTGACAGAGAGAGAGTGACAGAGAGAGAGTGACAGAGAGAGTGACAAAGAGAGAGAGAGACAGAGAGAGTGACAGAGAGAGAGTGACAGAGAGAGAGTGACAGAGAGAGAGTGACAGAGATAGAGAGTGACAGATAGAGACAGAGAGATAGACAGAGAGAGAGTGACAGAGAGAGAGTGACAGAGAGAGAGTGACAGAGAGAGAGTGACAGAGAGAGAGTGACAGAGAGAGTGACAGAGAGAGTGACAGAGAGAGAGTGACAGAGAGAGAGTGACAGAGAGAGAGAGTGGCAGAGAGAGTGACAGAAAGAGTGACAGAGAGAGAATGACAGAGATAGTGTGACAGAGAGAGTGACAGAGAGGGTGACAGAGAGAGAGAGTGGCAGAGAGAGTGACAGAGAGAGAGTGACAGTGACAGAGAGAGAATGACAGAGAGAGAGAGTGGCAGAGGGAGTGACAGAAAGAGTGACAGAGAGAGAGTGACAGAGATTGACAGAAAGAGAGTGACAGAGAGAGTGACAGAGAGAGAGTGACAGAGAGAGAGAGTGACAGAGAGAGTGACAGAGAGAGTGACAGAGAGAATTACAGAGAGAGTGACAGAGAGAGTGACAGAGAGAGAGAGTGACAGAGAGAGAGAGAGACAGAGTGACAGAGAGAGTGACAGAGAGAGAGTGGCAGAGAGAGTGTCAGTGACAGCGAGAGTGACAGAGAGAGAGTGACAGAGAGAGAGAGTGACAGAGAGAGAGAGTGACAGAGAGAGTGACAGAGAGAGAGAGTGACAGAGAGAGTGACAGAGAGAGAGTGACAGAGAGTGTGACAGAGAGAGAGTGACAGAGAAAGTGACAGAGAGAGAGAGTGACAGAGAGAGAGAGTGACAGAGAGAGAGAGACAGAGAGAGAGTGGCAGAGAGAGTGACAGAGAGAGAGTGACAGAGAGAGTGACAGGGAGAGAGTGACAGAGAGAGAGTGACAGAGAGAGTGACAGAGAGAGAGTGACAGAGAGAGAGAGTGACAGAGAGAGTGACAGAGAGAGAGTGACAGAGAGAGAGTGACAGAGAGAGTGACAGAGAGAGACAGAGAGAGTGACAGAGAGAGAGTGACAGAAAGAGAGTGACAGAGAGAGAGTGACAGAGAGAGAGAGTGACAGATAGGGTGACAGAGAGAGAGTGACAGAGAGAGAGTGACAGAGAGAGAGAGTGACAGAGAGAGAGAGAGACAGAGTGACAGAGAGAGTGACAGAGAGAGAGTGGCAGAGAGAGTGTCAGTGACAGCGAGAGTGACAGAGAGAGAGTGACAGAGAGAGAGAGTGACAGAGAGAGAGAGTGACAGAGAGAGTGACAGAGAGAGAGAGTGACAGAGAGAGTGACAGAGAGAGAGTGACAGAGAGAGTGACAGAGAGAGAGTGACAGAGAAAGTGACAGAGAGAGAGAGTGACAGAGAGAGAGAGTAACAGAGAGAGAGAGACAGAGAGAGAGTGGCAGAGAGAGTGACAGAGAGAGAGTGACAGAGAGAGTGACAGGGAGAGAGTGACAGAGAGAGAGTGACAGAGAGAGTGACAGAGGGAGAGTGACAGTGACAGAGAGAGAGTGACAGAGAGAGAGTGACAGAGAGAGAGAGTGACAGAGAGAGTGACAGAGAGAGAGTGACAGAGAGAGAGTGACAGAGAGAGTGACAGAGAGAGACAGAGAGAGTGACAGAGAGAGAGTGACAGAAAGAGAGTGACAGAGAGAGAGTGACAGAGAGAGAGAGTGACAGATAGGGTGACAGAGAGAGAGTGACAGAGAGAGAGTGACAGAGAGAGAGAGTGACAGAGAGAGTGACAGAGAGAGTGACAGAGAGAGAGTGACAGAGAGAGTGACAGATAGAAAGTGACAGAGAGAGTGACAGAGAGAGAGAGTGGCATTGACAGAGAGAGAGAGAGAGTGACAGAAAGTGAGTGACAGAGAGAGAGAGTGACAGAGACAGAGAGTGACAGAGAGAGTGACAGAGAGAGAGACAGATAGAGAGTGACAGAGAGAGTGACAGAGTGACAGAGAGAGAGTGACAGAGAGAGAGTGACAAAGAGAGTGACAGAGAGAGTGACAGAGATTGACAGAGAGAGTGACAGAGAGAGTGAAAGAGAGAGAGTAAAAGAGAGAGAGTGACAGAGAGAGTGACAGAGAGAGTGACACAGAGAGAGTGGCAGAGAGAGAGAGTGACAGAGAGAGAGACAGAGAGAGAGAGAGACAGAGAGAGTGACAGAGAGAGACAGAGAGAGAGTGACAGAGAGAGAGAGTGACAGAGAGAGACAGAGAGAGTGACAGAGAAAGTGACAGAGAATGACAGTGACAGCGAGAGTGGCAGAGAGAGTGACAGAGAGAGAGTGACAGAGAGAGAGAGAGTGACAGAGAGAGAGAGAGAGAGAGAGTGACAGAAAGAGAGTGACAGAGAGTGACAGACAGAGAAAGTGACAGAGAGAGAGTGTCAGATAGAGAGTGACAGAGAGAATGACAGAGAGAGTGACAGAGAGAGTGACAGAGAGAATGACAGAGAGAGATAGAGAGACAGAGAGAGAGTGACAGAGAGAGAGACAGAGAGAGAGTGACAGAGAGAGAGAGTGACAGAGAGAATGACGGAGAGAGTGACAGAGAGTGACAGAGAAAGTGACAGAGAGTGACAGAGAAAGTGACAGAGAGAGACAGAGAGAGAGTGACAGAGAGAGACAGAGAGAGTGACAGAGAGAGTGACAGAGAGAGAGTGACAGAAAGAGAGTGACAGAGAGTGACAGAGAGAGTGACAGAGAGAGTGACAGAGAGAGAGTGACAGAGAGAGAGTGACAGAGAGAGTGACAGAGAGAGAGTGACAGAGAGAGAGAGTGACAGAGAGAGAGACAGAGAGAATGACAGTGATAGCGAGAGTGGCAGAGGGAGTGACAGAGAGAGAGAGAGAGAGAGAGAGAGAGAGAATGACAGAAAGAGAGTGACAGAGAGTGACAGAGAGAGTGACAGAGAGAGAGAGAGACAGAGAGAGCGACAGAGAAAGTGACAGAGAGAGTGGCAGAGAGAGAGTGACAGAGAGAGAGAGAGACAGAGAGAGTGACAGAGACAGTGATAGAGAGAGAGTGACAGAGAGAATGACAGAGAGAGAGTGACAGAGAGAGAGACAGAGAGAGAGAGAGAGACAGAGAGAGAGTGACAGAGAGAGAGTGACAGAGAGAATGACAGAGAGAGAGTAACAGAGAGAGAGTGGCAGAGAGAATGTGAGAGAGGGAGTGGCAGAGAGAGTGACAGAGAGAGAGTGTCAGATAGAGAGTGACAGAGAGAATGACAGAGAGAGAGTAACAGAGAAAGAGAGTGGCAGAGAGAGTGTGAGAGAGGGAGTGGCAGAGAGAGTGACAGAGAATGTGACAGAGAGAGAGAGTGACAGAGAGAGTGACAGAGAGAGTGACAGAGAGAGAGACAGAGCGAGACAGAGAGAGACAGAGAGAGTGACAGAGAGAATGACAGAGAGAGAGTAACAGAGAGAGTGACAGAGAGTGAGTGGCAGAGAAAGAGTGACAGGGAGAGAGTGACAGAGAGAGTGACAGAGAGAGAGTGACAGAGAGAGAGTGACAGAGAGAATTAAAGAGAGAGAGTGACAGAGAGAGACAGAGAGAGTGACAGAGAGAGAGTGACAGAGAGAGAGTGACAGAGAGAGAGTGACAGAGAGAGAGAGTGACAGAGAGAGAGATTGACAGAGAGAGTGACAGAGAGAGAGTGACAGAGAGAGAGAGTGACAGAGAGAGTGACAGAGAGAGTGACAGAGAGAATTACAGAGAGAGTGACAGAGAGAGTGACAGAGAGAGTGACAGAGAGAGAGACAGCGAGAGAGTGACAGAGAGAGACAGAGAGAGAGTGACAGAGAGAGAGTGACAGAGAGAGTGACAGAGAGAGTGACAGAGAGAGTGACAGAGAGAGTGACAGAGAGAGTGACAGAGAGAGAGACAGGGAGAGAGTGACAGAGAGAGACAGAGAGAGAGTGACAGAGAGAGTGACAGAGAGAGTGACAGAGAGAATTACAGAGAGAGTGACAGAGAGAGTGACAGAGAGAGAGTGACAGAGAGAGAGAGTGACAGAGAGAGAGAGAGACAGAGTGACAAGAGAGTGACAGAGAGAGAGTGACAGAGAGAGAGAGTGACAGAGGGAGAGAGGGACAGAGTGACAGAGAGAGTGACAGAGAGAGAGTGGCAGAGAGAGTGACAGTGAGCGACCGAGAGAGTGACAGAGAGAATGACAGTGACAGAGAGAGTGACAGAGAGAGAGTGACAGAGAGAGAGAGTGACAGAGAGAGAGAGTAACAGAGAGAGAGTGACAGAGAGAGAGTGGCAGAGAGAGATTGACAGAGAGAGAGACAGATAGAGAGTGACAGAGAGAGATTGACAGAGAGAGAGTGACAGAGAGAGTGACAGAGAGAGAGTGACAGGGAGAGAGTGACAGAGAGAGAGTGACAGAGAGAGAGTGACAGAGAGAGACAGAGAGAGAGTGACAGAGAGAGAGTGGCAGAGAGAGATTGACAGAGAGAGAGACAGATAGAGAGTGACAGAGAGAGATTGACAGAGAGAGAGTGACAGAGAGAGAGTGACAGAGAGAGAGTGGCAGAGAGAGATTGACAGAGAGAGAGACAGATAGAGAGTGACAGAGAGAGATTGACAGAGAGAGAGTGACAGCGAGAGTTACAGAGAGAGAGTGACAGAGAGAGTGACAGGGAGAGAGTGACAGAGAGAGAGTGACAGAGAGAGTGACAGAGAGAGATTGACAGAGAGAGAGTGACAGAGAGAGTGACAGAGAGAGAGTGACAGAGAGAGTGACAGGGAGAGAGTGACAGAGAGAGAGTGACAGAGAGAGTGACAGAGAGAGAGTGACCGTGACAGAGAGAGAGACAGAGAGAGATTGACAGAGAGAGACAGAGATAGTGACAGAGAGAGAGTGACAGAGAGAGAGTGACAGAGAGAGAGAGTGACAGAGAGAGTGACAGAGAGAGAGAGTGACAAAGAGAGTGACAGAGAGAGAGAGAGAGAGACAGAGAGAGTGACAGAGAGAGAGTGACAAGAGAGAGAGTGACAGAGAGAGTGACAGAGAGAGACAGAGAGAGTGACAGAGAGAGAGTGACAGAAAGAGAGTGACAGAGAGAGAGTGACAGAGAGAGTGAGTGACAGATAGAGTGACAGAGAGAGAGTGACAGAGAGAGAGAGTGACAGAGAGAGAGTGACAGAGAGAGTGACAGAGAGAGAGTGACAGAGAGAGTGACAGATAGAGAGTGACAGAGAGAGTGGCAGAGAGAGAGAGTGGCATTGACACAGAGAGAGAGAGAGTGACAGAGAGAGAGTGACAGAAAGTGAGTGACAGAGAGAGAGAGTGACAGAGAGTGACAGTTAGAAACAGAGAGAGTGACAGACAGAGTGACAGAGAGAGAGATTGACAGAGAGAGAGTGACAGAGAGAGAGACAGAGAGAGAGTGACAGAGAGAGTGACAGAGAGAGTGACAGAGAGAGTGACTGAGAGAGAGTGACAGAGAGTGAGTGACAAAGAGAGTGACAGAGAGAGAGTGACAGAGATTGACAGAGAGAGTGACAGAGAGAGTGAAAGAGAGAGAGTAACAGAGAGAGAGTGACAGAGAGAGAGTGGCTGAGAGAGTGACAGAGAGAGTGACACAGAGAGAGTGACAGAGAGAGAGTGACAGAGAGAGAGAGAGTGACAGAGAGAGTGACAGAGAGAGAGAGTGACAGAGAGAGTGACAGAGAGAGTGACAGAAAGAGAGTGACAGAGAGTGTGACAGAGAGAGAGTGACAGTGACAGAGAGAGAGAGAGACAGAGAGAGATTGACAGAGAGAGACAGAGAGAGTGACAGAGAGAGAGTGACAGAGAGAGAGTGACAGAGAGAGAGAGTGACAGAGAGAGAGAGTGACAGAGAGAGAGATTGACAGAGAATGAGTGACAGAGAGAGAGTGACAGAGAGAGAGAGTGACAGAGAGAGTGACAGAGAGAGTGACAGAGAGAATTACAGAGAGAGTGACAGAGAGAGTGACAGAGAGAGTGACAGAGAGAGAGACAGCGAGAGAGTGACAGAGAGAGACAGAGAGAGAGTGACAGAGAGAGAGTGACAGAGAGAGTGACAGAGAGAGTGACAGAGAGAGTGACAGAGAGAGTGACAGAGAGAGTGACAGAGAGAGAGACAGGGAGAGAGTGACAGAGAGAGACAGAGAGAGAGTGACAGAGAGAGTGACAGAGAGAGTGACAGAGAGAATTACAGAGAGAGTGACAGAGAGAGTGACAGAGAGAGAGTGACAGAGAGAGAGAGTGACAGAGAGAGAGAGAGACAGAGTGACAAGAGAGTGACAGAGATAGAGTGACAGAGAGAGAGAGTGACAGAGGGAGAGAGGGACAGAGTGACAGAGAGAGTGACAGAGAGAGAGTGGCAGAGAGAGTGACAGTGAGCGACCGAGAGAGTGACAGAGAGAATGACAGTGACAGAGAGAGTGACAGAGAGAGAGTGACAGAGAGAGAGAGTGACAGAGAGAGAGTAACAGAGAGAGAGTGACAGAGAGAGAGTGGCAGAGAGAGATTGACAGAGAGAGAGACAGATAGAGAGTGACAGAGAGAGATTGACAGAGAGAGAGTGACAGAGAGAGTGACAGAGAGAGAGTGACAGGGAGAGAGTGACAGAGAGAGAGTGACAGAGAGAGAGTGACAGAGAGAGACAGAGAGAGAGTGACAGAGAGAGAGTGGCAGAGAGAGATTGACAGAGAGAGAGACAGATAGAGAGTGACAGAGAGAGATTGACAGAGAGAGAGTGACAGAGAGAGAGTGACAGAGAGAGAGTGGCAGAGAGAGATTGACAGAGAGAGAGACAGATAGAGAGTGACAGAGAGAGATTGACAGAGAGAGAGTGACAGCGAGAGTTACAGAGAGAGAGTGACAGAGAGAGTGACAGGGAGAGAGTGACAGAGAGAGAGTGACAGAGAGAGTGACAGAGAGAGATTGACAGAGAGAGAGTGACAGAGAGAGTGACAGAGAGAGAGTGACAGAGAGAGTGACAGGGAGAGAGTGACAGAGAGAGAGTGACAGAGAGAGTGACAGAGAGAGAGTGACCGTGACAGAGAGAGAGACAGAGAGAAATTGACAGAGAGAGACAGAGATAGTGACAGAGAGAGAGTGACAGAGAGAGAGTGACAGAGAGAGAGAGTGACAGAGAGAGTGACAGAGAGAGAGAGAGAGAGACAGAGAGAGTGACAGAGAGAGAGTGACAGAGAGAGAGTGACAGAGAGAGTGACAGAGAGAGACAGAGAGAGTGACAGAGAGAGAGTGACAGAAAGAGAGTGACAGAGAGAGAGTGACAGAGAGAGTGAGTGACAGATAGAGTGACAGAGAGAGAGTGACAGAGAGAGAGAGTGACAGAGAGAGAGTGACAGAGAGAGTGACAGAGAGAGAGTGACAGAGAGAGTGACAGATAGAGAGTGACAGAGAGAGTGGCAGAGAGAGAGAGTGGCATTGACACAGAGAGAGAGAGAGTGACAGAGAGAGAGTGACAGAAAGTGAGTGACAGAGAGAGAGAGTGACAGAGAGTGACAGTTAGAAACAGAGAGAGTGACAGACAGAGTGACAGAGAGAGAGATTGACAGAGAGAGAGTGACAGAGAGAGAGACAGAGAGAGAGTGACAGAGAGAGTGACAGAGAGAGTGACAGAGAGAGTGACTGAGAGAGAGTGACAGAGAGTGAGTGACAAAGAGAGTGACAGAGAGAGAGTGACAGAGATTGACAGAGAGAGTGACAGAGAGAGTGAAAGAGAGAGAGTAACAGAGAGAGAGTGACAGAGAGAGAGTGGCTGAGAGAGTGACAGAGAGAGTGACACAGAGAGAGTGACAGAGAGAGAGTGACAGAGAGAGAGAGAGTGACAGAGAGAGTGACAGAGAGAGAGAGTGACAGAGAGAGTGACAGAGAGAGTGACAGAAAGAGAGTGACAGAGAGTGTGACAGAGAGAGAGTGACAGTGACAGAGAGAGAGAGAGACAGAGAGAGATTGACAGAGAGAGACAGAGAGAGTGACAGAGAGAGAGTGACAGAGAGAGAGTGACAGAGAGAGAGTGACAGAGAGAGAGAGTGACAGAGAGAGTGACAGAGAGAGAGTGACAGAGAGAGTGACAGAGAGAGAGAGAGAGACAGAGACAGAGAGTGTGACAGAGAGAGAGTGACAGAGAGAGAGTGACAGAGAGAGTGACAGAGAGAGAGAGAGAGAGACAGAGAGAGTGACAGAGAGAGAGAGAGTGGCAGAGAGAGTGACAGAAAGAGTGACAGAGAGAGAGTGACAGAGATAGTGTGACAGTGAGAGTGACAGAGAGGGTGACAGAGAGAGAGAGTGGCAGAGAGAGTGACAGAGAGAGAGTGACAGTGACAGAGAGAGAATGACAGAGAGAGAGAGTGGCAGAAGGAGTGACAGAAAGAGTGACAGAGAGATAGTGACAGAGAGAGTGACAGAGAGAGAGAGTGACAGAGAGGGAGTGACAGTGACAGAGAGAGAGAGAATTACAGAGAGAGTGACAGAGAGAGTGACAGCGAGAAAGACGTAGAGAGTGACAGAGAGAGAGTGACAGAGAGAGTGACAGAGAGAGAGTGACAGAGAGAGAGACAGAGAGAGAGACAGAGAGAGAGTGACAGAGAGAGAGACAGAGAGAGAGTGACAGGGAGAGTGACAGAGAGAGTGACAGAGAGAGAGTGACAGAGAGACAGTGACAGAGAGAGAGACAGAGAGAGAGTGACAGGGAGAGTGACAGAGAGAAAGTGACAGAGAGAGTGACAGAGAGAGTGACAGAGAGAGAGTGACAGAGAGAGTGACAGAGAGAGTGACAGATAGAGAGTGACAGATAGAGAGAGTGACAGAGAGAGAGTGACAGAGATAGTGACAGAGAGAGTGACAGATAGAGAGTGACAGATAGAGAGAGTGACAGAGACAGAGTGACAGAGAGAGTGACCGAGAGAGAGTGACAGAGACAGAGTGACAGAGAGAGTGACAGAGAGAGAGTGACAGAGAGAGTGACAGAGAGAGAGTGACAGAGAGAGAGTGACAGAGAGACAGTGACAGAGAGAGAGACAGAGAGAGAGTGACAGGGAGAGTGACAGAGAGAGAGTGACAGAGAGAGAGTGACAGAGAGAGAGTGACAGAGAGTGAGTGACAGAGAGAGAGTGACAGAGAGAGAGTGACAGAGAGAGTGACAGAGAGAGAGTGACAGAGAGAGAGTGACAGAGAGACAGTGACAGAGAGAGAGACAGAGAGAGAGTGACAGGGAGAGTGACAGAGAGAGAGTGACAGAGAGAGAGTGACAGAGAGAGAGTGACAGTGACAGAGAGAGAGAGTGACAGAGAGAGAGTGACAGAGAGAGTGACAGAGAGAATGACAGATAGAGAGTGACAGATAGAGAGAGTGACAGAGACAGAGTGACAGAGAGAGTGAACGAGAGAGAGTGACAGAGACAGAGTGACAGAGAGAGTGACAGAGAGAGAGAGAGAGAGAGACAGAGAGAGTGACAGAGAGAGAGAGTGACAGAGATAGAGTGACAGAGAGTGACAGAGAGAGAGTGACAGAGAGAGTGACTGAGAGAGAGTGACAGAGAGAGTGACAGAGAGAGAGTGACAGAGAGTGACAGAGAGAGAGTGACAGAGAGAGAGTGACAGAGAATGACAGAGAGAGTGACAGAGAGAGAGACAGAGAGGGTGACAGAGAGAGATTGACAGAGATAGTGTGACAGAGAGAGTGACAGAGAGGGTGACAGAGAGGGTGACAGAGAGAGATTGACAGAGATAGTGTGACAGAGAGAGTGACAGAGAGGGTGACAGAGAGAGAGAGTGGCAGAGAGAGTGACAGAGAGAGAGTGACAGTGACAGAGAGAGAATGACAGAGAGAGAGAGTGGCAGAGGGAGTGACAGAAAGAGTGACAGAGAGAGAGTGACAGAGATTGACAGAGAGAGAGTGACAGAGAGAGTGACAGAGAGAGTGACAGAGAGAGAGTGACAGAGAGAGTGACAGATAGAGTGTGACAGAGAGAGTGACGGAGAGAGAGTGACAGAGAGTGACAGAGAGAGTGTCAGAGAGAGTGACAGAGAGAGAGTGACAGAGAGAGAGTGACAGCGAGGGTGACAGAGAGAGTGACAGAGAGAGAGAGTGATAGAGAGAGAGTGACAGACTGTGAGTGGCAGAGAGAGTGACAGGGAGAGAGACAGAGAGAGAGTTACAGAGAGAGAGACAGAGAAAGGGACAGAGAGAGTGGCAGAGAGAGTGACAGAGAGAGTGACAGAGAGGGTGACAGAGAGGGTGACAGAGAGAGTGACAGAGAGAGATAGAGACAGAGAGAGTGACAGAGAGGCTGACAGAGAGAGAGTGACAGAGAGAGTGACAGAGAGAGAGTGACAGTGACAGAGAGAGAGTGACAGAGAGAGAGAGTGGCAGAGGGAGAGAGTGGCAGAGAGAGTGACAGAAAGAGTGACAGAGAGAGAGTGACAGAGATAGTGTGACAGAGAGAGTGACAGAGAGGGTGACAGAGAGAGAGAGTGGCAGAGAAAATGACAGAAAGAGTGACAGAGAGAGAGTGACAGAGATTGACAGAGAGAGAGTGACAGAGAGAGTGACAGAGAGAGTGACAGAGAGTGACAGAGAGAGTGACAGAGAGAGTGACAGAGAGAGAGTGACAGAGAGAGAGTGACAGAGAGAGTGACAGAGAGAGAGTGGCAGACAGAGTGACAGAGAGAGAGTGACAGTGAGGGTGACAGAGAGAGTGACAGAGAGAGTGACAGAGAGAGAGTGACAGAGAGAGAGTGACAGACTGTGAGTGGCAGAGAGAGTGACAGAGAGAGAGAGAGAGTGACAGAGAGAGTGACAGAGAGAGAGTGACAGAGAGAGTGACAGAGAGAGAGAGAGACAGAGAGAGTGACAGAGAGAGAGTGACAGAGAGAAAGTGACAGAGAGAGAGTGACAGAGATAGAGAGTGACAGATAGAGACAGAGAGAGAGACAGAGAGAGAGTGACAGAGAGCGAGTGACAGAGAGAGAGTGACAGAGAGAGAGAGTGGCAGAGAGAGTGACAGAAAGAGTGACAGAGAGAGAGTGACAGAGATAGTGTGACAGAGAGAGTGACAGAGAGAGTGACAGAGAGAGAGAGTGGCAGAGATAGTGTGACAGAGAGAGTGACAGAGAGGGTGACAGAGAGAGAGAGTGGCAGAGAGAGTGACAGAGAGAGTGACAGAGAGTGACAGAGAGAGAGTGACAGAGAGAGAGACAGAGAGAGACAGAGAGAGTTACAGAGAGAGAGTGACAGGAAGAGCGTGACAGAGAGAGAGTGACAGAGAGAGAGAGTGACAGATAGAGTGACAGAGAGAGAGACAGAGAGAGAGTGACAGAGAGAGAGAGTGACAGAGAGAGTGACAGAGAGAGTGACAGAGAGTGACAGAGAGAGAGTGACAGAGAGAGAGTGACAGAGAATGACAGAGAGAGTGACAGAGAGAGAGACAGAGAGGGTGACAGAGAGAGATTGACAGAGATAGTGTGACAGAGAGAGTGACAGAGAGGGTGACAGAGAGGGTGACAGAGAGAGATTGACAGAGATAGTGTGACAGAGAGAGTGACAGAGAGGGTGACAGAGAGAGAGAGTGGCAGAGAGAGTGACAGAGAGAGAGTGACAGTGACAGAGAGAGAATGACAGAGAGAGAGAGTGGCAGAGGGAGTGACAGAAAGAGTGACAGAGAGAGAGTGACAGAGATTGACAGAGAGAGAGTGACAGAGAGAGTGACAGAGAGAGTGACAGAGAGAGAGTGACAGAGAGAGTGACAGATAGAGTGTGACAGAGAGAGTGACGGAGAGAGAGTGACAGAGAGTGACAGAGAGAGTGTCAGAGAGAGTGACAGAGAGAGAGTGACAGAGAGAGAGTGACAGCGAGGGTGACAGAGAGAGTGACAGAGAGAGAGAGTGATAGAGAGAGAGTGACAGACTGTGAGTGGCAGAGAGAGTGACAGGGAGAGAGACAGAGAGAGAGTTACAGAGAGAGAGACAGAGAAAGGGACAGAGAGAGTGGCAGAGAGAGTGACAGAGAGAGTGACAGAGAGGGTGACAGAGAGGGTGACAGAGAGAGTGACAGAGAGAGATAGAGACAGAGAGAGTGACAGAGAGGCTGACAGAGAGAGAGTGACAGAGAGAGTGACAGAGAGAGAGTGACAGTGACAGAGAGAGAGTGACAGAGAGAGAGAGTGGCAGAGGGAGAGAGTGGCAGAGAGAGTGACAGAAAGAGTGACAGAGAGAGAGTGACAGAGATAGTGTGACAGAGAGAGTGACAGAGAGGGTGACAGAGAGAGAGAGTGGCAGAGAAAGTGACAGAAAGAGTGACAGAGAGAGAGTGACAGAGATTGACAGAGAGAGAGTGACAGAGAGAGTGACAGAGAGAGTGACAGAGAGTGACAGAGAGAGTGACAGAGAGAGTGACAGAGAGAGAGTGACAGAGAGAGAGTGACAGAGAGAGTGACAGAGAGAGAGTGGCAGACAGAGTGACAGAGAGAGAGTGACAGTGAGGGTGACAGAGAGAGTGACAGAGAGAGTGACAGAGAGAGAGTGACAGAGAGAGAGTGACAGACTGTGAGTGGCAGAGAGAGTGACAGAGAGAGAGAGAGAGTGACAGAGAGAGTGACAGAGAGAGAGTGACAGAGAGAGTGACAGAGAGAGAGAGAGACAGAGAGAGTGACAGAGAGAGAGTGACAGAGAGAAAGTGACAGAGAGAGAGTGACAGAGATAGAGAGTGACAGATAGAGACAGAGAGAGAGACAGAGAGAGAGTGACAGAGAGCGAGTGACAGAGAGAGAGTGACAGAGAGAGAGAGTGGCAGAGAGAGTGACAGAAAGAGTGACAGAGAGAGAGTGACAGAGATAGTGTGACAGAGAGAGTGACAGAGAGAGTGACAGAGAGAGAGAGTGGCAGAGATAGTGTGACAGAGAGAGTGACAGAGAGGGTGACAGAGAGAGAGAGTGGCAGAGAGAGTGACAGAGAGAGTGACAGAGAGTGACAGAGAGAGAGTGACAGAGAGAGAGACAGAGAGAGACAGAGAGAGTTACAGAGAGAGAGTGACAGGAAGAGCGTGACAGAGAGAGAGTGACAGAGAGAGAGAGTGACAGATAGAGTGACAGAGAGAGAGACAGAGAGAGAGTGACAGAGAGAGAGAGTGACAGAGAGAGTGACAGAGAGAGTGACAGAGAGTGACAGAGAGAGAGTGACAGAGAGAGAGTGACAGAGAGAGTGACAGAAAGAGAGTGACAGAGAGAGTGACAGATAGAGAGTGACAGAGAGAGTGCCAGAGAGAGAGAGTGGCATTGACAGAGAGAGAGAGAGTGACAGAGAGAGAGTGACAGAAAGAGAGTGACAGAGAGAGTGCCAGAGAGAGAGAGTGGCATTGACAGAGAGAGAGTGACAGAGAGTGACAGAAAGTGAGTGACAGAGAGAGAGAGTGACAGAGAGTGACAGTTAGAGACAGAGAGAGTGACAGAGAGAGAGAGTGACAGAGATAGAGTGACAGAGAGAGTGACAGAGAGGGTGACAGAGAGAGAGAGTGGCAGAGAGAGAGAGTGGCAGAGGAGTGACAGAAAGAGTGACAGAGAGAGAGTGACAGAGATTGACAGAGAGAGAGTGACAGAGAGAGTGACAGATAGAGAGTGACAGAGAGAGAGTGACAGAGAGAGAGTGACAGAGAGAGAGAGTGACAGAGAGAGTGACAGAGAGAGAGTGACAGAGAGAGTGACAGAGAGAGAGAGAGACAGAGACAGAGAGAGTGACAGAGAGAGAGTGACAGAGAGAGAGTGACAGAGAGAGTGACAAAGAGAGAGAGAGACAGAGAGAGTGACAGAGAGAGAGTGACAGAGAGAGAGTGACAGAGAGAGAGTGACAGAGATAGAGAGTGACAGATAGAGACAGAGAGATAGACAGAGAGAGAGTGACAGAGAGAGAGTGACAGAGAGAGAGAGTGGCAGAGAGAGTGACAGAAAGAGTGACAGAGAGAGAGTGACAGAGATAGTGTGACAGAGAGAGTGACAGAGAGGGTGACAGAGAGTGAGAGTGGCAGAGAGAGTGACAGAGAGAGAGTGACAGTGACAGAGAGAGAATGACAGAGAGAGAAAGTGGCAGAGGGAGTGACAGAAAGAGTGACAGAGAGAGAGTGACAGAGATTGACAGAGAGAGAGTGACAGAGAGAGTGACAGAGAGAGTGACAGAGAGTGACAGAGAGAGTGACAGAGATAGTGACAGAGAGAGAGTGACAGAGAGAGAGTGACAGAGAGAGAGAGAAACAGAGAGAGTGACAGAGAGAGAGAGAGTGACAGAGAGAGTGACAGAGAGAGAGAGAGAGAGAGTGACAGAGAGAGAGTGACAGAGTGAGAGTGACAGAGAGAGTGACAGAGAGAGACAGAGAGAGTTACAGAGAGAGAGTGACAGGAAGAGCGTGACAGAGAGAGAGTGACAGAGAGAGAGAGTGACAGATAGAGTGACAGAGAGAGAGTGACAGAGAGAGAGTGACAGAGAGAGAGAGTGACAGATTGAGAGTGACAGAGAGAGTGCCAGAGAGAGAGAGTGGCATTGACAGAGAGAGAGAGAGTGACAGAGAGAGAGTGACAGAAAGTCAGTGACAGAGAGAGAGAGTGTCAGATAGTGACAGTTAGAGACAGAGAGAGTGACAGAGAGAGAGACAGAGAGAGTGACAGAGAGAGAGTGACAGAGAGAGAGTGACAGAGAGAGAGTGACAGAGAGAGAGTGACAGAGAGAGTGACAGAGAGATAGTGACAGAGAGAGTGACAGAGAGAGTGACAGAGAGAGAGTGACAGAGAGAGAGAGTGGCATTGACAGAGAGAGTGAGAGTGACAGAGAGAGAGTGACAGAAAGTGAGTGACAGATAGAGAGAGTGACAGAGAGTGACAGTTAGAGACAGAGAGGGTGACAGAGAGAGTGACAGAGAGAGAGATTGACAGAGAGAGAGTGACAGAGAGAGAGACAGAGAGAGAGTGACAGAGAGAGTGACAGAGAGAGTGACAGAGAGAGAGTGACAGAGAGAGAGTGACAAAGAGAGTGACAGAGAGAGAGTGACAGAGATTGACAGAGAGAGTGACAGAGAGAGTGAAAGAGAGAGAGTAACAAAGAGAGAGTGACAGAGAGAGAGTGGCTGAGAGAGTGACAGAGAGAGTGACACAGAGAGAGTGACAGAGAGAGAGTGACAGAGAGAGAGAGTGACAGAAAGAGTGACAGAGAGAGAGAGAGTGACAGAGAGAGTGACAGAGAGAGTGACAGAAAGAGAGTGACAGAGAGAGTGACAGAGACAGAGTGACAGTGACAGAGAGAGAGAGAGACAGAGAGAGATTGACAGAGAGAGACAGAGAGAGTGACAGAGAGAGAGTGACAGAGAGAGAGTGACAGAGAGAGAGTGACAGAGAGAGAGAGTGACAGAGAGAGTGACAGAGAGAGAGTGACAGAGAGAGTGACAGAGAGAGAGAGAGACAGAGACAGAGAGAGTGACAGAGAGAGAGTGACAGAGAGAGAGTGACAGAGAGAGTGACAAAGAGAGAGAGAGACAGAGAGAGTGACAGAGAGAGAGTGACAGAGAGAGAGTGACAGAGAGAGAGTGACAGAGATAGAGAGTGACAGATAGAGACAGAGAGATAGACAGAGAGAGAGTGACAGAGAGAGAGTGACAGAGAGAGAGTGACAGAGAGAGAGTGACAGAGAGAGAGTGACAGAGAGAGTGACAGAGAGAGTGACAGAGAGAGAGTGACAGAGAGAGAGTGACAGAGAGAGAGAGTGGCAGAGAGAGTGACAGAAAGAGTGACAGAGAGAGAATGACAGAGATAGTGTGACAGAGAGAGTGACAGAGAGGGTGACAGAGAGAGAGAGTGGCAGAGAGAGTGACAGAGAGAGAGTGACAGTGACAGAGAGAGAATGACAGAGAGAGAGAGTGGCAGAGGGAGTGACAGAAAGAGTGACAGAGAGAGAGTGACAGAGATTGACAGAAAGAGAGTGACAGAGAGAGTGACAGAGAGAGAGTGACAGAGAGAGAGAGTGACAGAGAGAGTGACAGAGAGAGTGACAGAGAGAATTACAGAGAGAGTGACAGAGAGAGTGACAGAGAGAGAGAGTGACAGAGAGAGAGAGAGACAGAGTGACAGAGAGAGTGACAGAGAGAGAGTGGCAGAGAGAGTGTCAGTGACAGCGAGAGTGACAGAGAGAGAGTGACAGAGAGAGAGAGTGACAGAGAGAGAGAGTGACAGAGAGAGTGACAGAGAGAGAGAGTGACAGAGAGAGTGACAGAGAGAGAGTGACAGAGAGAGAGTGACAGAGAAAGTGACAGAGAGAGAGAGTGACAGAGAGAGAGAGTGACAGAGAGAGAGAGACAGAGAGAGAGTGGCAGAGAGAGTGACAGAGAGAGAGTGACAGAGAGAGTGACAGGGAGAGAGTGACAGAGAGAGAGTGACAGAGAGAGTGACAGAGAGAGAGTGACAGAGAGAGTGACAGAGGGAGAGTGACAGTGACAGAGAGAGAGTGACAGAGAGAGAGTGACAGAGAGAGAGAGTGACAGAGAGAGTGACAGAGAGAGAGTGACAGAGAGAGAGTGACAGAGAGAGTGACAGAGAGAGACAGAGAGAGTGACAGAGAGAGAGTGACAGAAAGAGAGTGACAGAGAGAGAGTGACAGAGAGAGAGAGTGACAGATAGGGTGACAGAGAGAGAGTGACAGAGAGAGAGTGACAGAGAGAGAGAGTGACAGAGAGAGAGAGAGACAGAGTGACAGAGAGAGTGACAGAGAGAGAGTGGCAGAGAGAGTGTCAGTGACAGCGAGAGTGACAGAGAGAGAGTGACAGAGAGAGAGAGTGACAGAGAGAGAGAGTGACAGAGAGAGTGACAGAGAGAGAGAGTGACAGAGAGAGTGACAGAGAGAGAGTGACAGAGAGAGTGACAGAGAGAGAGTGACAGAGAAAGTGACAGAGAGAGAGAGTGACAGAGAGAGAGAGTAACAGAGAGAGAGAGACAGAGAGAGAGTGGCAGAGAGAGTGACAGAGAGAGAGTGACAGAGAGAGTGACAGGGAGAGAGTGACAGAGAGAGTGACAGAGAGAGAGAGAGACAGAGAGAGTGACAGAGAGAGTGACAGAGGGAGAGTGACAGTGACAGAGAGAGAGTGACAGAGAGAGAGTGACAGAGAGAGAGAGTGACAGAGAGAGTGACAGAGAGAGAGTGACAGAGAGAGAGTGACAGAGAGAGTGACAGAGAGAGACAGAGAGAGTGACAGAGAGAGAGTGACAGAAAGAGAGTGACAGAGAGAGAGTGACAGAGAGAGAGAGTGACAGATAGGGTGACAGAGAGAGAGTGACAGAGAGAGAGTGACAGAGAGAGAGAGTGACAGAGAGAGTGACAGAGAGAGTGACAGAGAGAGAGTGACAGAGAGAGTGACAGATAGAAAGTGACAGAGAGAGTGACAGAGAGAGAGAGTGGCATTGACAGAGAGAGAGAGAGAGTGACAGAAAGTGAGTGACAGAGAGAGAGAGTGACAGAGACAGAGAGTGACAGAGAGAGTGACAGAGAGAGTGACAGAGAGAGAGACAGATAGAGAGTGACAGAGAGAGTGACAGAGTGACAGAGAGAGAGTGACAGAGAGAGAGTGACAAAGAGAGTGACAGAGAGAGTGACAGAGATTGACAGAGAGAGTGACAGAGAGAGTGAAAGAGAGAGAGTAAAAGAGAGAGAGTGACAGAGAGAGTGACAGAGAGAGTGACACAGAGAGAGTGGCAGAGAGAGAGAGTGACAGAGAGAGAGACAGAGAGAGAGAGAGACAGAGAGAGTGACAGAGAGAGACAGAGAGAGAGTGACAGAGAGAGAGAGTGACAGAGAGAGACAGAGAGAGTGACAGAGAAAGTGACAGAGAATGACAGTGACAGCGAGAGTGGCAGAGAGAGTGACAGAGAGAGAGTGACAGAGAGAGAGAGAGTGACAGAGAGAGAGAGAGAGAGAGAGTGACAGAAAGAGAGTGACAGAGAGTGACAGACAGAGAAAGTGACAGAGAGAGAGTGTCAGATAGAGAGTGACAGAGAGAATGACAGAGAGAGTGACAGAGAGAGTGACAGAGAGAATGACAGAGAGAGATAGAGAGACAGAGAGAGAGTGACAGAGAGAGAGACAGAGAGAGAGTGACAGAGAGAGAGAGTGACAGAGAGAATGACAGAGAGAGTGACAGAGAGTGACAGAGAAAGTGACAGAGAGAGACAGAGAGAGAGTGACAGAGAGAGACAGAGAGAGTGACAGAGAGAGTGACAGAGAGAGAGTGACAGAAAGAGAGTGACAGAGAGTGACAGAGAGAGTGACAGAGAGAGTGACAGAGAGAGAGTGACAGAGAGAGAGTGACAGAGAGAGTGACAGAGAGAGAGAGTGACAGAGAGAGAGACAGAGAGAATGACAGTGATAGCGAGAGTGGCAGAGAGAGTGACAGAGAGAGAGAGAGAGAGAGAGAGAGAGTGACAGAAAGAGAGTGACAGAGAGTGACAGAGAGAGTGACAGAGAGAGACAGAGAGAGTGACAGAGAGAGTGACAGAGAGAGAGTGACAGAAAGAGAGTGACAGAGAGTGACAGAGAGAGTGACAGAGAGAGTGACAGAGAGAGAGTGACAGAGAGAGAGTGACAGAGAGAGTGACAGAGAGAGAGTGACAGAGAGAGAGAGTGACAGAGAGAGAGACAGAGAGAATGACAGTGATAGCGAGAGTGGCAGAGAGAGTGACAGAGAGAGAGAGAGAGAGAGAGAGAGAGAGAGTGACAGAAAGAGAGTGACAGAGAGTGACAGAGAGAGTGACAGAGAGAGAGAGAGACAGAGAGAGCGACAGAGAAAGTGACAGAGAGAGTGGCAGAGAGAGAGTGACAGAGAGAGAGAGAGACAGAGAGAGTGACAGAGACAGTGATAGAGAGAGAGTGACAGAGAGAATGACAGAGAGAGAGTGACAGAGAGAGAGACAGAGAGAGAGAGAGAGACAGAGAGAGAGTGACAGAGAGAGAGTGACAGAGAGAATGACAGAGAGAGAGTAACAGAGAGAGAGTGGCAGAGAGAATGTGAGAGAGGGAGTGGCAGAGAGAGTGACAGAGAGAGAGTGTCAGATAGAGAGTGACAGAGAGAATGACAGAGAGAGAGTAACAGAGAAAGAGAGTGGCAGAGAGAGTGTGAGAGAGGGAGTGGCAGAGAGAGTGACAGAGAATGTGACAGAGAGAGAGAGTGACAGAGAGAGTGACAGAGAGAGTGACAGAGAGAGAGACAGAGCGAGACAGAGAGAGACAGAGAGAGTGACAGAGAGAATGACAGAGAGAGAGTAACAGAGAGAGTGACAGAGAGTGAGTGGCAGAGAAAGAGTGACAGGGAGAGAGTGACAGAGAGAGTGACAGAGAGAGAGTGACAGAGAGAGAGTGACAGAGAGAATTACAGAGAGAGAGTGACAGAGAGAGACAGAGAGAGTGACAGAGAGAGAGTGACAGAGAGAGAGTGACAGAGAGAGAGTGACAGAGAGAGAGAGTGACAGAGAGAGAGATTGACAGAGAGAGAGTGACAGAGAGAGAGTGACAGAGAGAGAGAGTGACAGAGAGAGTGACAGAGAGAGTGACAGAGAGAATTACAGAGAGAGTGACAGAGAGAGTGACAGAGAGAGTGACAGAGAGAGAGACAGCGAGAGAGTGACAGAGAGAGACAGAGAGAGAGTGACAGAGAGAGAGTGACAGAGAGAGTGACAGAGAGAGTGACAGAGAGAGTGACAGAGAGAGTGACAGAGAGAGTGACAGAGAGAGAGACAGGGAGAGAGTGACAGAGAGAGACAGAGAGAGAGTGACAGAGAGAGTGACAGAGAGAGTGACAGAGAGAATTACAGAGAGAGTGACAGAGAGAGTGACAGAGAGAGAGTGACAGAGAGAGAGAGTGACAGAGAGAGAGAGAGACAGAGTGACAAGAGAGTGACAGAGAGAGAGTGACAGAGAGAGAGAGTGACAGAGGGAGAGAGGGACAGAGTGACAGAGAGAGTGACAGAGAGAGAGTGGCAGAGAGAGTGACAGTGAGCGACCGAGAGAGTGACAGAGAGAATGACAGTGACAGAGAGAGTGACAGAGAGAGAGTGACAGAGAGAGAGAGTGACAGAGAGAGAGAGTAACAGAGAGAGAGTGACAGAGAGAGAGTGGCAGAGAGAGATTGACAGAGAGAGAGACAGATAGAGAGTGACAGAGAGAGATTGACAGAGAGAGAGTGACAGAGAGAGTGACAGAGAGAGAGTGACAGGGAGAGAGTGACAGAGAGAGAGTGACAGAGAGAGAGTGACAGAGAGAGACAGAGAGAGAGTGACAGAGAGAGAGTGGCAGAGAGAGATTGACAGAGAGAGAGACAGATAGAGAGTGACAGAGAGAGATTGACAGAGAGAGAGTGACAGAGAGAGAGTGACAGAGTGAGAGTGGCAGAGAGAGATTGACAGAGAGAGAGACAGATAGAGAGTGACAGAGAGAGATTGACAGAGAGAGAGTGACAGCGAGAGTTACAGAGAGAGAGTGACAGAGAGAGTGACAGGGAGAGAGTGACAGAGAGAGAGTGACAGAGAGAGTGACAGAGAGAGATTGACAGAGAGAGAGTGACAGAGAGAGTGACAGGGAGAGAGTGACAGAGAGAGAGTGACAGAGAGAGTGACAGAGAGAGAGTGACCGTGACAGAGAGAGAGACAGAGAGAGATTGACAGAGAGAGACAGAGATAGTGACAGAGAGAGAGTGACAGAGAGAGAGAGTGACAGAGAGAGAGAGTGACAGAGAGAGTGACAGAGAGAGAGAGTGACAAAGAGAGTGACAGAGAGAGAGAGAGAGAGACAGAGAGAGTGACAGAGAGAGAGTGACAGAGAGAGAGTGACAGAGAGAGTGACAGAGAGAGACAGAGAGAGTGACAGAGAGAGAGTGACAGAAAGAGAGTGACAGAGAGAGTGACAGAGAGAGTGAGTGACAGATAGAGTGACAGAGAGAGAGTGACAGAGAGAGTGACAGAGAGAGAGTGACAAGAGAGAGAGTGACAGAGAGAGTGACAGAGAGAGACAGAGAGAGTGACAGAGAGAGAGTGACAGAAAGAGAGTGACAGAGAGAGAGTGACAGAGAGAGTGAGTGACAGATAGAGTGACAGAGAGAGAGTGACAGAGAGAGAGAGTGACAGAGAGAGAGTGACAGAGAGAGTGACAGAGAGAGAGTGACAGAGAGAGTGACAGATAGAGAGTGACAGAGAGAGTGGCAGAGAGAGAGAGTGGCATTGACACAGAGAGAGAGAGAGTGACAGAGAGAGAGTGACAGAAAGTGAGTGACAGAGAGAGAGAGTGACAGAGAGTGACAGTTAGAAACAGAGAGAGTGACAGACAGAGTGACAGAGAGAGAGATTGACAGAGAGAGAGTGACAGAGAGAGAGACAGAGAGAGAGTGACAGAGAGAGTGACAGAGAGAGTGACAGAGAGAGTGACTGAGAGAGAGTGACAGAGAGTGAGGGACAAAGAGAGTGACAGAGAGAGAGTGACAGAGATTGACAGAGAGAGTGACAGAGAGAGTGAAAGAGAGAGAGTAACAGAGAGAGAGTGACAGAGAGAGAGTGGCTGAGAGAGTGACAGAGAGAGTGACACAGAGAGAGTGACAGAGAGAGAGTGACAGAGAGAGAGAGAGTGACAGAGAGAGTGACAGAGAGAGAGAGTGACAGAGAGAGTGACAGAGAGAGTGACAGAAAGAGAGTGACAGAGAGTGTGACAGAGAGAGAGTGACAGTGACAGAGAGAGAGAGAGACAGAGAGAGATTGACAGAGAGAGACAGAGAGAGTGACAGAGAGAGAGTGACAGAGAGAGAGTGACAGAGAGAGAGTGACAGAGAGAGAGAGTGACAGAGAGAGTGACAGAGAGAGAGTGACAGAGAGAGTGACAGAGAGAGAGAGAGAGACAGAGACAGAGAGTGTGACAGAGAGAGAGTGACAGAGAGAGAGTGACAGAGAGAGAGAGAGAGAGACAGAGAGAGTGACAGAGAGAGAGAGAGTGGCAGAGAGAGTGACAGAAAGAGTGACAGAGAGAGAGTGACAGAGATAGTGTGACAGTGAGAGTGACAGAGAGGGTGACAGAGAGAGAGAGTGGCAGAGAGAGTGACAGAGAGAGAGTGACAGTGACAGAGAGAGAATGACAGAGAGAGAGAGTGGCAGAAGGAGTGACAGAAAGAGTGACAGAGAGATAGTGACAGAGAGAGTGACAGAGAGAGAGTGACAGAGAGGGAGTGACAGTGACAGAGAGAGAGAGAATTACAGAGAGAGTGACAGAGAGAGTGACAGCGAGAAAGACGTAGATAGTGACAGAGAGAGAGTGACAGAGAGAGTGACACAGAGAGAGTGACAGAGAGAGAGACAGAGAGAGAGACAGAGAGAGAGTGACAGAGAGAGAGACAGAGAGAGAGTGACAGGGAGAGTGACAGAGAGAGTGACAGAGAGTGAGTGACAGAGAGACAGTGACAGAGAGAGAGAAAGAGAGAGAGTGACAGGGAGAGTGACAGAGAGAAAGTGACAGAGAGAGAGTGACAGAGAGAGTGACAGAGAGAGAGTGACAGAGAGAGTGACAGAGAGAGTGACAGATAGAGAGTGACAGATAGAGAGAGTGACAGAGAGAGAGTGACAGAGAGAGTGACAGAGAGAGAGAGAGATAGAGACAGAGAGAGTGACAGAGAGAGAGAGTGACAGAGATAGAGTGACAGAGAGTGACAGAGAGAGAGTGACAGAGAGAGTGACCGAGAGTGAGTGACAGAGACAGAGTGACAGAGAGAGTGACAGAGAGAGAGAGAGATAGAGACAGAGAGAGTGACAGAGAGAGAGAGTGACAGAGATAGAGTGACAGAGAGTGACAGAGAGAGAGTGACAGAGAGAGTGACTGAGAGAGAGTGACAGAGAGAGTGACAGAGAGAGAGTGACAGAGAGTGACAGAGAGAGAGTGACAGAGAGAGAGTGACAGAGAATGACAGAGAGAGTGACAGAGAGAGAGACAGAGGGGGTGACAGAGAGAGATTGACAGAGATAGTGTGACAGAGAGAGTGACAGAGAGGGTGACAGAGAGGGTGACAGAGAGAGATTGACAGAGATAGTGTGACAGAGAGAGTGACAGAGAGGGTGACAGAGAGAGAGAGTGGCAGAGAGAGTGACAGAGAGAGAGTGACAGTGACAGAGAGAGAATGACAGAGAGAGAGAGTGGCAGAGGGAGTGACAGAAAGAGTGACAGAGAGAGAGTGACAGAGATTGACAGAGAGAGAGTGACAGAGAGAGTGACAGAGAGAGTGACAGAGAGAGAGTGACAGAGAGAGTGACAGATAGAGTGTGACAGAGAGAGTGACGGAGAGAGAGTGACAGAGAGTGACAGAGAGAGTGTCAGAGAGAGTGACAGAGAGAGAGTGACAGAGAGAGAGTGACAGCGAGGGTGACAGAGAGAGTGACAGAGAGAGAGAGTGATAGAGAGAGAGTGACAGACTGTGAGTGGCAGAGAGAGTGACAGGGAGAGAGACAGAGAGAGAGTTACAGAGAGAGAGACAGAGAAAGGGACAGAGAGAGTGGCAGAGAGAGTGACAGAGAGAGTGACAGAGAGGGTGACAGAGAGGGTGACAGAGAGAGTGACAGAGAGAGATAGAGACAGAGAGAGTGACAGAGAGGCTGACAGAGAGAGAGTGACAGAGAGAGTGACAGAGAGAGAGTGACAGTGACAGAGAGAGAGTGACAGAGAGAGAGAGTGGCAGAGGGAGAGAGTGGCAGAGAGAGTGACAGAAAGAGTGACAGAGAGAGAGTGACAGAGATAGTGTGACAGAGAGAGTGACAGAGAGGGTGACAGAGAGAGAGAGTGGCAGAGAAAGTGACAGAAAGAGTGACAGAGAGAGAGTGACAGAGATTGACAGAGAGAGAGTGACAGAGAGAGTGACAGAGAGAGTGACAGAGAGTGACAGAGAGAGTGACAGAGAGAGTGACAGAGAGAGAGTGACAGAGAGAGAGTGACAGAGAGAGTGACAGAGAGAGAGTGGCAGACAGAGTGACAGAGAGAGAGTGACAGTGAGGGTGACAGAGAGAGTGACAGAGAGAGTGACAGAGAGAGAGTGACAGAGAGAGAGTGACAGACTGTGAGTGGCAGAGAGAGTGACAGAGAGAGAGACAGAGAGGGAGTGACAGAGAGAGAGACAGAGAAAGGGACAGAGAGAGTGACAGAGAGGATGGCAGAGAGGGTGACAGAGAGAGATTGACAGAGATAGTGTGACAGAGAGAGAGAGTGGCAGAGAGAGTGACAGAGAGAGAGTGACAGTGACAGAGAGAGAATGACAGAGAGAGAGAGTGGCAGAGGGAGTGACAGAGAGAGAGTGACAGAAATTGACAGAGAGAGAGTGACAGAGAGAGAGTGACAGAGAGAGTGACAGAGAGTGACAGAGAGAGTGACAGAGAGAGTGACAGAGAGAGAGTGACAGAGAGAGAGTGACAGAGAGAGTGACAGAGAGAGAGTGGCAGACAGAGTGACAGAGAGAGAGTGACAGCGAGGGTGACAGAGAGAGTGACAGATGGAGAGTGACAGAGAGAGAGTGACAGAGAGAGAGAGTGACAGAGAGAGAGAGTAACAGAGAGAGAGTGACAGAGAGAGAGTGGCACAGAGAGATTGACAGAGAGAGAGACAGATAGAGAGTGACAGAGAGAGATTGACAGAGAGAGAGTGAAAGAGAGAGTGACAGAGAGAGAGTGACAGAGAGAGTGACAGGGAGAGAGTGACAGAGAGAGAGTGACAGAGAGAGAGTGACAGAGAGAGTGACAAAGAGAGTGACAGAGAGAGAGTGACAGAGAGAGTGACAGAGAGAGATTGACAGAGAGAGAGTGACAGAGAGAGTGACAGAGAGAGTGACAGAGAGAGTGACAGAGAGAGAGTGACAGAGAGAGTGACAGAGAGAGAGTGACAGTGACAGAGAGAGAGAGACAGAGAGAGATTGACAGAGAGAGACAGAGGTAGTGACAGAGAGAGACTGACAGAGAGAGAGTGACAGAGAGAGAGTGACAGAGAGAGAGAGACAGAGAGAGAGAGTGACATAGAGAGAGAGTGACAGAGAGAGTGACAGAGAGAGAGAGAGAGAGAGACAGAGAGAGTGACAGAGAGAGACAGAGAGAGTGACAGAGAGAGAGTGACAGAAAGAGAGTGACAGAGAGAGAGTGACAGAGAGAGAGAGTGACAGATAGAGTGACAGAGAGAGAGTGACAGAGAGAGAGAGTGACAGAGAGAGAGTGACAGAGAGAGTGACAGAGAGAGAGTGACAGAGAGAGTGACAGATAGAGAGTGACAGAGAGAGTGGCAGAGAGAGAGAGAGAGTGGCATTGACACAGAGAGAGAGAGAGTGACAGAGAGAGAGTGACAGAAAGTGAGTGAAAGAGAGAGAGAGTGACAGAGAGTGACAGTTAGAGACAGAGAGAGTGACAGAGAGAGTGACAGAGAGAGAGAGATTGACAGAGAGAGAGTGACAGAGAGAGAGACAGAGAGAGAGTGACAGAGAGAGTGACAGAGAGAGTGACAGAGAGAGTGACTGAGAGAGAGTGACAGAGAGTGAGTGACAAAGAGAGTGACAGAGAGAGAGTGACAGAGAGAGAGTGACATAGAGAGAGACAGAGAGTGACAGAGAGAGTGACAGAGAGAGTGACAGAGAGAGTGACTGAGAGAGAGTGACAGAGAGTGAGTGACAAAGAGAGTGACAGAGAGAGAGTGACACAGAGAGAGTGACAGAGAGAGAGTGACAGAGAGAGAGTGGCTGAGAGAGTGACAGAGAGAGTGACACAGAGAGAGTGACAGAGAGAGAGTGACAGAGAGAGAGAGTGACAGAGAGAGTGACAGAGAGAGAGAGTGACAGAGAGAGTGACAGAGAGAGTAACAGAAAGAGAGTGACAGAGAGAGTGACAGAGAGAGAGTGACAGTGACAGAGAGAGAGAGAGACAGAGAGAGATTGACAGAGAGAGACAGAGAGAGTGACAGAGAGAGAGTGACAGAGAGAGAGTGACAGAGAGAGAGTGACAGAGAGAGAGAGTGACAGAGAGAGTGACAGAGAGAGAGAGAGTGACAGAGAGAGTGACAGAAAGAGTGACAGAGAGAGAGTGACAGAGAGAGAGAGTGGCAGAGGGAGTGACAGAAAGAGTGACAGAGAGAGAGCGACAGAGATTGACAGAGAGAGAGTGACAGAGAGAGTGACAGAGAGAGAGTGACAGCGAGGGTGACAGAGAGAGTGACAGAGAGAGAGAGTGACAGAGAGAGAGTGACAGACTGTGAGTGGCAGAGAGAGTGACAGAGAGAGAGACAGAGAGAGAGTTACAGAGAGAGAGTGACAGAGAGAGTGACAGAGAGAGAGTGACAGAGAGAGAGTGACAGAGAGAGAGTGACAGCGAGGGTGACAGAGAGAGTGACAGAGAGAGAGAGTGACAGAGAGAGAGTGACAGACTGTGAGTGGCAGAGAGAGTGACAGAGAGAGAGACAGAGAGAGAGTTACAGAGAGAGAGACAGAGAAAGGGACAGAGAGAGTGGCAGAGAGAGTGACAGAGAGAGTGACAGAGAGGGTGACAGAGAGGGTGACAGAGAGAGAGTGACAGAGATAGAGTGACAGAATGATTGACAGAGAGAGTGACAGAGAGCGCGTGACAGAGAGAGTGACAGAGAGAGAGTGACAGTGACAGAGAGAGAGTGGCAGAGAGAGAGAGTCGCAGAGAGAGTGACAGAAAGAGTGACAGAGAGAGAGTGACAGAGAGAGTGTGACAGAGAGAGTGACAGAGAGGGTGACAGAGAGAGAGAGTGGCAGAGAGAGTGACAGAAAGAGTGACAGAGAGAGAGTGACAGAGATTGACAGAGAGAGAGTGACAGAGAGAGTGACAGAGAGAGTGACAGAGAGTGACAGAGAGAGTGACAGAGAGAGTGACAGAGAGAGAGTGACAGAGAGAGAGTGACAGAGAGAGAGTGACAGAGAGAGTGACAGAGAGAGAGTGGCAGACAGAGTGACAGAGAGAGAGTGACAGCGAGGGTGACAGAGAGAGTGACAGAGAGAGAGACAGAGAAAGGGACAGAGAGAGTGGCAGAGAGAGTGACAGAAAGAGTGACAGAGAGAGAGTGACAGAGATAGTGTGACAGAGAGAGTGACAGAGAGAGAGACAGAGAGAGTGACAGAGAGAATTACAGAGAGAGTGACAGAGTGAGTGACAGAGAGAGAGTGACAGAGAGAGAGAGTGACAGAGAGAGTGACAGAAAGAGTGACAGAGAGAGAGAGTGGCAGAGAGAGTGACAGAGAGAGAGTGACAGTGACAGAGAGAATGACAGAGAGAGAGAGTGGCAGAGGGAGTGACAGAGAGAGAGTGACAGAAATTGACAGAGAGAGAGTGACAGAGAGAATGACAGAGAGAGTGACAGAGAGAGAGTGACAGAGAGAGAGTGACAGAGAGAGTGACAGAGAGAGAGTGGCAGACAGAGTGACAGAGAGAGAGTGACAGCGAGGGTGACAGAGAGAGTGACAGAGAGAGAGTGACAGAGAGAGAGTGACAGACTGTGAGTTTCAGAGAGAGTGACAGAGAGAGAGAGACAGAGAGAGAGTGACAGAGAGAGAGACAGAGAAATGGACAGAGAGAGTGGCAGAGAGAGTGACAGAGAGAGAGACAGAGAAATGGACAGAGAGAGTGACAGAGAGAGTGACAGAGAGAGAGTGACAGAGAGAGAGTGACAGAGAGAGTGACAGAGAGAGAGTGGCAGACAGAGTGACAGAGAGAGAGTGACAGCGAGGGTGACAGAGAGAGTGACAGAGAGAGAGTGACAGAGAGAGAGTGACAGACTGTGAGTTTCAGAGAGAGTGACAGAGAGAGAGACAGAGAAATGGACAGAGAGAGTGGCAGAGTGAGTGACAGAGAGGGTGACAGAGAGGGTGACAGAGAGGGTGACAGAGAGGGAGTGACAGAGATAGAGTGACAGAGAGAGTGACAGAGAGAGTGACAGAGAGAGAGTGACAGAGAGAGTGACAGAGAGAGAGTGACAGTGACAGAGAGAGAGTGACAGAGAGAGAGAGTGGCAGAGAGAGTGACAGAAAGAGTGACAGAGAGAGAGTGACAGAGATTGACAGAGAGAGAGTGACAGAGAGAGTGACAGAGAGAGTGACAGAGAGAGTGACAGAGAGAGTGAGAGAGAGAGTGTGACAGAGAGAGTGACGGAGAGAGAGTGACAGAGAGTGACAGAGAGAGTGACAGAGAGAGTGACAGAGAGAGAGAGACAGAGAGAGTGACAGAGGTGACTGAGAGAGAGTGACATACTGTGAGTGGCAGAGAGAGTGACAGAGAGAGAGACAGAGAGAGAGTGACAGAGAGAGAGAGAGACAGAGAAAGGGACAGAGAGAGTGGCAGAGAGAGTGACAGAGAGAGTGACAGAGAGAGACAGAGAGAGAGAGACAGAGAGAGTGACAGAGAGTGACATAGAGAGAGTGACAGAGAGCGCGTGACAGAGCGAGTGACAGAGAGAGTTACAGAGAGAGAGTGACAGAGAGAGAGAGAGAGAGACAGAGAGAGAGAGTGACAGAGAGGGACAGAGAGAGAGTGACTGAGAGAGTGACAGAGAGAGAGTGACAGAGAGAGTGACAGAGAGAGTTACAGAGAGAGTGACACAGAGAGAGTGACAGAGATAGAGTGACAGAGAGAGAGAGTGACAGAGAGAGTGACAGAGAGAGTGACAGAAAGAGAGTGACAGAGAGAGTGACAGAGAGAGAGTGACAGTGACAGAGAGAGAGAGAGACAGAGAGAGATTGACAGAGAGAGACAGAGAGAGTGACAGAGAGAGAGTGACAGAGAGAGAGTGACAGAGAGAGAGAGTGACAGAGAGAGTGACAGAGAGAGAGTGACAGAGAGAGTGACAGAGAGAGAGAGAGAGACAGAGACAGAGAGTGTGACAGAGAGAGAGTGACAGAGAGAGAGTGACAGAGAGAGTGACAGAGAGAGAGAGAGACAGAGAGAGTGACAGAGAGAGAGAGAGTGGCAGAGAGAGTGACAGAAAGAGTGACAGAGAGAGAGTGACAGAGAGAGAGAGTGGCAGAGGGAGTGACAGAAAGAGTGACAGAGAGAGAGTGACAGAGATTGACAGAGAGAGAGTGACAGAGAGAGTGACAGAGTGAGTGACAGAGAGAGAGAGTGACAGAGAGAGAGTGACAGCGAGGGTGACAGAGAGAGTGACAGAGAGAGAGAGTGACAGATAGAGAGTGACAGACTGTGAGTGGCAGAGAGAGTGACAGAGAGAGAGAGACAGAGAGAGAGTTACAGAGAGAGAGACAGAGAAAGGGACAGAGAGAGAGTGACAGAGAGAGTGACAGAGAGGGTGACAGAGAGGGTGACAGAGAGAGAGTGACAGAGATAGAGTGACAGAGAGAGAGTGACAGACTGTGAGTGGCAGAGAGAGTGACAGAGAGAGAGACAGAGAGAGAGTGGCAGAGAGAGAGACAGAGAAAGGGACAGAGAGAGTGGCAGAGAGAGTGACAGAAAGAGTGACAGAGAGAGAGTGACAGAGATAGTGTGACAGAGAGAGAGTGACAGAGAGAGAGACAGAGAGAGTGACAGAGAGAATTACAGAGAGAGTGACAGAGTGAGTGACAGAGAGAGAGTGACAGAGAGAGAGAGTGACAGAGAGAGTGACAGAAAGAGTGACAGAGAGAGAGAGTGGCAGAGAGAGTGACAGAGAGAGAGTGACAGTGACAGAGAGAATGACAGAGAGAGAGAGTGGCAGAGGGAGTGACAGAGAGAGAGTGACAGAAATTGACAGAGAGAGAGTGACAGAGAGAATGACAGAGAGAGTGACAGAGAGTGACAGAGAGAGTGACAGAGAGAGTGACAGAGAGAGAGTGACAGAGAGAGAGTGACAGCGAGGGTGACAGAGAGAGTGACAGAGAGAGAGTGACAGAGAGAGAGTGACAGACTGTGAGTGGCAGAGAGAGTGACAGAGAGAGAGACAGAGAGAGAGTGACAGAGAGAGAGACAGAGAAATGGACAGAGAGAGTGGCAGAGTGAGTGACAGAGAGAGTGACAGAGAGGGTGACAGAGAGGGTGACAGAGAGGGAGTGACAGAGATAGAGTGACAGAGAGAGTGACAGAGAGAGTGACAGAGAGAGAGTGACAGAGAGAGTGACAGAGAGAGAGTGACAGTGACAGAGAGAGAGTGACAGAGAGAGAGAGTGGTAGAGAGAGTGACAGAAAGAGTGACAGAGAGAGAGTGACAGAGATTGACAGAGAGAGAGTGACAGAGAGAGTGACAGAGAGAGTGACAGAGAGAGTGAGAGAGAGAGTGTGACAGAGAGAGTGACGGAGAGAGAGTGACAGAGAGTGACAGAGAGAGTGACAGAGAGAGTGACAGAGAGAGAGAGACAGAGAGAGTGACAGAGGTGACTGAGAGAGAGTGACATACTGTGAGTGGCAGAGAGAGTGACAGAGAGAGAGACAGAGAGAGAGTGACAGAGAGAGAGAGAGACAGAGAAAGGGACAGAGAGAGTGGCAGAGAGAGTGACAGAGAGAGTGACAGAGAGAGACAGAGAGAGAGAGACAGAGAGAGTGACAGAGAGTGACATAGAGAGAGTGACAGAGAGCGCGTGACAGAGCGAGTGACAGAGAGAGTTACAGAGAGAGAGTGACAGAGAGAGAGAGAGAGAGAGAGACAGAGAGAGAGAGTGACAGAGAGGGACAGAGAGAGAGTGACTGAGAGAGTGACAGAGAGAGAGTGACAGAGAGAGTGACAGAGAGAGTTACAGAGAGAGTGACACAGAGAGAGTGACAGAGAGAGAGTGACAGAGAGAGAGAGTGACAGAGAGAGTGACAGAGAGAGAGAGTGACAGAGAGAGTGACAGAGAGAGTGACAGAAAGAGAGTGACAGAGAGAGTGACAGAGAGAGAGTGACAGTGACAGAGAGAGAGAGAGACAGAGAGAGATTGACAGAGAGAGACAGAGAGAGTGACAGAGAGAGAGTGACAGAGAGAGAGTGACAGAGAGAGAGTGACAGAGAGAGAGAGTGACAGAGAGAGTGACAGAGAGAGAGTGACAGAGACAGTGACAGAGAGAGAGAGAGAGACAGAGACAGAGAGTGTGACAGAGAGAGAGAGACAGAGAGAGAGTGACAGAGAGAGTGACAGAGAGAGATTGACAGAGAGAGTGACAGAGAGAGAGAGAGACAGAGAGAGTGACAGAGAGAGAGAGAGTGGCAGAGAGTGTGACAGAAAGAGTGACAGAGAGAGAGTGACAGAGAGAGAGAGAGTGGCAGAGGGAGTGACAGAAAGAGTGACAGAGAGAGAGTGACAGAGATTGACAGAGAGAGAGTGACAGAGAGAGTGACAGAGTGAGTGACAGAGAGAGAGTGACAGAGAGAGAGTGACAGCGAGGGTGACAGAGAGAGAGAGTGACAGAGAGAGAGTGACAGACTGTGAGTGGCAGAGAGAGTGACAGAGAGAGAGACAGAGAGAGAGTTACAGAGAGAGAGACAGAGAAAGGGACAGAGAGAATGGCAGAGAGAGTGACAGAGAGAGTGACAGAGAGGGTGACAGAGAGGGTGACAGAGAGAGAGTGACAGAGATAGAGTGACAGAGAGAGAGTGACAGACTGTGAGTGGCAGAGAGAGTGACAGAGAGAGAGACAGAGAGAGAGTGGCAGAGAGAGAGAGACAGAGAAAGGGACAGAGAGAGTGGCAGAGAGAGTGACAGAAAGAGTGACAGAGAGAGAGTGACAGAGATAGTGTGACAGAGAGAGAGTGACAGAGAGAGAGACAGAGAGAGTGACAGAGAGAATTACAGAGAGAGTGACAGAGTGAGTGACAGAGAGAGAGTGACAGAGAGAGAGAGTGACAGAGAGAGTGACAGAAAGAGTGACAGAGAGAGAGAGTGGCAGAGAGAGTGACAGAGAGAGAGAGTGACAGTGACAGAGAGAATGACAGAGAGAGAGAGTGGCAGAGGGAGTGACAGAGAGAGAGTGACAGAAATTGACAGAGAGAGAGTGACAGAGAGAATGACAGAGAGAGTGACAGAGAGTGACAGAGAGAGTGACAGAGAGAGTGACAGAGAGAGAGTGACAGAGAGAGAGTGACAGAGAGAGTGACAGAGAGAGAGTGGCAGACAGAGTGACAGAGAGAGAGTGACAGCGAGGGTGACAGAGAGAGTGACAGAGAGAGAGTGACAGACTGTGAGTTTCAGAGAGAGTGACAGAGAGAGAGACAGAGAGAGAGTGACAGAGAGAGAGACAGAGAAATGGACAGAGAGAGTGGCAGAGTGAGTGACAGAGAGAGTGACAGAGAGGGTGACAGAGAGGGTGACAGAGAGGGAGTGACAGAGATAGAGTGACAGAGAGAGTGACAGAGAGAGTGACAGAGAGAGAGTGACAGAGAGAGTGACAGAGAGAGAGTGACAGTGACAGAGAGAGAGTGACAGAGAGAGAGAGTCGCAGAGAGAGTGACAGAAAGAGTGGCAGAGAGAGTGACAGAAAGAGTGACAGAGAGAGAGTGACAGAGATTGACAGAGAGAGAGTGACAGAGAGAGTGAGAGAGTGACAGAGAGAGTGACAGAGAGAGTGACAGAGAGAGAGTGACGGAGAGAGAGTGACAGAGAGTGACAGAGAGAGTGACAGAGAGAGTGACAGAGAGAGAGAGACAGAGAGAGTGACAGAGGTGACTGAGAGAGAGTGACATACTGTGAGTGGCAGAGAGAGTGACAGAGAGAGAGACAGAGAGAGAGTGACAGAGAGAGAGAGAGACAGAGAAAGGGACAGAGAGAGTGGCAGAGAGAGTGACAGAGAGAGAGAGACAGAGAGAGTGACAGAGGTGACTGAGAGAGAGTGACATACTGTGAGTGGCAGAGAGAGTGACAGAGAGAGAGACAGAGAGAGAGTGACAGAGAGAGAGAGAGACAGAGAAAGGGACAGAGAGAGTGGCAGAGAGAGTGACAGAGAGAGTGACAGACAGAGACAGAGAGAGAGAGACAGAGAGAGTGACAGAGAGTGACATAGAGAGAGTGACAGAGAGCGCGTGACAGAGCGAGTGACAGAGAGAGTTACAGAGAGAGAGTGACAGAGAGAGAGAGAGGGAGACAGAGAGAGAGAGTGACAGAGAGGGACAGAGAGAGAGTGACTGAGAGAGTGACAGAGAGAGAGTGACAGAGAGAGTGACAGAGAGAGTTACAGAGAGAGTGACACAGAGAGAGTGACAGAGAGAGAGAGAGAGAGACAGAGAGAGAGAGTGACAGAGAGGGACAGAGAGAGAGTGACTGAGAGAGTGACAGAGAGAGAGTGACAGAGAGAGTGACAGAGAGAGTTACAGAGAGAGTGACACAGAGAGAGTGACAGAGAGAGAGTGACAGAGAGAGAGAGTGACAGAGAGAGTGACAGAGAGAGAGAGTGACAGAGAGAGTGACAGAGAGAGTGACAGAAAGAGAGTGACAGAGAGAGTGACAGAGAGAGAGTGACAGTGACAGAGAGAGAGAGAGACAGAGAGAGATTGACAGAGAGAGACAGAGAGAGTGACAGAGAGAGAGTGACAGAGAGAGAGTGACAGAGAGAGAGTGACAGAGAGAGAGAGTGACAGAGAGAGTGACAGAGAGAGAGTGACAGAGAGAGAGAGAGACAGAGACAGCGAGTGTGACAGAGAGAGAGTGACAGAGAGAGAGTGACAGAGAGAGTGACAGAGAGAGAGAGAGACAGAGAGAGTGACAGAGAGAGAGAGAGTGACAGAGAGAGTGACAGAAAGAGTGACAGAGAGAGAGTGACAGAGAGAGAGAGTGGCAGAGGGAGTGACAGAAAGAGTGACAGAGAGAGAGTGACAGAGATTGACAGAGAGAGAGTGACAGAGAGAGTGACAGAGTGAGTGACAGAGAGAGTGACAGAGAGAGAGTGACAGCGAGGGTGACAGAGAGAGTGACAGAGAGAGAGAGTGACAGAGAGAGAGTGACAGACTGTGAGTGGCAGAGAGAGTGACAGAGAGAGAGACAGAGAGAGAGTTACAGAGAGAGAGACAGAGAAAGGGACAGAGAGAGTGGCAGAGAGAGTGACAGAGAGAGTGACAGAGAGGGTGACAGAGAGGGTGACAGAGAGAGAGTGACAGAGATAGAGTGACAGAAAGATTGACAGAGAGGGTGACAGAGAGCGCGTGACAGAGAGAGTGACAGAGAGAGAGTGACAGTGACAGAGAGAGAGTGGCAGAGAGAGAGAGTCGCAGAGAGAGTGACAGAAAGAGTGACAGAGAGAGAGTGACAGAGATAGTGTGACAGAGAGAGTGACAGAGAGGGTGACAGAGAGCGTGGCAGAGAGAGTGACAGAAAGAGTGACAGAGAGAGAGTGACAGAGATTGACAGAGAGAGAGTGACAGAGAGAGTGACAGAGAGAGTGACAGAGAGTGACAGAGAGAGTGACAGAGAGAGTGACAGAGAGAGAGTGACAGAGAGAGAGTGACAGAGAGAGTGACAGAGAGAGAGTGACAGCGAGGGTGACAGAGAGAGTGACAGAGAGAGAGTGACAGAGAGAGAGTGACAGACTGTGAGTGGCAGAGAGAGTGACAGAGAGAGAGACAGAGAGAGAGTGACAGAGAGAGAGACAGAGAAAGGGACAGAGAGAGTGGCAGAGAGAGTGACAGAAAGAGTGACAGAGAGAGAGTGACAGAGATAGTGTGACAGAGAGAGAGTGACAGAGAGAGAGACAGAGAGAGTGACAGAGAGAATTACAGAGAGAGTGACATAGAGAGAGTGACAGAGAGCGCGTGACAGAGCGAGTGACAGAGAGAGTTACAGAGAGAGAGTGACAGAGAGAGAGAGAGGGAGACAGAGAGAGAGAGTGACAGAGAGGGACAGAGAGAGAGTGACAGAGAGAGTGACAGAGAGAGAGTGACAGAGAGAGTGACAGAGAGAGTTACAGAGAGAGAGTGACAGAGAGAGAGATTGACAGAGAGAGAGTGACAGAGAGAGAGACAGAGAGAGTGACAGAGAGAGATTGACAGAGAGAGAGACAGAGAGAGACAGAGAGGGAGAAACAGACAGAGAGAGACAGAGAGAGAGAGAGAGACATAGAGAGAGAGACAGAGAGAGACAGAGAGAGACAGAGAGAGAGAGACAGAGAGAGACAGAGAGAGACAGAGAGAGTGCGGTTGACTCTCCCCCAGGCTCTGGGCCTCCTACCTTGTTCAGTTCCAGGGCGGCTCCGTTTTTAGTCCAGTTGACGTAGAGGAGAGGGGGGTTGGCCATCACAGGACAGGGGATGTGTCCTTGCATGCCCATGGGCAGCACCGTGAGTCTGGGCATGCTCTGCACATAGGCAGGGTCTGCGGGTACAGCAAGAAGAGAGAGAGAGAGAGGGCACAGCACCCTGGTGAACAATGGCAAATCGTCCGCTGGAGGGTGCTCACTGCGCAACACTGAGCTCCCACCCCCCTCACAGGGCAAGCGGCTGCAAGGTGAGATCGTGTCGGGGTGGGAGGTGTGTGGGGGGGGTCGATCCATCAGCACAGAGGACGCAGACAGCCTGCGGAGGGACAGGGGAACGCGCGGGGGAATGGGGCCCGGAGGGGATCAGCATCTGGAGCTCACCATGGTGAAGCCAGGGCTCCTCCTCCTGCTTTGACCGGAAGAGCACACGGTCCGGTGGGGGGGGGGGGGGGGGGGGGGGGGTGGGGGGGTGTTTCAGATGGAGCGAGGGTGGGCCGCAACCTAGTCCTGGAGAGGAACGAGCGGGGAATCAGGCAATCGGGGAGTGTGGCTCCTTCCTGAATGGGGACGGGAGAACATGGACCAGGGAAGGCTGAGATGCAGGTACAGCAAGCGCTGGGAACGTCAGCCTAGATTGGGAGCGGGATTGATCACCAAAGGAGGGAGGTCCTGCTCCAGTTGTCCAGGGCACTGGTGAGACCACATCTGGAGCACTGGGTCCAGTACAGGTCTCCTTATTTAAGGAAGGACGTAACTGGGTTGGGAGGCCGTTCGGAGAAGGTTTACCGGACTCATCCCAGGAACGGGTGGGTTGTCTCGTGGGGAAAGGCTGGATAGGTTAGGCTCGTACCCGCCGGAGTTTAGAAGAGCGAGAGAGGCGACGGGATTGAGACCTTGAAGGACCCTTGAGGGGGTTTTGGACCGGGTGGATGTGGAGAGAATGTTTCCTCTTGTGGGAGAATCTAGAACTCGGGGCGGGGGAGGGGGGAGGGGGTGGGGGTGGGGGTGTGGGGGGGTCACTGGTTAAAAATAAGGGGGTCACCCACCCATTTAGGACGGAGATGAGGTGAAATGTTTTCTCCCAGAGGCTGGTGAGACTTTGGAAGTCTCTCCCTCAGAAGGCGGGGGAAGCAGAGTCTCTGCATATTGTTAAGACAAGAGGTGGATAGATTCTTGGTTCACAAGGGGGTGAAAGGTTATCGGGGGGTCGACGGGAATGTGGGGTCGAGCTGACAATCGGATCGGCCGGGATCGTATAGAAAGGGGGAAGCGAGGGGCCTGCACCCCGGACTCCGGGGTTTCCGAGAGTACTTACAGAGGATCCTGAGGATTCCCGAGGCTTTGGGAGACAGCGCCAGCCCGTTGCTGGGGACGCAGGTGTAACTTCCAGAGTCCAGAGGCACTGTGTCGCGCACCAGGAGGCTCCCATCGGACAGGACACTCACTCGGTAATGGAGCGAGCTGGAGTGGGGTGGGAGCGTGGGGTAGAGAGAGAGAGAGGAGGCGGGAGAGAGAGGCGGGAGCAGAGAGAGGTGGGGGCAGAGAGAGGTGGGAGCAGAGAGAGGCGGGAGCAGAGAGAGGTGGGAGCAGAGAGAGGCGGGAGCAGAGAGAGGTGGGAGCAGAGAGAGGCGGGGGCAGAGAGAGGTGGGAGCAGAGAGAGGTGGGAGCAGAGAGATGTGGGGCAGAGAGAGGAGGGGCAGAGAGAAGAGGGGCAGAGAGAGGTGGGGCAGAGAGAGGTTGAAGCAGAGAGAGGTGGGAGCAGAGAGAGGTGGGGGCAGAGAGAGGTGGGAGCAGAGAGATGTGGGGCAGAGAGAGGAGGGGCAGAGAGAAGAGGGGCAGAGAGAAGAGGGGCAGAAAGAGGTGGGGGCAGAGAGAGGTGGGAGCAGAGAGAGGTGGGAGCAGAGAGAGGCGGGGCAGAGAGAGGTGGGGGCAGAGAGAGGTGGGGCAGGGAGAGGTGGGGGCAGAGAGAGGTGGGAGCAGAGAGAGGTGGGGCAGGGAGAGGTGGGGGCAGAGAGAGGTGGGGCAGAGAGAGGTGGGGGCAGAGAGAGGTGGGAGCAGAGAGAGGTGGGGCAGAGAGAGGTGGGGGCAGAGAGAGGTTGGAGCAGAGAGAGGTGGGGGCAGAGAGAGGTGGGGCAGAGAGAGGTGGGGGCAGAGAGAGGTGGGAGCACAGAGAGGCGGGGGCACAGAGAGGTGGGGGCAGAGAGAGGTGGGGGCAGAGAGAGGTGGGGGCAGAGAGAGGTGGGGGCAGAGAGAGGTGGGAGCACAGAGAGGCGGGGGCACAGAGAGGTGGGGGCAGAGAGAGGTGGGGGCAGAGGGAGGTGGGAGCAGAGAGAGGCGGGGGCAGAGAGAGGTGGGGGCAGAGAGAGTTGGGGGCAGAGAGAGGTGGGGGCAGAGAGAGGAGGGGGGAGAGAGGGGAGGGGGGACAGAGAGAGATGGGGGCAGAGAAAGGAGGGGGCAGAGAGAGTTGGGAGCAGAGAGAGGTGGGGGCAGAGAGAGGTGGGGGCAGAGAGAGGTGGGAGCAGAGAGAGGTGGGGCAGAGAGAGGTGGGGCAGAGAGAGGTGGGGCAGAGAGAGGAGGGGCAGAGAGAAGAGGGGCAGAGAGAAGAGGGGCAGAGAGAGGTGGGGGCAGAGAGGTGGGGGCAGAGAGAGGTGGGGGCAGAGAGAGGTGGGAGCACAGAGAGGCGGGGGCACAGAGAGGTGGGGGCAGAGAGAGGTGGGGGCAGAGAGAGGTGGAGGCAGAGAGAGGTGGGGGCAGAGAGAGGAGGGGGGAGAGAGGGGGTGGGAGCAGAGAGAGGTGGGGCAGAGAGAGGAGGGGCAGAGAGAGGTGGGGGCAGAGAGAGGAGGGGCAGAGAGAGGAGGGACGAGAGAGAGGTGGGGGCATAGAGAGGTGGGGCAGAGAGAGGTGGGGGCAGAGACAGGAGGGGCAGAGAGAGGAGGGACAGAGAGAGGTGGGGGCAGAGAGAAGAGGGGCAGAGAGAGGTGGGGGCAGAGAGAGGTGGGGGGCAGAGAGAGGTGGGGGCAGAGAGAGGTGGGGGCAGAGAGAGGTGGGGGCAGAGAGAGGTGGGGCAGAGAGAGGTGGGAGCAGAGAGAGGTGGGAGCAGAGAGAGGTGGGGCAGAGAGAGGTGGGGGCAGAGAAAGGTGGGGGCAGAGAGAGGTGGGAGCAGAGAGATGTGGGGCAGAGAGAGGAGGGGCAGAGAGAAGAGGGGCAGAGAGAAGAGGGGCAGAAAGAGGTGGGGGCAGAGAGAGGTGGGAGCACAGAGAGTTGGAGCAGAGAGAGGTGGGAGCACAGAGAGGTGGGGGCAGAGAGAGGTGGGGGCAGAGAGAGGTTGGAGCAGAGAGAGGTGGGAGCAGAGAGAGGTGGGGGCAGAGAGAGGTGGGGGAAGAGAGAGGTGGGAGCAGAGAGAGGCAGGGCAGAGAGAGGTGGGGGCAGAGAGAGGTGGGGCAGGGAGAGGTGGGGGCAGAGAGAGGTGGGAGCAGAGAGAGGTGGGGCAGAGAGAGGTGGGGGCAGAGAGAGGTGGGGCAGAGAGAGGTGGGGGCAGAGAGAGGTGGGGCAGAGAGAGGTGGGGGCAGAGAGAGGTGGGAGCAGAGAGAGGTGGGGGCAGAGAGAGGTGGGGCAGAGAGAGGTGGGGGCAGAGAGAGGAGGGAGCACAGAGAGGCGGGGGGCACAGAGAGGTGGGGGCAGAGACAGGTGGGGGCAGAGAGAGGTGGGGGCAGAGAGAGGTGGGAGCACAGAGAGGCGGGGGCACAGAGAGGTGGGGGCAGAGAGAGGTGGGGGCAGAGGGAGGTGGGAGCAGAGAGAGGCGGGGGCAGAGAGAGGTGGGGGCAGAGAGAGTTGGGGGCAGAGAGAGGTGGGGGCAGAGAGAGGAGGGGGGGGAGAGAGGGGAGGGGGGACAGAGAGAGATGGGGGCAGAGAAAGGAGGGGGCAGAGAGAGTTGGGAGCAGAGAGAGGTGGGGGCAGAGAGAGGTGGGGGCAGAGAGAGGTGGGAGCAGAGAGAGGTGGGGCAGAGAGAGGTGGGGCAGAGAGAGGTGGGGCAGAGAGAGGAGGGGCAGAGAGAAGAGGGGCAGAGAGAAGAGGGGCAGAGAGAGGTGGGGGCAGAGAGGTGGGGGCAGAGAGAGGTGGGGGCAGAGAGAGGTGGGGAGCACAGAGAGGCGGGGGCACAGAGAGGTGGGGGCAGAGAGAGGTGGGGGGTAGAGAGAGGTGGTGGCAGAGAGAGGTGGGGGCAGAGAGAGGAGGGGGGAGAGAGGGGTGGGAGCAGAGAGAGGTGGGGCAGAGAGAGGAGGGGCAGAGAGAGGTGGGGGCAGAGAGAGGAGGGGCAGAGAGAGGAGGGGCGAGAGAGAGGTGGGGGCAGAGAGAGGTGGGGCAGAGAGAGGTGGGGGCAGAGACAGGAGGGGCAGAGAGAGGAGGGACAGAGAGAGGTGGGGGCAGAGAGAAGAGGGGCAGAGAGAGGTGGGGGCAGAGAGAGGTGGGGGGCAGAGAGAGGTGGGGGCAGAGAGAGGTGGGGGCAGAGAGAGGTGGGGGCAGAGAGAGGTGGGGCAGAGAGAGGTGGGAGCAGAGAGAGGTGGGAGCAGAGAGAGGTGGGGCAGAGAGAGGTGGGGGCAGAGAAAGGTGGGGGCAGAGAGAGGTGGGAGCAGAGAGAGGTGGGGCAGAGAGAGGTGGGGCAGAGAGAGGAGGGGCAGAGAGAGGTGGGAGCAGACAGAGTTGGGGGCAGAGAGAGGTGGGGGCAGAGAGAGGTGGGGCAGAGAGAGGAGGGGCAGCGAGAGGTGGGAGCAGAGAGAGTTGGGGGCAGAGAGAGGTGGGGGCAGAGAGAGGTGGGGCAGAGAGAGGAGGGGCAGAGAGAGGAGGGGCAGAGAGAGGTGGGGCAGAGAGAGGTGGGGCAGAGAGAGGAGGGGCAGAGAGAGGAGCGGCAGAGAGAGGTGGGGGCAGAGAGAGGAGGGGCAGAGAGAGGAGGGGCAGAGAGAGGAGGGGCAGAGAGAGGTGGGGGCAGAGAGAGGAGGGGCAGAGAGAGGTGGGGCAGAGAGAGATGGGGCAGAGAGAGGAGGGGCAGAGAGAGGAGGGGCAGAGAGAGGTGGGGGCAGAGAGAGGTGGAGGCAGAGAGCGGTGGGGGCAGAGAGAGGTGGGGCAGAGAGAGGTGGGAGCAGAGAGAGGTGGGGGCAGAGAGAGGTGGGGGCAGAGAGAGGTGGGGGCAGAGAGAGGTGGGAGCAGAGAGAGGTGGGGCAGAGAGAGGAGGGGCAGAGAGAGGTGGGGGCAGAGAGAGGAGGGGCAGAGAGAGGAGGGGCGAGAGAGAGGTGGGGGCAGAGAGAGGTGGGGCAGAGAGAGGTGGGGGCAGAGACAGGAGGGGCAGAGAGAGGAGGGACAGAGAGAGGTGGGGGCAGAGAGAAGAGGGGCAGAGAGAGGTGGGGGCAGAGAGAGGTGGGGGGCAGAGAGAGGTGGGGGCAGAGAGAGGTGGGGGCAGAGAGAGGTGGGGGCAGAGAGAGGTGGGGCAGAGAGAGGTGGGAGGAGAGAGAGGTGGGAGCAGAGAGAGGTGGGGCAGAGAGAGGTGGGGGCAGAGAAAGGTGGGGGCAGAGAGTGGTGGGGGCAGAGAGAGGTGGGGCAGAGAGAGGTCGGGCAGAGAGAGGAGGGGCAGAGAGAGGTGGGAGCAGAGAGAGTTGGGGGCAGAGAGAGGTGGGGCAGAGAGAGGTGGGGCAGCGAGAGGTGGGAGCAGAGAGCGTTGGGGGCAGAGAGAGGTGGGGGCAGAGAGAGGTGGGGCAGAGAGAGGAGGGGCAGAGAGAGGAGGGGCAGAGAGAGGTGGGGCAGAGAGAGGTGGGGCAGAGAGAGGAGGGGCAGAGAGAGGAGCGGCAGAGAGAGGTGGGGCAGAGAGAGGAGGGGCAGATAGAGGTGGGGCAGAGAGAGGAGGGGACAGAGAGAGGAGGGGCAGAGAGAGGAGGGGCAGAGAGAGGAGGGGCAGAGAGAGGTGGGGCAGAGAGAGGAGGGGACAGAGAGAGGAGCGGTAGAGAGAGGAGGGGCAGAGAGAGGAGGGGTAGAGAGAGGAGGGGCAGAGAGAGGAGGGGCAGAGAGAGGTGGGGCAGAGAGAGGTGGGGCAGAGGGAGGTGGGGGCAGAGAGAGGAGGGGCAGAGAGAGGAGGGACAGAGAGAGGAGGGGCAGAGAGGGAAGATGGTTACAGATGAATTTGTAGCTGATTCAAAACAGCCCAATCATGAGTCGATCCATTCCCTCCCCGACACGATTCAGTCAATATTCAACCCAATTTAGCTTGTTCCCATCAAATCCAGCACTTAGGGAGTGCTGCACTGTCAGAGAGTCAGTACTGAGGGAGTGCTGCACTGTCGGAGGGTCAGTACTGAGGGAGTGCTGCACTGTCGGAGGGTCAGTACTGAGGGAGTGCTGCACTGTCGGAGGGTCAGTACTGAGGGAGTGTTGCACTGTCAGAGAGTCAGTACTGAGGGAGTTCTGCACTGTCGGAGGGTCAGTACTGAGGGAGTGCTGCACTGTCGGAGGGTCAGTACTGAGGGAGTGCTGCACTGTCGGATGGTCAGACTGAGGGAGTGCTGCACTGTCGGAGGGTCTGTACTGAGGGAGTGCTGCACTGTCGGAGGGTCAGTACTGAGGGAGTGCTGCACTGTCGGAGGGTCAGTACTGAGGGTGTGCTGCACTGTCGGAGGGTCAGTACTGAGGTAGTGCTGCACTGTCGGAGGGTCAGTACTGAGGGAGTGCTGCACTGTCGGAGGGTCAGTACTGAGGGAGTGCTGCACTGTCGGAGGTTCAGTACTGAGGGAGTGCTGCACTGTCGGAGGGTCAGTACCGAGGGAGTGCTGCACTGTCAGAGGGTCAGTATTGAGGGAGTGCTGCACCGTCGGAGGGTCAGTACTGAGAGAGTGCTGCACTGTCGGAGGGTGAGTACTGAGGGAGTGACGCACTGTCGGAGGGTCAGTACTGAGGGAGCGCTGCACTGTCGGAGGGTCAGTACTGAGGGAGTGCTGCATTGTCGGAGGGTCAGTACTGAGGGAGCGCTGCACTGTCGGAGGGTCAGTACTGAGGGAGTGCTGCACTGTCGGAGGATCAGTACTGAGGGAGTGCTGCACTGTCGGAGGGTCAGTACTGAGGGAGTGCTGCACTGTCAGAGGGTCAGTGCTGAAGGAGTGCTGCACTGTCGGAGGGTCAGTGCTGAGGGAGTGCTGCACTGTCGGAGGGTCAGTACTGAGGGAGTTCTGCACTGTCAGAGGGTCAGTACTGAGGGAGTGCTGCACTGTCAGAGGGTCAGTACTGAGGGAGTGCTGCACTGTCAGAGGGTCAGTACTGAGGGAGTGCTGCACTGTCGGAGGGTCAGTACTGAGTGAGTGCTGCACTGTCGGAGGGTCAGTACTGAGGGAGTGCTGCACTGTCAGAAGGTCAGTACTGAGGGAGTGCCGCACCATCAGAAGGTCAGTACTGAGGGAGTGCTGCACTGTTGGAGGGTCAGTACTGAAAGAGTGCTGCACTGTCAGAGGGTCAGTAATGAGGGAGTGCTGCACTGTCGGAGGGTCAGTACTGAGGGAGTGCTGCACTGTCGGAGGGTCAGTACTGAGGGAGTGCTGCACTGTCAGAGGGTCAGTGCTGAAGGAGTGCTGCACTGTCGGAGAATCAGTACTGAGGGAGTGCTGCACTGTCAGAGGGTCAGTACTGAGGGAGTGCTGCACTGTCGGAGGGTCAGTACTGAGGGAGTTCTGCACTGTCGGAGGGTCAGTACTGAGGGAGTGCTGCACTGTCAGAGGGTCAGTACTGAGGGAGTGCTGCACTGTCAGAGGGTCAGTACTGAGGGAGTGCTGCACTGTCGGAGGGTCAGTACTGAGTGAGTGCTGCACTGTCGGTGGGTCAGTACTGAGGGAGTGCTGCACTGTCAGAAGGTCAGTACTGGGGGAGTGCCGCACCATCAGAAGGTCAGTACTGAGGGAGTGCTGCACTGTTGGAGGATCAGTAAAGAAAGAGTGCTGCACTGTCAGAGGGTCAGTAATGAGGGAGTGCTGCACTGTCAGAGGGTCAGTACAGAGGGAGCGCTGCACTGTCAGAGGGTCAGTACTAAGGGAGTGCTGCACTGTCGGAGGGTCAGTACTGATGAGCACCGCATTGTCGGAGGATCAGTACTGAGGGTGTGCTGCACTGTCGGAGGGTCAGTAATGAGGGAGTGCTGCACTGTCGGAGGGTCAGTACTGAGGGAGTGCCGCACTGTCGGAGGGTCAGTACTGAGGGAGTGCTGCACTGTCAGAGGGTCAGTAATGAGGGAGTGCTGCACTGTCGGAGGGTCAGTACTGAGGGAGCTCTGCACTGTCGGAGGGTGAGTACTGTGGGAGTGCTGCACTGTCAGAGGGTCAGTACTGAGGGTGCGCCGTACTGTCAGAGGGTCAGTAATGAGGGAGTGCTGCACTGTCGGAGGGTCAGTACTGAGGGAGTGCTGCACTGTCGGAGGGTCAGTACTGATGAGCGCCGCATTGTCGGAGGGTCAGTACTGAGGGAGTGCTGCACTGTCGGAGGGTCAGTAATGAGGGAGTGCTGCACTGTCGGAGGGTCAGTAATGAGGGAGTGCTGCACTGTCGGAGGGTCAGTACTGAGGGAGTGCTGAACTGTCGGAGGGTCAGTACTGAGGGAGTGCTGCACTGTCAGAGGGTCAGTAATGAGGGAGTGCTGCACTGTCGGAGGGTCAGTACTGAGGGAGCGCCGCACTGTCGGAGGGTGAGTACTGAGGGAGTGCTGCACTGTCAGAGGGTCAGTACTGAGGGAATGCTGCACTGTCAGAGGTTCAGTACTGAGGGAGTGCTGCACTGTCAGAGGGTCAGTACTGAGGGAGTGCTGCACTGTCAGAGGGTCAGTACTGAGGGAGCGCCGTACTGTCGGAGGGTCAGTACTGAGGGAGTGCTGCACTGTCGGAGGGTCAGTGCTGAGGGAGTGCTGCACTGTCAGAGGGTCAGTACTGAGGGAGTGCTGCACTGTCGGAGGGTCAGTACTGAGGGAGTGCTGCACTGTCAGAGGGTCAGTACTGAGGGAGCGCCGTACTGTCGGAGGGTCAGTACTGAGGGAGTGCTGCACTGTCGGAGGGTCAGTGCTGAGGGAGTGCTGCACTGTCAGAGGGTCAGTACTGAGGGAGTGCTGCACTGTCGGAGGGTCAGTACTGAGGGAGTGCTGCACTGTGGGAGGGTCAGTACTGAGGGAGTGCTGCACTGTCGGAGGGTCAGTATTGAGGGAGTGCTGCA
>JANJGN010000390.1:495000-555328 GCA_026770705.1 Isurus oxyrinchus
GATGGGGACGGTGCAGAGGGAGATTTACTCTGTATCTAACCCTGTGCTGTACCTGTCCTGGGAGTGTTTGATGGGGACAGTGTAGAAGAAGCTTTAACCTGTATCTAACACCGATGGTGAGTAACTTACTGGAGACGGAGAGGTATACCCAGCTGCCATTGTGAGAATCATAGGGTTGCGTGAGGAACAGGATGCGACAGTAATACCAGCCTTCGTCTGAGGAGCGTAGTCTGTTCAATCGCAGAGATGCCCCCTGCACTAAACTCAGGCGACCTGTGGTGGGGGAGAGGGGCAGATGTCAAGATGGACATGTCAGCATGATTCTCATCCCTGACACTTGCCTGACTGGACCCAACTGCCAATGCAATTTTCTAACACAAATATGTGTCCAACTCTCATCTGTGGCCTCGTATGACAGTGGGCGGTCAGAGTCCGCGATGGGATTAAGACAGAAACTCCAGCTTACAGGCACTTTTTAAAGAGGGAATCTCTCCGTCAGGGACACTGTTTAAAGAGGGAGTCTCTCCGTCAGGGACCCTGTTTAAAGAGGGAGTCTCTCGGTCACGGACCCTGTTTAAAGAGGGAGTCTCTCTGTCAGCGACCCTGTTTAAAGAGGGAGTCTCTCCGTCAGGGACCCTGTTCAAAGAGGGAGTCTCTCCATCAGGGACCCTGTTTAAAGAGGGAGTCTCTCTGTCAGGGACCCTGTTTAAAGAGGGAGTCTCTCCGTCAGGGACCCTGTTTAAAGAGGGAGTCTCTGTCAGGGACCCTGTTTAAAGAGGGAGTCTCTCCGTCAGGGACCCTGTTTAAAGAGGGAGTCTCTCTGTCAGGGACCCTGTTTAAAGAGGGAGTCTCTCCGTCAGGGACCCTGTTTAAAGAGTGAGTCTCTCTGTCAGGGACCCTGTTTAAAGAGGGAGTCTCTCTGTCAGGGACCCTGTTTAAAGAGGGATTCTCTACGTCAGGGACCCTGTTTAAAGAGGGAGTCTCTCCATCAGGGACCCTGTTCAAAGAGGGAGTCTCTCCATCAGGGACCCTGTTTAAAGAGGGAGTCTCTCTGTCAGGGACCCTGTTTAAAGAGGGAGTCTCTCTGTCAGCGACCCTGTTTAAAGAGGGAGTCTCTCCGTCAGGGACCCTGTTCAAAGAGGGAGTCTCTCCATCAGGGACCCTGTTTAAAGAGGGAGTCTCTCTGTCAGGGACCCTGTTTAAAGAGGGAGTCTCTCCGTCAGGGACCCTGTTTAAAGAGGGAGTCTCTGTCAGGGACCCTGTTTAAAGAGGGAGTCTCTCCGTCAGGGACCCTGTTTAAAGAGGGAGTCTCTCTGTCAGGGACCCTGTTTAAAGAGGGAGTCTCTCCGTCAGGGACCCTGTTTAAAGAGTGAGTCTCTCTGTCAGGGACCCTGTTTAAAGAGGGAGTCTCTCTGTCAGGGACCCTGTTTAAAGAGGGATTCTCTACGTCAGGGACCCTGTTTAAAGAGGGAGTCTCTCCGTCAGGGACCCTGTTCAAAGAGGGAGTCTCTCCATCAGGGACCCTGTTTAAAGAGGGAGTCTCTCTGTCAGGGACCCTGTTTAAAGAGGGAGTCTCTCTGTCAGCGACCCTGTTTAAAGAGGGAGTCTCTCCGTCAGGGACCCTGTTCAAAGAGGGAGTCTCTCCATCAGGGACCCTGTTTAAAGAGGGAGTCTCTCTGTCAGGGACCCTGTTTAAAGAGGGAGTCTCTCCGTCAGGGACCCTGTTTAAAGAGGGAGTCTCTGTCAGGGACCCTGTTTAAAGAGGGAGTCTCTCCGTCAGGGACCCTGTTTAAAGAGGGAGTCTCTATGTCAGGGACCCTGTTTAAAGAGGGAGTCTCTCCGTCAGGGACACTGTTTAAAGAGGGAGTCTCTCTGTCAGGGACCCTGTTTAAAGAGGGAGTCTCTCCGTCAGGGACCCTGTTTAAAGAGTGAGTCTCTCTGTCAGGGACCCTGTTTAAAGAAGGAGTCTCTCTGTCAGGGACCCTGTTTAAAGAGGGATTCTCTACGTCAGGGACCCTGTTTAAAGAGGGAGTCTCTCCATCAGGGACCCTGTTTAAAGAGGGAGTCTCTCTGTCAGGGACCCTGTTTAAAGAGGGAGTCTCTCCGTTAGGGAACCTGTTTAAAGAGGGAGTCTCTCCGTCAGGGACCCTGTTTAAAGAGGGAGTCTCTCTGTCAGGGACCCTGTTTAAAGAGGGAGTTACTCCGTCAGGGACCCTGTTTAAAGAGGGAGTCTCTCTGTCAGGGACACTGTTTAAAGAGGGAGTCTCTCTGTCAGGGACCCTGTTTAAAGAGGGATTCTCTACGTCAGGGACCCTGTTTAAAGAGGGAGTCTCTCCATCAGGGACCCTGTTTAAAGAGGGAGTCTCTCTGTCAGGGACCCTGTTTAAAGAGGGAGTCTCTCCGTTAGGGAACCTGTTTAAAGAGGGAGTCTCTCCGTCAGGGACCCTGTTTAAAGAGGGAGTCTCTCTGTCAGGGACCCTGTTTAAAGAGGGAGTCTCTCCGTCAGGGACCCTGTTTAAAGAGGGAGTCTCTCCGTCAGGGACCCTGTTTAAAGAGGGAGTCTCTCTGTCAGGGACCCTGTTTAAAGAGGGAGTCTCTCCGTCAGGGACCCTGTTTAAAGAGGGAGTCTCTCCGTCAGGGACCCTGTTTAAAGAGGGAGTCTCTCTCTCCGTCAGGGACCCTGTTTAAAGAGGGATTCTCTACGTCAGGGACCCTGTTTAAAGAGGGAGTCTCTCTGTCAGGGACCCTGTTTAAAGAGGGAATCTCTCCGTCAGGGACCCTGTTTAAAGAGGGAGTCTCTCCGTCAGGGCCCCTGTTTAAAGAGGGAGTCTCTCCGTCAGGGACCATGTTTAAAGAGGGAGTCTCTCCCTCAGGGACCCTGTTTAAAGAGGGAGTCTCTCCGTCAGGGACCCTGTTTAAAGAGGGAGTCTCTCCGTCAGGGCCCCTGTTTAAAGAGGGAGTCTCTCCGTCAGGGACCCTGTTTAAAGAGGGAGTCTCTCTGTCAGGGACTCTGTTTAAAGAGGGAATCTCTCCATCAGGGACCCTGTTTAAAGAGGGAGTCTCTCCGTCATGGACCCTGTTTAAAGAGGGAGTCTCACTGTCAGGGACCCTATTTAAAGAGGGAGTCTCTCCCTCAGGGACCCTGTTTAAAGGGGGAGTCTCTCCGTCAGGGACCCTGTTTAAAGAGGGAGTCTCTATGTCAGGGACCCTGTTTAAAGAGGGATTCTCTCCGTCAGGGATCCTGTTTAAAGAGGGAGTCTCTCTGTCAGGGACCCTGTTTAAAGAGGGAGTCTCTCCGTCAGGGACCCTGTTTAAAGAGGGAGTCTCGCCGTCAGGGACCCTGTTTAAAGATGGAGTCTCTCCTTCAGTGACCCTGTTTAAAGAGGGAGTCTCTCCGTCAGGGACCCTGTTTAAAGAGGGAGTCTCTCCTTCAGTGACCCTGTTTAAAGAGGGAGTCTCTCCGTCAGTGACCCTGTTTAAAGAGGGAGTCTCTCCGTCAGGGACCCTGTTTAAAGAGGGAGTCTCTCCGTCAGGGACCCTGTTTAAAGAGGGAGTCTCTCTGTCAGGGACCCTGTTTAAAGAGGGAGTCTCTCCGTCAGGGACCCTGTTTAAAGAGGGAGTCTCTCCGTCAGGGACCCTGTTTAAAGAGGGAGTCTCTCTGTTAGGGACCCTGTTTAAAGAGGGAGTCTCTCCGTCAGGGACCCTGTTTAAAGAGGGATTCTCTACGTCAGGGACCCTGTTTAAAGAGGGAGTCTCTCTGTCAGGGACCCTGTTTAAAGAGGGAATCTCTCCGTCAGGGACCCTGTTTAAAGAGGGAGTCTCTCCGTCAGGGCCCCTGTTTAAAGAGGGAGTCTCTCCGTCAGGGACCATGTTTAAAGAGGGAGTCTCTCCCTCAGGGACCCTGTTTAAAGAGGGAGTCTCACTGTCAGGGACCCTATTTAAAGAGGGAGTCTCTCCGTCAGGGACCCTGTTTAAAGGGGGAGTCTCTCCGTCAGGGACCCTGTTTAAAAAGGGATTCTCTCCGTCAGGGACCCTGTTTAAAGAGGGAGTCTCTGTCAGGGACCCTGTTTAAAGAGGGATTCTCTCCGTCAGGGACCCTGTTTAAAGAGGGAGTCTCTATGTCAGGGACCCTGTTTAAAGAGGGATTCTCTCCGTCAGGGATCCTGTTTAAAGAGGGAGTCTCTCTGTCAGGGACCCTGTTTAAAGAGGGAGTCTCTCCGTCAGGGACCCTGTTTAAAGAGGGAGTCTCGCCGTCAGGGACCCTGTTTAAAGATGGAGTCTCTCATTCAGTGACCCTGTTTAAAGAGGGAGTCTCTCCGTCAGGGACCCTGTTTAAAGAGGGAGTCTCTCCGTCAGTGACCCTGTTTAAAGAGGGAGTCTCTCCGTCAGGGACCCTGTTTAAAGAGGGAGTCTCTCTGTCAGAGACCCTGTTTAAAGAGGGAGTCTCTCCTTCAGTGACCCTGTTTAAAGAAGGCGTCTCTCTGTCAGGGAACCGTTGACCTCATTTGCCACAGGATCATTGACAATCATTGCTGGGTTTGGAGGGCAGCCAGTCTGTGTTGCGTGCCTAGCGAGTGAGAGAGAGACTCTGAGGATTAGCGTTGCTTTACCATTGTTCCCGAATTCAAAGCAGTTGATTGTCTGCTGGGATTTAAGAGTCCCATTGAGACTGATCCCTCCTGCGGCCAGACAAAAAACAGAGACAGGAACGCAACCTCAAACAAGACTGAACTTTTCAACCTGCTCAACGCAGCTTTACCTGAGCAATGATAATGGCTGGTGTCTCTCAGTCCCTCTCACAGGGAGATATCTGTACACTGACTGGTGTCTCTCAGTCCCTCTCTCAGGGAGATATCTGTACACTGACTGGTGTCTCTCAGTCCCTCTGTCTCAGGGAGATATCTGTACACTGACTGGTGTCTCTCAGTCCCTCTGTCTCAGGGAGATATCTGTACACTGACTGGTGTCTCTCAGTCCCTCTCTCTCAGGGAGATATCTGTACACTGACTGGTGTCTCTCAGTCCCTCTCTCAGGGAGATATCTGTACACTGACTGGTGTCTCTCAGTCCCTCTCTCTCAGGGAGATATCTGTACACTAACTGGTGTCTCTCAGTCCCTCTCTCTCAGGGAGATATCCGTACACTGACTGGTGTCTCTCAGTCCCCTCTCTCTCAGGGAGATATCTGTACACTGACTGGTGTCTCTCAGTCACTCTCTCTCAGGGAGATATCCGTACTCTGCCTGGTAGCTCTCTGTCCCTCACTCTCTGGGAGCTATCTGTAGACTGGCAGTTGTCTCTCAGTCCCTCTCTCTCCCGGAGTTTTATGTACACTAACGGGTGTCTCTCCATCCCTCTCTCTCAGAGAGATATCCGTACACTGTCTGTTATCTCTCTGTCCCTCACTCGCTGGGAGCTACATGTAGACTGGATGTTGTCTCTCAGTCCCTCTCTCTCAGGGGGATATCTGTACACTGAGTGGTGTCTCTCAGTCCCTCTCTATCAGGGAGATATCTGTACACTGACTGGTGTCTCTCAGTCTCTCTCTCTCAGGGAGATATCTGTACACTGACTGGTGTCTCTCAGTCCCTCTCTCTCAGCGAGATATCTGTACACTAACTGGTATCTCTCAGTCCCTCTTTCTCAGGGAGATATCTGTACACTGACTGGTGTCTCTCAGTCCCTCTCTCTCAGGGAGATATCTGTACACTGACTGGTGTCTCTCAGTCCCTCTCTCTATCAGGGAGATATCTGTATATTAACTGGTTTCTCTCAGTCCCTCTCTCTGAGGGAGATATCTGTGCACTGACTGGTGTATCTTACTCCCTCTCTCTCAGGGAGGTATCTGTACACTGACTGTTGTCTCTCAGTTCCTCTCTGTCAGGGAGATATCTGTACACTGCCTGGTGTCTCTCAGTCCCCTCTCTCAGGGATATATTTGTACACTGACTGGTGTCTCTCACTCCCTCTCTCTCAGGGAGATATCTGTACACTGACTGGTGTCTCTCAGTCTCTCTCTCTCAGGGAGATATCTGTACACTGACTGGTGTCACTCAGTCCCTCTCTCTCAGGGAGATATCTGTACACTGACTGGTGTCTCTCTGTCCCTCTCTCTCAGGGATTTTTCTATACACTGACTGGTGTCTCTCAGTCTCTCTCTCTGAGGGAGATATCTGTGCACTGACTGGTGTCTCTCAGTCCCTCTCTCTCAGGGAGATAAGTGTACACTGACTTGTGTCTCTCAGTCCCTCTCTCTCAGGGAGATATCTGTACACTGACTGGTGTCTCTCAGTCCCTCTCTCTCAGGGAGATATCTGTACACTGACTGGTGTCTCTCAGTCCCTCTCTCTCAGGGAGATATCCGTACTCTGCCTGGTAGCTCTCTGTCCCTCACTCTCTGGGAGCTATCTGTAGACTGGCAGTTGTCTCTCAGTCCCTCTCTCTCCCGGAGTTTTATGTACACTAACGGGTGTCTCTCCATCCCTCTCTCTCAGAGAGATATCCGTACACTGTCTGTTATCTCTCTGTCCCTCACTCGCTGGGAGCTACATGTAGACTGGATGTTGTCTCTCAGTCCCTCTCTCTCAGGGGGATATCTGTACACTGAGTGGTGTCTCTCAGTCCCTCTCTCTCAGGGGGATATCTGTACACTGAGTGGTGTCTCTCAGTCCCTCTCTCTCAGGGAAATATCTGTACACTGACTGGTGCCTCTCTGTCCCTCACTCTCATGGAGATATCTGTACACTGGTATATCTCAGTCCCTCTCTCTCTCTCTCAGGGGGATATCTGTAAACTGACTGGTGTCTCTCAGTCCCTTTCTCTCAAGGAGATATCTGAACAATGAATGGGGTCACTCAGTCCCCTATATTTCAGGGAGATATATGTACACAGACTGGTGTCTCTCATTCCCGTCTCTCTCAGGGAGATAACTGTACATTAACTGGTGTCCCTCAATCCCTCTCTCTCAGGGAGATATCTGTACACTGACTGGTGTCTCTCAATCCCTCTCGCTCAGGGAGATATCTGAACACTGACTGGTGTCTCTCAGTCCCTCTCTATCAGGGAGATATCTGTACACTGACTGGTGTCTCTCAGTCTCTCTCTCTCAGGGAGATATCTGTACACTGACTGGTGTCTCGCAGTCCCTCTCTCTCAGCGAGATATCTGTACACTAACTGGTATCTCTCAGTCCCTCTTTCTCAGGGAGATATCTGTACACTGACTGGTGTCTCTCAGTCCCTCTCTCTCAGGGAGATATCTGTACACTGACTGGTGTCTCTCAGTCCCTCTCTCTATTAGGGAGATATCTGTATATTAACTGGTGTCTCTCAGTCCCTCTCTCTGAGGGAGATATCTGTACACTGACTGGTGTATCTTACTCCCTCTCTCTCAGGGAGGTATCTGTACACTGACTGTTGTCTCTCAGTCCCTCTCTCTCAGGGAGATATCTGTACACTGCCTGGTGTCTCTCAGTCCCCTCTCTCAGGGATATATTTGTACACTGACTGGTGTCTCTCAGTCCCTCTCTCAGGGAGATATCTGTACACTGACTGGTGTCTCTCAGTCCCTCTCTCTCAGGGAGATATCTGTACACTGACTGGTGTCTCTCAGTCCCTCTCTCTCAGGGAGATATCCGTACACTGACTGGTGTCTCTCAGTCCCCTCTCTCTCAGGGAGATATCTGTACACTGACTGGTGTCTCTCAGTCACTCTCTCTCAGGGAGATATCCGTACTCTGCCTGGTAGCTCTCTGTCCCTCACTCTCTGGGAGCTATCTGTAGACTGGCAGTTGTCTCTCAGTCCCTCTCTCTCCCGGAGTTTTATGTACACTAACGGGTGTCTCTCCATCCCTCTCTCTCAGAGAGATATCCGTACACTGTCTGTTATCTCTCTGTCCCTCACTCGCTGGGAGCTACATGTAGACTGGATGTTGTCTCTCAGTCCCTCTCTCTCAGGGGGATATCTGTACACTGAGTGGTGTCTCTCAGTCCCTCTCTATCAGGGAGATATCTGTACACTGACTGGTGTCTCTCAGTCTCTCTCTCTCAGGGAGATATCTGTACACTGACTGGTGTCTCTCAGTCCCTCTCTCTCAGCGAGATATCTGTACACTAACTGGTATCTCTCAGTCCCTCTTTCTCAGGGAGATATCTGTACACTGACTGGTGTCTCTCAGTCCCTCTCTCTCAGGGAGATATCTGTACACTGACTGGTGTCTCTCAGTCCCTCTCTCTATCAGGGAGATATCTGTATATTAACTGGTTTCTCTCAGTCCCTCTCTCTGAGGGAGATATCTGTGCACTGACTGGTGTATCTTACTCCCTCTCTCTCAGGGAGGTATCTGTACACTGACTGTTGTCTCTCAGTTCCTCTCTGTCAGGGAGATATCTGTACACTGCCTGGTGTCTCTCAGTCCCCTCTCTCAGGGATATATTTGTACACTGACTGGTGTCTCTCACTCCCTCTCTCTCAGGGAGATATCTGTACACTGACTGGTGTCTCTCAGTCTCTCTCTCTCAGGGAGATATCTGTACACTGACTGGTGTCACTCAGTCCCTCTCTCTCAGGGAGATATCTGTACACTGACTGGTGTCTCTCTGTCCCTCTCTCTCAGGGATTTTTCTATACACTGACTGGTGTCTCTCAGTCTCTCTCTCTGAGGGAGATATCTGTGCACTGACTGGTGTCTCTCAGTCCCTCTCTCTCAGGGAGATAAGTGTACACTGACTTGTGTCTCTCAGTCCCTCTCTCTCAGGGAGATATCTGTACACTGACTGGTGTCTCTCAGTCCCTCTCTCTCAGGGAGATATCTGTACACTGACTGGTGTCTCTCAGTCCCTCTCTCTCAGGGAGATATCCGTACTCTGCCTGGTAGCTCTCTGTCCCTCACTCTCTGGGAGCTATCTGTAGACTGGCAGTTGTCTCTCAGTCCCTCTCTCTCCCGGAGTTTTATGTACCCTAACGGGTGTCTCTCCATCCCTCTCTCTCAGAGAGATATCCGTACACTGTCTGTTATCTCTCTGTCCCTCACTCGCTGGGAGCTACATGTAGACTGGATGTTGTCTCTCAGTCCCTCTCTCTCAGGGGGATATCTGTACACTGAGTGGTGTCTCTCAGTCCCTCTCTCTCAGGGGGATATCTGTACACTGAGTGGTGTCTCTCAGTCCCTCTCTCTCAGGGAAATATCTGTACACTGACTGGTGCCTCTCTGTCCCTCACTCTCATGGAGATATCTGTACACTGGTATATCTCAGTCCCTCTCTCTCTCTCTCAGGGGGATATCTGTAAACTGACTGGTGTCTCTCAGTCCCTTTCTCTCAAGGAGATATCTGAACAATGAATGGGGTCACTCAGTCCCCTATATTTCAGGGAGATATATGTACACAGACTGGTGTCTCTCATTCCCGTCTCTCTCAGGGAGATAACTGTACATTAACTGGTGTCCCTCAATCCCTCTCTCTCAGGGAGATATCTGTACACTGACTGGTGTCTCTCAATCCCTCTCGCTCAGGGAGATATCTGAACACTGACTGGTGTCTCTCAGTCCCTCTCTATCAGGGAGATATCTGTACACTGACTGGTGTCTCTCAGTCTCTCTCTCTCAGGGAGATATCTGTACACTGACTGGTGTCTCGCAGTCCCTCTCTCTCAGCGAGATATCTGTACACTAACTGGTATCTCTCAGTCCCTCTTTCTCAGGGAGATATCTGTACACTGACTGGTGTCTCTCAGTCCCTCTCTCTCAGGGAGATATCTGTACACTGACTGGTGTCTCTCAGTCCCTCTCTCTATTAGGGAGATATCTGTATATTAACTGGTGTCTCTCAGTCCCTCTCTCTGAGGGAGATATCTGTACACTGACTGGTGTATCTTACTCCCTCTCTCTCAGGGAGGTATCTGTACACTGACTGTTGTCTCTCAGTCCCTCTCTCTCAGGGAGATATCTGTACACTGCCTGGTGTCTCTCAGTCCCCTCTCTCAGGGATATATTTGTACACTGACTGGTGTCTCTCACTCCCTCTCTCTCAGGGAGATATCTGTACACTGACTGGTGTCTCTCAGTCTCTCTCTCTCAGGGAGATATCTGTACACTGACTGGTGTCACTCAGTCCCTCTCTCTCAGGGAGATATCTGTACACTGACTGGTGTCTCTCTGTCCCTCTCTCTCAGGGATTTTTCTATACACTGACTGGTGTCTCTCAGTCTCTCTCTCTGAGGGAGATATCTGTGCACTGACTGGTGTCTCTCAGTCCCTCTCTCTCAGGGAGATAAGTGTACACTGACTTGTGTCTCTCAGTCCCTCTCTCTCAGGGAGATAACTGTACACTCACTGGTGTCTCTCAGTCCCACACTCACAGGGAGATATCTGTATAATGACTGGTATCTCCCAGTTTCTCTCTCTCGGAGCTATCTGTACACTGACTGGTGTCTCTCAGTCCCTCTCTCACAGGGAGATATCTGTACACTGACTGGAGTCTCTCAGTCCCTCTCTCTCAGGAAGATATCTGTAAACCGACAGGTGTCTCTCAGTCTCTCTCTCTCAGGGAGATACCTATACACTGACTGGTGTCTCTCAGTCCCTCTCTCTCAGGGAGATATCTGTACACTGACTGGTGTCACTCAGTCCCTCTCTCTCGGGGATATATCTGTACACTGACTGGTGTCTCTCAGTCTCTCTCTCTCAGTGAGATATCTGTACACTGACTGGTGTCTCTCAGTCCCTCTCTCTCAGGGATATATCTGTACACTGACTGGTGTCTCTCAGTCCCTCTCTCACAGGGAGATATCTTAACACTGACTGGTGTCTCTCAGTCCCTCTCTCACAGGGAGATATCTGTACACTGACTGGAGTCTCTCAGTCCCTCTCTCTCAGGAAGATATCTGTAAACCGACAGGTGTCTCTCAGTCTCTCTCTCTCAGGGAGAGATCTGCACACTGACTGGTGTCTCTCAGTCCCTATTCCTCAGGGATATATTTGTACACTGACTGGTGTCTCTCAGTTCCTCTCTCTCAGGGACATATCTGTACACTGACTGGTGTCTCTCAGTCCCTCTCTCTCAGCGAGATATCTGTACACTGACTGGTGTCCCTCAATCCCTCTCTCTCAGGGAGATATCTGTACACTGACTGGTGTCTCTCAATCCCTCTCGCTCAGGGAGATATCTGAACACTGACTGGTGTCTCTCAGTCCCTCTCTATCAGGGAGATATCTGTACACTGACTGGTGTCTCTCAGTCTCTCTCTCTCAGGGAGATATCTGTACACTGACTGGTGTCTCGCAGTCCCTCTCACTCAGGGAGATATCTGTACACTGACTGGTGTCTCTCAGTCCCTCTCTCTCAGGGAGATATCTGTACACTGACTGGTGTCTCTCAGTCCCTCTCTCTCAGCGAGATATCTGTACACTGACTGGTGTCTCTCAGTCCCTCTCTCTCAGGGAGATATCTGTACACTGACTGGTGTCTCTCAGTCCCTCTCTTTCAGGGAGATATCTGTGCACTGATCCTAGTCTCTGTGTCTTACCCAGATAGGCCCCATCAATTCGAGGTGGGTGGTGGCCGAATTTGATGAAAATGGGCAAGACAAGGCCCTTGTTCATCCACTCAATGACCTGTGTTGCCCAGTCTTCCTCCTTCAGAGTGATGTTGCATCCAAGGAGCGCAGACTCACCCTCTCGCTCCCTCACCGTCTTGGCACCGTGCTGGTGTGGAGTGGATCCTGTCACTGAGTGAGAGAGTGAGAAAATAGTGAAACTGTTTCTACTGCACCCTGACAGCCATCTTACAGCAAGGCAGCTCCACCTGGCCTGGAATCAACATCTCAGGTGGCAGCTCTCTGTCTCTCTCTCTGTCTCTCTCTGGGACTCTCTCTCTGTCCCACTCCCTCACTTTCTCTCTCTCCTTCTCTGTGACCCACTCCCTCATGCTCTCTCTCTGTCCCTCTCTCTGTCCCATTCCCTCTGTGTGTCTCTCTCTGACTCACTCCCTCTCTCTCTCCCTCTCTTTCTCCCCCTCTCTCTCTCTCTCTCTCTCACTCTGTCCAACTCACTCTCTCTCTCTCTCTCTCTCTGGGACTCTCTCTCTGTCCCACTCCCTCTCTTTCTCTCTCTCTGGGACTCTGTCCCACTCCCTCTCTCTGTCTCTCTCTGGGACTCTCTCTCTCTGTCCCACTCCCTCTCTCTCTCCCTCTCTTTCTCCCTCTCTCTCTCTCTCTCTCCCTCTCTCTGTCCCACTCCCTCTCTCTCTCCCTCTCTTTCTCCCTCTCTCTCACTCTCTCTCTCTCTCTCTGGGACTCTCTCTCTGTCCCACTCCCTCTCTTTCTCTCTCTCTGGGACTCTGTCCCACTCCCTCTCTCTGTCTCTCTCTGGGACTCTTCTCTCTGTCCCACTCCCTCTCTCTCTCCCTCTCTTTCTCCCTCTCTCTCTCTCTCTCTCCCTCTCTCTGTCCCACTCACTCTCTCTCTCTCTCTCTGTCCCTCTCTCTGTCCCGCTCCTTCTGTCTCTCTTTCTGGGACTCTCTCTCTCTCCCACTCTTTCTCTCTCCCTCTCTCTGTCCCACTCCCTCACTTTCTCTCTCTCCTTCTCTGTGACCCACTCCCTCATGCTCTCTCTCTGTCCCTCTCTCTGTCCCATTCCCTCTGTGTGTCTCTCTCTGACTCACTCCCTCTCTCTCTCCCTCTCTTTCTCCCCCTCTCTCTCTCTCTCTCTCACTCTTTCTCTCTCCTTCTCTCTGTCCCACTCCCTCACACTCTCTCTCTGTCCCATTCCTTCACTCTCTCTCTCTCTCTGGGACTCTCTCCCTCCCTCTCTTTCTCCCTTTTCCTCTCTCCCTCTGCCCCTCTTCCTTTTTCTGTCCCTGTGCTATACTTTCTTGCTCTGTGCCTCTCTCTCTGTACCCGAGCCTCTCCCACTCTCTCTGTCCCTGTGAGTCTCACTCATCCCCTTCCTTCCCTCACGCTCATGTGTTCACTCTCTCTGGCTTATGCCTTATCGAGCTGTCTGTCCCTCTCCCTCTCTCTGTCCCTGTGCCTCTCTCTCCCTGTCCCTCTGTCTCTCACTGTGCCTCTCTCTTTCCCTGTGCCTCTCTCTCTGTCCCTCTCTCTATCTCCTTCTCTCGGTCTCTACCCCTCCCTGTCCATCTTACTCTCCCTGTGCGTCTCTCACCCCATGTCCCGCCAACCCTCTCTGTGCAACTCTCTCTCTCCCAGTCCCTCTCCCTCTCCCAGTGCCTCTCTCTGTCCCTCTCCCTCTCCCAGTCCCTCTCTCTGTCCCTCTCACTCGCCCAGTCCCTCTCGCTCTCCCAGTGCCTCTCTCTGTCCCTCTCACTCGCCCAGTCCCTCTCGCTCTCCCAGTGCCTCTCTCTGTCCCTCTCACTCGCCCAGTCCCTCTCGCTCTCCCAGTGCCTCTCTCTGTCCCTCTCACTCGCCCAGTCCCTCTCACTCTCCCAGTCCCTCTCGCTCTCCCAGTCCCTCTCTCTGTCCCTCTCACTCGCCCAGTCCCTCTCGCTCTCCCAGTGCCTCTCTCTGTCCCTCTCACTCGCCCAGTCCCTCTCACTCGCCCAGTCCCTCTCGCTCTCCCAGTCCCTCTCTCTGTCCCTCTCACTCGCCCAGTCCCTCTCGCTCTCCCAGTGCCTCTCTCTGTCCCTCTCACTCGCCCAGTCCCTCTCGCTCTCCCAGTGCCTCTCTCTGTCCCTCTCACTCGCCCAGTCCCTCTCACTCTCCCAGTGCCTCTCTCTGTCCCTCTCACTCGCCCAGTCCCTCTCACTCGCCCAGTCCCTCTCGCTCTCCCAGTCCCTCTCTCTGACCCTCTCGCTCTCCCAGTGCCTCTCTCTGTCCCTCTCCCTCTCTCTGTCCCTGTGCCTCTCTCTCCCTGCCCCTCTTTCTCTCACTGTGCCTCTCTCTTTCCCTGTGCCTCTCTCTCTGTCCCTCTCTCTATCTCCTTCTCTCAGTCTCTACCCCTCCCTGTCCATCTTACTCTCCCTGTGCATCTCTCTCCCCATGTCCCTCCAACGCTCTCTGTGCAACTCTCTCTCTCCCTGTCCCTCTCCCTCTCCCAGTGCCTCTCTCTGTCCCGCTCACTCTCCCAGTCCCTCTCGCTCTCCCAGTGCCTCTCTCTGTCCCTCTCGCTCTCCCAGTGCCTCTCTCTGTCCCGCTCGCTCTCCCAGTCCCTCTCGCTCTCCCAGTGCCTCTCTCTGTCCCGCTCGCTCTCCCAGTCTCTCTCGCTCTCCCAGTGCCTCTCTCTGTCCCTCTCGCTCTCCCAGTCCCTCTCGCTCTCCCAGTGCCTCTCTCTGTCCCTCTCGCTCTCCCAGTCCCTCTCGCTCTCCCAGACCCTCTCACTCTCCAGGTGCCTCTCCCAGTACCTCTCACTCTCCCAGTCCCTCTCGCTCTCCCAGTGCCTCTCTCTGTCCCGCTCGCTCTCCCAGTCTCTCTCGCTGTCCCAGTCCCGCTCGCTCTCCCAGTCTCTCTCGCTGTCCCAGTCCCACTCGCTCTCCCAGTCTCTCTCGCTGGCCCAGTCCCGCTCGCTCTCCCAGTCTCTCTTGCTCTCCCAGTCCCTCTCACTCTCCCAGTGCCTCTCTCTGTCTCTCTCACTCTCCCAGTCCCTCTCGCTCTCCCAGTGCCTCTCTCTGTCCCAGAACCTCTCTCTGTCCCTCTCACTCTCCCAGTCCCTCTCGCTCTCCCAGTGCCTCTCCCAGTCCCTCTCGCTCTCCCAGTCCCTCTCAATCTCCCAGTGCCTCTCTCTGTCCCTCTCGCTCTCCCAGTGCCTCTCTCTGCCCCAGAACCTCTCTCTGTCCCTCTCACTCTCCCAGTCCCTCTCGCACTCCCAGTGCCTCTCCCAGTGCCTCTCGCTCTCCCAGTCCCTCTCAATCTCCCAGTGCCTCTCTCTGTCCCTCTCACTCTCCCAGTTCCTCTCGCTCTCCCAGTGCCTCTCTCTGTTCCTCTCGCTATCCCAGTCCCTCTCGCTCTCCAGGTGCCTCTCTCTGTCCCTCTCCCTCTCTCTGTCCCTGTGCCTCTCTCTCCCTGTCCCTCTGTCTCTCACTGTGCCTCTCTCTTTCCCTGTGCCTCTCTCTCTGTCCCTCTCTCTATCTCCTTCTCTCGGTCTCTACCCCTCCCTGTCCATCTTACTTTCCCTGTGCATCTCTCTCCCCATGTCCCTCCAACGCTCTCTGTGCAACTCTCTCTCTCCCTGTCCCTCTCCCTCTCCCAGTGCCTCTCTCTGTCCCGCTCGCTCTCCCAGTCCCTCTCGCTCTCCCAGTGCCTCTCTCTGTCCCTCTCGCTCTCCCAGTGCCTCTCTCTGTCCCGCTCGCTCTCCCAGTCCCTCTCGCTCTCCCAGTGCCTCTCTCTGTCCCGCTCGCTCTCCCAGTCTCTCTCGCTCTCCCAGTGCCTCTCTCTGTCCCTCTCGCTCTCCCAGTCCCTCTCGCTCTCCCAGTGCCTCTCTCTGTCCCTCTCGCTCTCCCAGACCCTCTCACTCTCCAGGTGCCTCTCCCAGTACCTCTCACTCTCCCAGTCCCTCTCGCTCTCCCAGTGCCTCTCTCTGTCCCGCTCGCTCTCCCAGTCTCTCTCGCTGTCCCAGTCCCGCTCGCTCTCCCAGTCTCTCTCGCTGTCCCAGTCCCGCTCGCTCTCCCAGTCTCTCTCGCTGGCCCAGTCCCGCTCGCTCTCCCAGTCTCTCTTGCTCTCCCAGTCCCTCTCACTCTCCCAGTGCCTCTCTCTGTCTCTCTCACTCTCCCAGTCCCTCTCGCTCTCCCAGTGCCTCTCTCTGTCCCAGAACCTCTCTCTGTCCCTCTCACTCTCCCAGTCCCTCTCGCTCTCCCAGTGCCTCTCCCAGTCCCTCTCGCTCTCCCAGTCCCTCTCAATCTCCCAGTGCCTCTCTCTGTCCCTCTCGCTCTCCCAGTGCCTCTCTCTGTCCCAGAACCTCTCTCTGTCCCTCTCACTCTCCCAGTCCCTCTCGCACTCCCAGTGCCTCTCCCAGTGCCTCTCGCTCTCCCAGTCCCTCTCAATCTCCCAGTGCCTCTCTCTGTCCCTCTCACTCTCCCAGTTCCTCTCGCTCTCCCAGTGCCTCTCTCTGTTCCTCTCGCTATCCCAGTCCCTCTCGCTCTCCAGGTGCCTCTCTCTGTCCCTCTCCCTCTCTCTGTCCCTGTGCCTCTCTCTCCCTGTCCCTCTGTCTCTCACTGTGCCTCTCTCTTTCCCTGTGCCTCTCTCTCTGTCCCTCTCTCTATCTCCTTCTCTCGGTCTCTACCCCTCCCTGTCCATCTTACTTTCCCTGTGCATCTCTCTCCCCATGTCCCTCCAACGCTCTCTGTGCAACTCTCTCTCTCCCTGTCCCTCTCCCTCTCCCAGTGCCTCTCTCTGTCCCGCTCGCTCTCCCAGTCCCTCTCGCTCTCCCAGTGCCTCTCTCTGTCCCTCTCGCTCTCCCAGTGCCTCTCTCTGTCCCGCTCGCTCTCCCAGTCCCTCTCGCTCTCCCAGTGCCTCTCTCTGTCCCGCTCGCTCTCCCAGTCTCTCTCGCTCTCCCAGTGCCTCTCTCTGTCCCTCTCGCTCTCCCAGTCCCTCTCGCTCTCCCAGTGCCTCTCTCTGTCCCTCTCGCTCTCCCAGACCCTCTCACTCTCCAGGTGCCTCTCCCAGCACCTCTCACTCTCCCAGTCCCTCTCGCTCTCCCAGTGCCTCTCTCTGTCCCGCTCGCTCTCCCAGTCTCTCTCGCTGTCCCAGTCCCGCTCGCTCTCCCAGTCTCTCTCGCTGTCCCAGTCCCGCTCGCTCTCCCAGTCTCTCTCGCTGGCCCAGTCCCGCTCGCTCTCCCAGTCTCTCTTGCTCTCCCAGTCCCTCTCACTCTCCCAGTGCCTCTCTCTGTCTCTCTCACTCTCCCAGTCCCTCTCGCTCTCCCAGTGCCTCTCTCTGTCCCAGAACCTCTCTCTGTCCCTCTCACTCTCCCAGTCCCTCTCGCTCTCCCAGTGCCTCTCCCAGTCCCTCTCGCTCTCCCAGTCCCTCTCAATCTCCCAGTGCCTCTCTCTGTCCCTCTCGCTCTCCCAGTGCCTCTCTCTGTCCCAGAACCTCTCTCTGTCCCTCTCACTCTCCCAGTCCCTCTCGCACTCCCAGTGCCTCTCCCAGTGCCTCTCGCTCTCCCAGTCCCTCTCAATCTCCCAGTGCCTCTCTCTGTCCCTCTCACTCTCCCAGTTCCTCTCGCTCTCCCAGTGCCTCTCTCTGTTCCTCTCGCTATCCCAGTCCCTCTCGCTCTCCAGGTGCCTCTCTCTGTCCCTCTCACTCTCCCAGTCCCTCTCGCTCTCCCAGTGCATCTCCCAGTCCCTCTCGCTCTTTCAGTCCCGCTCGCTCTCCCAGTCCCTCTCGCTCTCACAGTCCCTCTCGATCTCCCAGTCTCTCTCTCTGTCCCGCTCGCTCTCCCAGTCCCTCTCGCTCTCTCAGTCCCGCTCGCTCTCCCAGTCCCTCTCGCTCTCACAGTCCCTCTCGCTCTCCCAGTCTCTCTCTCTGTCCCGCTCGCTATCCCAGTCCCTCTCACTCTCCCAGTGCCTCTCGCTGTCCCTCTCGCTCTCCCAGTCCCGCTCGCTCTCCCAGTCCCTCTCGCTCTCCCAGTGCCTCTCTCTGTCCCTCTCGCTCTCCCAGTCCCTCTCACTCTCCCAGTGCCTCTCTCTGTCCTTCTCGCTCTCCCAGTCTCTCTCTCTGTCCCTCTCGATTTCCCAGTCCCTCTCGCTCTCCCAGTTCCTCTCTCTGTCCTTCTCGCTCTCACAGATCCTCTCGCTCTACCAGTTCCTCTCTCTGTCCCTCTCACTCTCCCAGTGCATCTCTCTGTCCCTCTCGCTCTCCCAGTCCCTCTCGCTCTCCCAGTGCCTCTCGCTCTCCCAGTCCCTCTCGCTCTCCCAGTCCCTCTCGCTCTCCCAGTTCCTCTTGCTCTCCCAGTGCCTCTCTCTGTCGCTCTAACTCTCCCAGTCCCTCTCGCTCTCCCAGTGCCTCTTTCTGTCCCTCTCACTCTCCCAGTCCCTCTCGCTCTCCCAGTCCCTCTCTCTGTCACTCTCGCTATCCCAGTCCCTCTCGCTCTCCCAGTGCCTCTCTCTGTCCCTCTCACTCTCCCAGTCCCTCTCGCTCTCCCAGTCCCTCTCTCTGTCACTCTCGCTATCCCAGTCCCTCTCGCTCTCCCAGTGCCTCTCTCTGTCCCTCTCGATCTCCCAGTCCCTCTCACTCTCCAGGTGCATCTCTCTGTCCCTCTCACTCTCCCAGTCCCTGTCGCTCTCCCAGTCCCTCTCTCTGTCACTCTCACTATCCCAGTCCCTCTCGCTCTCCCAGTGCCTCTCGCTCTCCCAGTCCCTCTCGCTCTCCCAGTCCCTCTCACTCTCCAGGTGCATCTCTCTGTCCCTCTCGCTCTCCCAGTCCCTCCCTCTGTCCCTCTCACTCTCCCAGTACCTCTCTCTGTCCCTCTCGCTCTCCCAGTCCCTCTCGCTCTCCCAGTCTCTCTCGCTCTCCCAGTGCCTCTCTCTGTCCCTCTCGCTCTCCCAGTGCCTCTCTCTGTCCCTCTCTCTCTTCCAGTCCCTCTCGCTCTCCCAGTGCCTCTCTCTGTCCCTCTCGCCGTCCCAGTGCCTCTCTCTGTCCCTCTCGCTCTTCCAGTCCCTCTCGCTCTCCCAGTCCCTCTCTCTGTCCCTCTCGCTGTCCCAGTACCTCTCGCTCTCCCAGTTCCTCTCTCTGTCCCTCTCGCTCTCCCAATCCCTCTCGCTCTCCCAGTCCCTCTCGCTCTCCCTGTCCCTCTCTCTCCCCCAGTTACTCTCTCTGTCCCTCTAGCTCTCCTAGTCTCTGTCTCTGTCCCTCTCGCTCCCCCAGTCACTCTCTCTGTCCCTCTCGCTCTCCCAGTCCCTCTCGCTCTCCCTGTCCCTCCCTCTGTCCCTCTCCCTCTCCCAGTGCCTCTCTCTGTCGCTCTCGCTCTCCCAGTCCCTCTCGCTCTCCCAGTGCCTCTCTCTGTCCCTCTCGCTCTCCCAGTCCCTCTCGCTCTCCCAGTGCCTCTCTCTGTCCCTCTCGCTCTCCCAGTGCCTCACTCTGTCCCTCTCGCTCTCCCAGTCCCTCTCACTCTCCCAGTCCCTCTCGCTCTCCCAGTGCCTCTCTCTGTCCCTCTCGCTCTCCCAGTGCCTCTCGCTCTCCCAGTCCCTCTCGCTCTCCCAGAACCTCTCGCTCTCCCAGTTCCTCTCTCTGTCCCTCTCGCTCTCCCAGTCCCTCTCGCTCTCCCAGTCCCTCTCGCTCTCCCAGTCCCTCTCTCTCCCCCAGTTACTCTCTCTGTCCCTCTAGCTCTCCTAGACTCTGTCTCTGTCCCTCTCGTTCCCCCAGTCCCTCTCTCTGTCCCTCTCGCTCTCCAGTCCCTCTCACTCTCCCAGTGCCTCTCTCTGACCCTCTCACTCTCCCAGTCCCTCTCGCTCTCTCAGTGCCTCTCTCTGTCCCTCTTGCTCTCACAGTCCCTCTCGCTCTCCCAGTCTCTCTCTCTGTCCCGCTCGCTCTCCCAGTCCCTCTCACTCTCCCAGTGCCTCTCTCTGTCCCTCTCCCTCTCCCAGTCCTTCTCGCTCTCCCAGTCCCTCTCGCTCTCCCAGTCTCTCTCTCTGTCCCTCTCGATTTCCCAGTCCCTCTCGCTCTCCCAGTTCCTCTCTCTGTCCTTCTCGCTCTCACAGATCCTCTCGCTCTACCAGTTCCTCTCTCTGTCCCTCTCACTCTCCCAGTGCATCTCTCTGTCCCTCTCGCTCTCCCAGTCCCTCTCGCTCTCCCAGTGCCTCTCGCTCTCCCAGTCCCTCTCGCTCTCCCAGTCCCTCTCGCTCTCCCAGTTCCTCTTGCTCTCCCAGTGCCTCTCGCTCTCCCAGTGCCTCTTTCTGTCCCTCTCACTCTCCCAGTCCCTTTCGCTCTCCCAGTCCCTCTCTCTGTCACTCTCGCTATCCCAGTCCCTCTCGCTCTCCCAGTGCCTCTCTCTGTCCCTCTCACTCTCCCAGTCCCTCTCGCTCTCCCAGTCCCTCTCTCTGTCACTCTCGCTATCCCAGTCCCTCTCGCTCTCCCAGTGCCTCTCTCTGTCCCTCTCACTCTCTCTGTCCCTCTCGCTCTCCCAGGACCTCTCGCACTCCCAGATCCTCTCTCTGTCCCTCTCGCTCTCCCAGTCCCTCTCGCTCTCCCAGTCCCTCTCGCTCTCCCAGTTCCTCTCTCTGTCCTTCTCGCTCTCACAGATCCTCTCGCTCTACCAGTTCCTCTCTCTGTCCCTCTCACTCTCCCAGTGCATCTCTCTGTCCCTCTCGCTCTCCCAGTCCCTCTCGCTCTCCCAGTGCCTCTCGCTCTCCCAGTCCCTCTCGCTCTCCCAGTCCCTCTCGCTCTCCCAGTTCCTCTTGCTCTCCCAGTGCCTCTCTCTGTCGCTCTAACTCTCCCAGTCCCTCTCGCTCTCCCAGTGCCTCTTTCTGTCCCTCTCACTCTCCCAGTCCCTCTCGCTCTCCCAGTCCCTCTCTCTGTCACTCTCGCTATCCCAGTCCCTCTCGCTCTCCCAGTGCCTCTCTCTGTCCCTCTCACTCTCCCAGTCCCTCTCGCTCTCCCAGTCCCTCTCTCTGTCACTCTCGCTATCCCAGTCCCTCTCGCTCTCCCAGTGCCTCTCTCTGTCCCTCTCGATCTCCCAGTCCCTCTCACTCTCCAGGTGCATCTCTCTGTCCCTCTCACTCTCCCAGTCCCTGTCGCTCTCCCAGTCCCTCTCTCTGTCACTCTCACTATCCCAGTCCCTCTCGCTCTCCCAGTGCCTCTCGCTCTCCCAGTCCCTCTCGCTCTCCCAGTCCCTCTCACTCTCCAGGTGCATCTCTCTGTCCCTCTCGCTCTCCCAGTCCCTCCCTCTGTCCCTCTCACTCTCCCAGTACCTCTCTCTGTCCCTCTCGCTCTCCCAGTCCCTCTCGCTCTCCCAGTCTCTCTCGCTCTCCCAGTGCCTCTCTCTGTCCCTCTCGCTCTCCCAGTGCCTCTCTCTGTCCCTCTCTCTCTTCCAGTCCCTCTCGCTCTCCCAGTGCCTCTCTCTGTCCCTCTCGCCGTCCCAGTGCCTCTCTCTGTCCCTCTCGCTCTTCCAGTCCCTCTCGCTCTCCCAGTCCCTCTCTCTGTCCCTCTCGCTGTCCCAGTACCTCTCGCTCTCCCAGTTCCTCTCTCTGTCCCTCTCGCTCTCCCAATCCCTCTCGCTCTCCCAGTCCCTCTCGCTCTCCCTGTCCCTCTCTCTCCCCCAGTTACTCTCTCTGTCCCTCTAGCTCTCCTAGTCTCTGTCTCTGTCCCTCTCGCTCCCCCAGTCACTCTCTCTGTCCCTCTCGCTCTCCCAGTCCCTCTCGCTCTCCCTGTCCCTCCCTCTGTCCCTCTCCCTCTCCCAGTGCCTCTCTCTGTCGCTCTCGCTCTCCCAGTCCCTCTCGCTCTCCCAGTGCCTCTCTCTGTCCCTCTCGCTCTCCCAGTCCCTCTCGCTCTCCCAGTGCCTCTCTCTGTCCCTCTCGCTCTCCCAGTGCCTCACTCTGTCCCTCTCGCTCTCCCAGTCCCTCTCACTCTCCCAGTCCCTCTCGCTCTCCCAGTGCCTCTCTCTGTCCCTCTCGCTCTCCCAGTGCCTCTCGCTCTCCCAGTCCCTCTCGCTCTCCCAGAACCTCTCGCTCTCCCAGTTCCTCTCTCTGTCCCTCTCGCTCTCCCAGTCCCTCTCGCTCTCCCAGTCCCTCTCGCTCTCCCAGTCCCTCTCTCTCCCCCAGTTACTCTCTCTGTCCCTCTAGCTCTCCTAGACTCTGTCTCTGTCCCTCTCGTTCCCCCAGTCCCTCTCTCTGTCCCTCTCGCTCTCCAGTCCCTCTCACTCTCCCAGTGCCTCTCTCTGACCCTCTCACTCTCCCAGTCCCTCTCGCTCTCTCAGTGCCTCTCTCTGTCCCTCTTGCTCTCACAGTCCCTCTCGCTCTCCCAGTCTCTCTCTCTGTCCCGCTCGCTCTCCCAGTCCCTCTCACTCTCCCAGTGCCTCTCTCTGTCCCTCTCCCTCTCCCAGTCCTTCTCGCTCTCCCAGTCCCTCTCGCTCTCCCAGTCTCTCTCTCTGTCCCTCTCGATTTCCCAGTCCCTCTCGCTCTCCCAGTTCCTCTCTCTGTCCTTCTCGCTCTCACAGATCCTCTCGCTCTACCAGTTCCTCTCTCTGTCCCTCTCACTCTCCCAGTGCATCTCTCTGTCCCTCTCGCTCTCCCAGTCCCTCTCGCTCTCCCAGTGCCTCTCGCTCTCCCAGTCCCTCTCGCTCTCCCAGTCCCTCTCGCTCTCCCAGTTCCTCTTGCTCTCCCAGTGCCTCTCGCTCTCCCAGTGCCTCTTTCTGTCCCTCTCACTCTCCCAGTCCCTTTCGCTCTCCCAGTCCCTCTCTCTGTCACTCTCGCTATCCCAGTCCCTCTCGCTCTCCCAGTGCCTCTCTCTGTCCCTCTCACTCTCCCAGTCCCTCTCGCTCTCCCAGTCCCTCTCTCTGTCACTCTCGCTATCCCAGTCCCTCTCGCTCTCCCAGTGCCTCTCTCTGTCCCTCTCACTCTCTCTGTCCCTCTCGCTCTCCCAGGACCTCTCGCACTCCCAGATCCTCTCTCTGTCCCTCTCGCTCTCCCAGTCCCTCTCGATCTCCCAGTCCCTCTCTCCATCCCTTTCGCTCTCCCTCTCACTCTCCCAGTCCCTCTCGCTCTCCCAGTGCCTCTCTCTGTCCCTCTCGCTGTCCCAGTCTCTCTCGCTGTCCCAGTCCCGCTCGCTCTCCCAGTCTCTCTCGCTGTCCCAGTCCCGCTCGCTCTCCCAGTCTCTCTTGCTCTCCCAGTCCCTCTCACTCTCCAGGTGCCTCTCTCTGTCCCTCTCACTCTCCCAGTGCCTCTCTCTGTCCCTCTCCCTCTCCCAGTCCCTCTCTCTGTCTATCTCACTCTCCCAGTCCCTCTCGCTCTCCCAGTGCCTCTCCCAGTCCCTCTCACTCTCCCAGTGCCTCTCTCTGTCCCAGAACCTCTCTCTGTCCCTCTCACTCTCCCAGTCCCTCTCGCTCTCCCAGTGCCTCTCCCAATCCCTCTCGCTCTCCCAGTGCCTCTCTCTGTCCCTCTCTCTCTTCCAGTCCCTCTCGCTCTCCCAGTGCCTCTCTCTGTCCCTCTCGCCGTCCCAGTCCCTCTCGCACTCCCAGTGCCTCTCCCAGTGCCTCTCGCTCTCCCAGTCCCTCTCAATCTCCCAGTGCCTCTCTCTGTCCCTCTCACTCTCCCAGTGCCTCTCGCTCTCCCAGTCCCTCTCAATCTCCCAGTGCCTCTCTCTGTCCCTCTCACTCTCCCAGTTCCTCTCGCTCTCCCAGTGCCTCTCTCTGTTCCTCTCGCTATCCCAGTCCCTCTCGCTCTCCAGGTGCCTCTCTCTGTCCCTCTCACTCTCCCAGTCCCTCTCGCTCTCCCAGTGCCTCTCTCTGTCCCTCTCGCCGTCCCAGTGCCTCTCTCTATCCCTCTCGCTCTTCCAGTCCCTCTCGCTCTCCCAGTCCCTCTCTCTGTCCCTCTCGCTGTCCCAGTACCTCTCGCTCTCCCAGTTCCTCTCTCTGTCCCTCTCGCTCTCCCAATCCCTCTCGCTCTCCCAGTCCCTCTCGCTCTCCCTGTCCCTCTCTCTCCCCCAGTTACTCTGTCTGTCCCTCTAGCTCTCCTAGTCTCTGTCTCTGTCCCTCTCGCTCCCCCAGTCCCTCTCTCTGTCCCTCTCGCTCTCCCAGTCCCTCTCGCTCTCCCTGTCCTTCCCTCTGTCCCTCTCCCTCTCCCAGTGCCTCTCTCTGTCGCTCTCGCTCTCCCAGTCCCTCTCGCTCTCCCAGTGCCTCTCTCTGTCCCTCTCGCTCTCCCAGTCCCTCTCGCTCTCCCAGTGCCTCTCTCTGTCCCTCTCGCTCTCCCAGTGCCTCACTCTGTCCCTCTCGCTCTCCCAGTCCCTCTCACTCTCCCAGTCCCTCTCGCTCTCCCAGTGCCTCTCTCTGTCCCTCTCGCTCTCCCAGTGCCTCTCGCTCTCCCAGTCCCTCTCGCTCTCCCAGTCTCTCTTGCTCTCCCAGTCCCTCTCACTCTCCAGGTGCCTCTCTCTGTCCCTCTCACTCTCCCAGTGCCTCTCTCTGTCCCTCTCCCTCTCCCAGTCCCTCTCTCTGTCTATCTCACTCTCCCAGTCCCTCTCGCTCTCCCAGTGCCTCTCCCAGTCCCTCTCACTCTCCCAGTGCCTCTCTCTGTCCCAGAACCTCTCTCTGTCCCTCTCACTCTCCCAGTCCCTCTCGCTCTCCCAGTGCCTCTCCCAATCCCTCTCGCTCTCCCAGTTCCTCTCTCTGTCCCTCTCGCTCTCCCAGTTCCTCTCTCTGTCCCTCTCGCTCTCCCAGTCCCTCTCGCTCTCCCAGTCCCTCTCGCACTCCCCGTCCCTCTCTCTCCCCCAGTTACTCTCTCTGTCCCTCTAGCTCTCCTAGACTCTGTCTCTGTCCCTCTCGTTCCCCCAGTCCCTCTCTCTGTCCCTCTCGCTCTCCAGTCCCTCTCACTCTCCCAGTGCCTCTCTCTGACCCTCTCACTCTCCCAGTCCCTCTCGCTCTCTCAGTGCCTCTCTCTGTCCCTCTTGCTCTCACAGTCCCTCTCGCTCTCCCAGTCTCTCTCTCTGTCCCGCTCGCTCTCCCAGTCCCTCTCACTCTCCCAGTGCCTCTCTCTGTCCCTCTCCCTCTCCCAGTCCTTCTCGCTCTCCCAGTCCCTCTCGCTCTCCCAGTCTCTCTCTCTGTCCCTCTCGATTTCCCAGTCCCTCTCGCTCTCCCAGTTCCTCTCTCTGTCCTTCTCGCTCTCACAGATCCTCTCGCTCTACCAGTTCCTCTCTCTGTCCCTCTCACTCTCCCAGTGCATCTCTCTGTCCCTCTCGCTCTCCCAGTCCCTCTCGCTCTCCCAGTGCCTCTCGCTCTCCCAGTCCCTCTCGCTCTCCCAGTCCCTCTCGCTCTCCCAGTTCCTCTTGCTCTCCCAGTGCCTCTCTCTGTCGCTCTCGCTCTCCCAGTCCCTCTCGCTCTCCCAGTGCCTCTTTCTGTCCCTCTCACTCTCCCAGTCCCTCTCGCTCTCCCAGTCCCTCTCTCTGTCGCTCTCGCTCTCCCAGTGCCTCTCTCTGTCCCAGTGCCTCTCTCTGTCCCTCTCACTCTCCCAGTCCCTCTCGCTCTCCCAGTCCCTCTCTCTGTCACTCTCGCTATCCCAGTCCCTCTCGCTCTCCCAGTGCCTCTCTCTGTCCCTCTCCCTCTCCCAGTCCCTCTCGCTCTCCCAGTCCCTCTCTCTGTCACTCTCGCTATCCCAGTCCCTCTCGCTCTCCCAGTGCCTCTCTCTGTCCCTCTCGCTCTCCCAGTGCCTCTCTCTGTCCCTCTCACTCTCTCTGTCCCTCTCGCTCTCCCAGGACCTCTCGCACTCCCAGATCCTCTCTCTGTCCCTCTCGCTCTCCCAGTCCCTCTCGCTCTCCCAGTGCCTCTCTCTGTCCCTCTCACTGTCCCAGTCTCTCTCGCTGTCCCAGTCCCGCTCGCTCTCCCAGTCTCTCTCGCTGTCCCAGTCCCGCTCGCTCTCCCAGTCTCTCTTGCTCTCCCAGTCCCTCTCAATCTCCAGGTGCCTCTCTCTGTCCCTCTCACTCTCCCAGTGCCTCTCTCTGTCCCTCTCCCTCTCCCAGTCCCTCTCTCTGTCTCTCTCACTCTCCCAGTCCCTCTCGCTCTCCCAGTGCCTCTCCCAGTCCCTCTCACTCTCCCAGTGCCTCTCTCTGTCCCAGAACCTCTCTCTGTCCCTCTCACTCTCCCAGTCCCTCTCGCTCTCCCAGTGCCTCTCCCAGTCCCTCTCGCTCTCCCAGTGCCTCTCCCAGTGCCTCTCGCTCTCCCAGTCCCTCTCAATCTCCCAGTGCCTCTCTCTGTCCCTCTCGCTGTCCCAGTGCCTCTCTCTGTCCCAGAACCTCTCTCTGTCCCTCTCACTCTCCCAGTCCCTCTCGCACTCCCAGTGCCTCTCCCAGTGCCTCTCGCTCTCCCAGTCCCTCTCAATCTCCCAGTGCCTCTCTCTGTCCCTCTCACTCTCCCAGTGCCTCTCGCTCTCCCAGTCCCTCTCAATCTCCCAGTGCCTCTCTCTGTCCCTCTCACTCTCCCAGTTCCTCTCGCTCTCCCAGTGCCTCTCTCTGTTCCTCTCGCTATCCCAGTCCCTCTCGCTCTCCAGGTGCCTCTCTCTGTCCCTCTCACTCTCCCAGTCCCTCTCGCTCTCCCAGTGCATCTCCCAGTCCCTCTCGCTCTCTCAGTCCCTCTCGCTCTCCCAGTCCCTCCCTCTGTCCCTCTCACTCTCCCAGTACCTCTCTCTGTCCCTCTCGCTCTCCCAGTCCCTCTCGCTCTCCCAGTCTCTCTCGCTCTCCCAGTGCCTCTCTCTGTCCCTCTCTCTCCCCCAGTTACTCTCTCTGTCCCTCTAGCTCTCCTAGTCTCTGTCTCTGTCCCTCTCGCTCCCCCAGTCACTCTCTCTGTCCCTCTCGCTCTCCCAGTGCCTCTCGCTCTCCCAATCCCTCTCGCTCTCCCAGTCCCTCTCGCTCTCCCTGTCCCTCTCTCTCCCCCAGTTACTCTCTCTGTCCCTCTAGCTCTCCTAGTCTCTGTCTCTGTCCCTCTCACTCCCCCAGTCCCTCTCTCTGTCCCTCTCGCTCTCCCAGTCCCTCTCGCTCTCCCTGTCCTTCCCTCTGTCCCTCTCCCTCTCCCAGTGCCTCTCTCTGTCGCTCTCGCTCTCCCAGTCCCTCTCGCTCTCCCAGTGCCTCTCTCTGTCCCTCTCGCTCTCCCAGTCCCTCTCGCTCTCCCAGTGCCTCTCTCTGTCCCTCTCGCTCTCCCAGTGCCTCACTCTGTCCCTCTCGCTCTCCCAGTCCCTCTCACTCTCCCAGTCCCTCTCGCTCTCCCAGTGCCTCTCTCTGTCCCTCTCGCTCTCCCAGTGCCTCTCGCTCTCCCAGTCCCTCTCGCTCTCCCAGAACCTCTCGCTCTCCCAGTTCCTCTCTCTGTCCCTCTCGCTCTCCCAGTTCCTCTCTCTGTCCCTCTCGCTCTCCCAGTCCCTCTCGCTCTCCCAGTCCCTCTCGCACTCCCCGTCCCTCTCTCTCCCCCAGTTACTCTCTCTGTCCCTCTAGCTCTCCTAGACTCTGTCTCTGTCCCTCTCGTTCCCCCAGTCCCTCTCTCTGTCCCTCTCGCTCTCCAGTCCCTCTCACTCTCCCAGTGCCTCTCTCTGACCCTCTCACTCTCCCAGTCCCTCTCGCTCTCTCAGTGCCTCTCTCTGTCCCTCTTGCTCTCACAGTCCCTCTCGCTCTCCCAGTCTCTCTCTCTGTCCCGCTCGCTCTCCCAGTCCCTCTCACTCTCCCAGTGCCTCTCTCTGTCCCTCTCCCTCTCCCAGTCCTTCTCGCTCTCCCAGTCCCTCTCGCTCTCCCAGTCTCTCTCTCTGTCCCTCTCGATTTCCCAGTCCCTCTCGCTCTCCCAGTTCCTCTCTCTGTCCTTCTCGCTCTCACAGATCCTCTCGCTCTACCAGTTCCTCTCTCTGTCCCTCTCACTCTCCCAGTGCATCTCTCTGTCCCTCTCGCTCTCCCAGTCCCTCTCGCTCTCCCAGTGCCTCTCGCTCTCCCAGTTCCTCTCACTCTCCCAGTGCCTCTCTCTGTCCCTCTCCCTCTCCCAGACCTTCTCGCTCTCCCAGTCCCTCTCGCTCTCCCAGTCTCTCTCTCTGTCCCTCTCGATTTCCCAGTCCCTCTCGCTCTCCCAGTTCCTCCCTCTGTCCTTCTCGCTCTCACAGATCCTCTCGCTCTACCAGTTCCTCTCTCTGTCCCTCTCACTCTCCCAGTGCATCTCTCTGTCCCTCTCGCTCTCCCAGTCCCTCTCGCTCTCCCAGTGCCTCTCGCTCTCCCAGTCCCTCTCGCTCTCCCAGTCCCTCTCGCTCTCCCAGTTCCTCTTGCTCTCCCAGTGCCTCTCTCTGTCGCTCTCGCTCTCCCAGTCCCTCTCGCTCTCCCAGTGCCTCTTTCTGTCCCTCTCACTCTCCCAGTCCCTCTCGCTCTCCCAGTCCCTCTCTCTGTCGCTCTCGCTCTCCCAGTGCCTCTCTCTGTCCCAGTGCCTCTCTCTGTCCCTCTCACTCTCCCAGTCCCTCTCGCTCTCCCAGTCCCTCTCTCTGTCACTCTCGCTATCCCAGTCCCTCTCGCTCTCCCAGTGCCTCTCTCTGTCCCTCTCCCTCTCCCAGTCCCTCTCGCTCTCCCAGTCCCTCTCTCTGTCACTCTCGCTATCCCAGTCCCTCTCGCTCTCCCAGTGCCTCTCTCTGTCCCTCTCGCTCTCCCAGTGCCTCTCTCTGTCCCTCTCACTCTCTCTGTCCCTCTCGCTCTCCCAGGACCTCTCGCACTCCCAGATCCTCTCTCTGTCCCTCTCGCTCTCCCAGTCCCTCTCGCTCTCCCAGTGCCTCTCTCTGTCCCTCTCACTGTCCCAGTCTCTCTCGCTGTCCCAGTCCCGCTCGCTCTCCCAGTCTCTCTCGCTGTCCCAGTCCCGCTCGCTCTCCCAGTCTCTCTTGCTCTCCCAGTCCCTCTCACTCTCCAGGTGCCTCTCTCTGTCCCTCTCACTCTCCCACTGCCTCTCTCTGTCCCTCTCCCTCTCCCAGTCCCTCTCTCTGTCTCTCTCACTCTCCCAGTCCCTCTCGCTCTCCCAGTGCCTCTCCCAGTCCCTCTCACTCTCCCAGTGCCTCTCTCTGTCCCAGAACCTCTCTCTGTCCCTCTCACTCTCCCAGTCCCTCTCGCTCTCCCAGTGCCTCTCCCAGTCCCTCTCGCTCTCCCAGTCCCTCTCAATCTCCCAGTGCCTCTCTCTGTCCCTCTCGCTCTCCCAGTGCCTCTCTCTGTCCCAGAACCTCTCTCTGTCCCTCTCACTCTCCCAGTCCCTCTCGCACTCCCAGTGCCTCTCCCAGTGCCTCTCGCTCTCCCAGTCCCTCTCAATCTCCCAGTGCCTCTCTCTGTCCCTCTCACTCTCCCAGTGCCTCTCGCTCTCCCAGTCCCTCTCAATCTCCCAGTGCCTCTCTCTGTCCCTCTCACTCTCCCAGTTCCTCTCGCTCTCCCAGTGCCTCTCTCTGTTCCTCTCGCTATCCCAGTCCCTCTCGCTCTCCAGGTGCCTCTCTCTGTCCCTCTCACTCTCCCAGTCCCTCTCGCTCTCCCAGTGCATCTCCCAGTCCCTCTCGCTCTCTCAGTCCCTCTCGCTCTCCCAGTCCCTCCCTCTGTCCCTCTCACTCTCCCAGTACCTCTCTCTGTCCCTCTCGCTCTCCCAGTCCCTCTCGCTCTCCCAGTCTCTCTCGCTCTCCCAGTGCCTCTCTCTGTCCCTCTCACTCTCCCAGTGCCTCTCTCTGTCCCAGAACCTCTCTCTGTCCCTCTCACTCTCCCAGTCCCTCTCGCTCTCCCAGTGCATCTCCCAGTCCCTCTCGCTCTCTCAGTCCCGCTCGCTCTCCCAGTCCCTCTCGCTCTCACAGTCCCTCTCGATCTCCCAGTCTCTCTCTCTGTCCCGCTCGCTCTCCCAGTCCCTCTCGCTCTCTCAGTCCCGCTCGCTCTCCCAGTCCCTCTCGCTCTCACAGTCCCTCTCGCTCTCCCAGTCTCTCTCTCTGTCCCGCTCGCTCTCCCAGTCCCTCTCACTCTCCCAGTGCCTCTCTCTGTCCCTCACCCTCTCCCAGTCCTTCTCGCTCTCCCAGTCCCTCTCGCTCTCCCAGTCTCTCTCTGTCCCTCTCGATTTCCCAGTCCCTCTCGCTCTCCCAGTTCCTCTCTCTGTCCTTCTCGCTCTCACAGATCCTCTCGCTCTACCAGTTCCTCTCTCTGTCCCTCTCACTCTCCCAGTGCATCTCTCTGTCCCTCTAGCTCTCCCAGTCCCTCTCGCTCTCCCAGTGCCTCTCGCTCTCCCAGTCCCTCTCGCTCTCCCAGTCCCTCTCGCTCTCCCAGTTCCTCTTGCTCTCCCAGTGCCTCTCGCTCTCCCAGTGCCTCTTTCTGTCCCTCTCACTCTCCCAGTCCCTTTCGCTCTCCCAGTCCCTCTCTCTGTCACTCTCGCTATCCCAGTCCCTCTCGCTCTCCCAGTGCCTCTCTCTGTCCCTCTCACTCTCCCAGTCCCTCTCGCTCTCCCTGTCCTTCCCTCTGTCCCTCTCCCTCTCCCAGTGCCTCTCTCTGTCGCTCTCGCTCTCCCAGTCCCTCTCGCTCTCCCAGTGCCTCTCTCTGTCCCTCTCGCTCTCCCAGTCCCTCTCGCTCTCCCAGTGCCTCTCTCTGTCCCTCTCGCTCTCCCAGTGCCTCACTCTGTCCCTCTCGCTCTCCCAGTCCCTCTCACTCTCCCAGTCCCTCTCGCTCTCCCAGTGCCTCTCTCTGTCCCTCTCGCTCTCCCAGTGCCTCTCGCTCTCCCAGTCCCTCTCGCTCTCCCAGAACCTCTCGCTCTCCCAGTTCCTCTCTCTGTCCCTCTCGCTCTCCCAGTTCCTCTCTCTGTCCCTCTCGCTCTCCCAGTCCCTCTCGCTCTCCCAGTCCCTCTCGCACTCCCAGTCCCTCTCTCTCCCCCAGTTACTCTCTCTGTCCCTCTAGCTCTCCTAGACTCTGTCTCTGTCCCTCTCGTTCCCCCAGTCCCTCTCTCTGTCCCTCTCGCTCTCCAGTCCCTCTCACTCTCCCAGTGCCTCTCTCTGACCCTCTCACTCTCCCAGTCCCTCTCGCTCTCTCAGTCTCTCTCTCTGTCCCGCTCGCTCTCCCAGTCCCTCTCACTCTCCCAGTGCCTCTCTCTGTCCCTCTCCCTCTCCCAGTCCTTCTCGCTCTCCCAGTCCCTCTCGCTCTCCCAGTCTCTCTCTCTGTCCCTCTCGATTTCCCAGTCCCTCTCGCTCTCCCAGTTCCTCTCTCTGTCCTTCTCGCTCTCACAGATCCTCTCGCTCTACCAGTTCCTCTCTCTGTCCCTCTCACTCTCCCAGTGCATCTCTCTGTCCCTCTCGCTCTCCCAGTCCCTCTCGCTCTCCCAGTGCCTCTCGCTCTCCCAGTTCCTCTTGCTCTCCCAGTGCCTCTCTCTGTCGCTCTCGCTCTCCCAGTCCCTCTCGCTCTCCCAGTGCCTCTTTCTGTCCCTCTCACTCTCCCAGTCCCTCTCGCTCTCCCAGTCCCTCTCTCTGTCGCTCTCGCTCTCCCAGTGCCTCTCTCTGTCCCAGTGCCTCTCTCTGTCCCTCTCACTCTCCCAGTCCCTCTCGCTCTCCCAGTCCCTCTCTCTGTCACTCTCGCTATCCCAGTCCCTCTCGCTCTCCCAGTGCCTCTCTCTGTCCCTCTCCCTCTCCCAGTCCCTCTCGCTCTCCCAGTCCCTCTCTCTGTCACTCTCGCTATCCCAGTCCCTCTCGCTCTCCCAGTGCCTCTCTCTGTCCCTCTCGCTCTCCCAGTGCCTCTCTCTGTCCCTCTCACTCTCTCTGTCCCTCTCACTCTCCCAGGACCTCTCGCACTCCCAGATCCTCTCTCTGTCCCTCTCGCTCTCCCAGTCCCTCTCGCTCTCCCAGTGCCTCTCTCTGTCCCTCTCGCTGTCCCAGTCTCTCTCGCTGTCCCAGTCCCGCTCGCTCTCCCAGTCTCTCTCGCTGTCCCAGTCCCGCTCGCTCTCCCAGTCTCTCTTGCTCTCCCAGTCCCTCTCACTCTCCAGGTGCCTCTCTCTGTCCCTCTCACTCTCCCAGTGCCTCTCTCTGTCCCTCACCCTCTCCCAGTCCCTCTCTCTGTCTCTCTCACTCTCCCAGTCCCTCTCGCTCTCCCAGTGCCTCTCCCAGTCCCTCTCACTCTCCCAGTGCCTCTCTCTGTCCCAGAACCTCTCTCTGTCCCTCTCACTCTCCCAGTCCCTCTCGCTCTCCCAGTGCCTCTCCCAGTCCCTCTCGCTCTCCCAGTCCCTCTCAATCTCCCAGTGCCTCTCTCTGTCCCTCTCGCTCTCCCAGTGCCTCTCTCTGTCCCAGAACCTCTCTCTGTCCCTCTCACTCTCCCAGTCCCTCTCGCACTCCCAGTGCCTCTCCCAGTGCCTCTCGCTCTCCCAGTCCCTCTCAATCTCCCAGTGCCTCTCTCTGTCCCTCTCACTCTCCCAGTGCCTCTCGCTCTCCCAGTCCCTCTCAATCTCCCAGTGCCTCTCTCTGTCCCTCTCACTCTCCCAGTTCCTCTCGCTCTCCCAGTGCCTCTCTCTGTTCCTCTCGCTATCCCAGTCCCTCTCGCTCTCCAGGTGCCTCTCTCTGTCCCTCTCACTCTCCCAGTCCCTCTCGCTCTCCCAGTGCATCTCCCAGTCCCTCTCGCTCTCTCAGTCCCTCTCGCTCTCCCAGTCCCTCCCTCTGTCCCTCTCACTCTCCCAGTACCTCTCTCTGTCCCTCTCGCTCTCCCAGTCCCTCTCGCTCTCCCAGTCTCTCTCGCTCTCCCAGTGCCTCTCTCTGTCCCTCTCACTCTCCCAGTGCCTCTCTCTGTCCCAGAACCTCTCTCTGTCCCTCTCACTCTCCCAGTCCCTCTCGCTCTCCCAGTGCATCTCCCAGTCCCTCTCGCTCTCTCAGTCCCGCTCGCTCTCCCAGTCCCTCTCGCTCTCACAGTCCCTCTCGATCTCCCAGTCTCTCTCTCTGTCCCGCTCGCTCTCCCAGTCCCTCTCGCTCTCTCAGTCCCGCTCGCTCTCCCAGTCCCTCTCGCTCTCACAGTCCCTCTCGCTCTCCCAGTCTCTCTCTCTGTCCCGCTCGCTCTCCCAGTCCCTCTCACTCTCCCAGTGCCTCTCTCTGTCCCTCTCCCTCTCCCAGTCCTTCTCGCTCTCCCAGTCCCTCTCGCTCTCCCAGTCTCTCTCTGTCCCTCTCGATTTCCCAGTCCCTCTCGCTCTCCCAGTTCCTCTCTCTGTCCTTCTCGCTCTCACAGATCCTCTCGCTCTACCAGTTCCTCTCTCTGTCCCTCTCACTCTCCCAGTGCATCTCTCTGTCCCTCTCGCTCTCCCAGTCCCTCTCGCTCTCCCAGTGCCTCTCGCTCTCCCAGTCCCTCTCGCTCTCCCAGTCCCTCTCGCTCTCCCAGTTCCTCTTGCTCTCCCAGTGCCTCTCTCTGTCGCTCTCGCTCTCCCACTCACTCTCGCTCTCCCAGTGCCTCTTTCTGTCCCTCTCACTCTCCCAGTCCCTCTCGCTCTCCCAGTCCCTCTCTCTGTCACTCTCGCTATCCCAGTCCCTCTCGCTCTCCCAGTGCCTCTCTCTGTCCCTCTCACTCTCCCAGTCCCTCTCGCTCTCCCAGTGCCTCTCTCTGTCCCTCTCGATCTCCCAGTCCCTCTCACTCTCCAGGTGCATCTCTCTGTCCCTCTCGCTCTCCCAGTCCCTCTCGCTCTCCCAGCCCCTCTCTCTGTCACTCTCGCTATCCCAGTCCCTCTCGCTCTCCCAGTGCCTCTCTCTGTCCCTCTCACTCTCCCAGTCCCTCTCGCTCTCCCAGTCCCTCTCTCTGTCACTCTCGCTATCCCAGTCCCTCTCGCTCTCCCAGTGCCTCTCTCTGTCCCTCTCGATCTCCCAGTCCCTCTCACTCTCCAGGTGCATCTCTCTGTCCCTCTCCCTCTCCCAGTCCCTCCCTCTGTCCCTCTCGCTCTCCCAGTCCCTCTCGCTCTCCCAGTCCCTCTCGCTCTCCCAGTTCCTCTCTCTGTCCTTCTCGCTCTCACAGATCCTCTCGCTCTACCAGTTCCTCTCTCTGTCCCTCTCACTCTCCCAGTGCATCTCTCTGTCCCTCTCGCTCTCCCAGTCCCTCTCGCTCTCCCAGTGCCTCTCGCTCTCCCAGTCCCTCTCGCTCTCCCAGTCCCTCTCGCTCTCCCAGTTCCTCTTGCTCTCCCAGTGCCTCTCGCTCTCCCAGTGCCTCTTTCTGTCCCTCTCACTCTCCCAGTCCCTCTCGCTCTCCCAGTCCCTCTCTCTGTCACGCTCGCTATCCCAGTCCCTCTCGCTCTCCCAGTGCCTCTCTCTGTCCCTCTCGCTCTCCCAGTGCCTCTCTCTGTCCCTCTCACTCTCTCTGTCCCTCTCGCTCTCCCAGGACCTCTCGCACTCCCAGATCCTCTCTCTGTCCCTCTCGCTCTCCCAGTCCCTCTCGATCTCCCAGTCCCTCTCTCCATCCCTTTCGCTCTCCCTCTCACTCTCCCAGTCCCTCTCGCTCTCCCAGTGCCTCTCTCTGTCCCTCTCGCTGTCCCAGTCTCTCTCGCTCTCCCAGTGCCTCTCTCTGTCCCTCTCACTCTCCCAGTCCCTCTCGCTCTCCCAGTGCCTCTCTCTGTCCCTCTCGATCTCCCAGTCCCTCTCACTCTCCAGGTGCATCTCTCTGTCCCTCTCGCTCTCCCAGTCCCTCTCGCTCTCCCAGCCCCTCTCTCTGTCACTCTCGCTATCCCAGTCCCTCTCGCTCTCCCAGTGCCTCTCTCTGTCCCTCTCACTCTCCCAGTCCCTCTCGCTCTCCCAGTCCCTCTCTCTGTCACTCTCGCTATCCCAGTCCCTCTCGCTCTCCCAGTGCCTCTCTCTGTCCCTCTCGATCTCCCAGTCCCTCTCACTCTCCAGGTGCATCTCTCTGTCCCTCTCCCTCTCCCAGTCCCTCCCTCTGTCCCTCTCGCTCTCCCAGTCCCTCTCGCTCTCCCAGTCCCTCTCGCTCTCCCAGTTCCTCTCTCTGTCCTTCTCGCTCTCACAGATCCTCTCGCTCTACCAGTTCCTCTCTCTGTCCCTCTCACTCTCCCAGTGCATCTCTCTGTCCCTCTCGCTCTCCCAGTCCCTCTCGCTCTCCCAGTGCCTCTCGCTCTCCCAGTCCCTCTCGCTCTCCCAGTCCCTCTCGCTCTCCCAGTTCCTCTTGCTCTCCCAGTGCCTCTCGCTCTCCCAGTGCCTCTTTCTGTCCCTCTCACTCTCCCAGTCCCTCTCGCTCTCCCAGTCCCTCTCTCTGTCACGCTCGCTATCCCAGTCCCTCTCGCTCTCCCAGTGCCTCTCTCTGTCCCTCTCACTCTCCCAGTGCCTCTCTCTGTCCCTCTCACTCTCTCTGTCCCTCTCGCTCTCCCAGGACCTCTCGCACTCCCAGATCCTCTCTCTGTCCCTCTCGCTCTCCCAGTCCCTCTCGATCTCCCAGTCCCTCTCTCCATCCCTTTCGCTCTCCCTCTCACTCTCCCAGTCCCTCTCGCTCTCCCAGTGCCTCTCTCTGTCCCTCTCGCTGTCCCAGTCTCTCTCGCTGTCCCAGTCCCGCTCGCTCTCCCAATCTCTCTCGCTGTCCCAGTCCCGCTCGCTCTCCCAGTCTCTCTTGCTCTCCCAGTCCCTCTCACTCTCCAGGTGCCTCTCTCTGTCCCTCTCACTCTCCCAGTGCCTCTCTCTGTCCCTCTCCCTCTCCCAGTCCCTCTCTCTGTCTATCTCACTCTCCCAGTCCCTCTCGCTCTCCCAGTGCCTCTCCCAGTCCCTCTCACTCTCCCAGTGCCTCTCTCTGTCCCAGAACCTCTCTCTGTCCCTCTCACTCTCCCAGTCCCTCTCGCTCTCCCAGTGCCTCTCCCAGTCCCTCTCGCTCTCCCAGTGCCTCTCTCTGTCCCTCTCTCTCTTCCAGTCCCTCTCGCTCTCCCAGTGCCTCTCTCTGTCCCTCTCGCCGTCCCAGTGCCTCTCTCTGTCCCTCTCGCTCTTCCAGTCCCTCTCGCTCTCCCAGTCCCTCTCTCTGTCCCTCTCGCTGTCCCAGTACCTCTCGCTCTCCCAGTTCCTCTCTCTGTCCCTCTCGCTCTCCCAATCCCTCTCGCTCTCCCAGTCCCTCTCGCTCTCCCTGTCCCTCTCTCTCCCCCAGTTACTCTCTCTGTCCCTCTAGCTCTCCTAGTCTCTGTCTCTGTCCCTCTCGCTCCCCCAGTCCCTCTCTCTGTCCCTCTCGCTCTCCCAGTCCCTCTCGCTCTCCCTGTCCCTCCCTCTGTCCCTCTCCCTCTCCCAGTGCCTCCCTCTGTCGCTCTCGCTCTCCCAGTCCCTCTCGCTCTCCCAGTGCCTCTCTCTGTCCCTCTCGCTCTCCCAGTCCCTCTCGCTCTCCCAGTGCCTCTCTCTGTCCCTCTCGCTCTCCCAGTGCCTCACTCTGTCCCTCTCGCTCTCCCAGTCCCTCTCACTCTCCCAGTCCCTCTCGCTCTCCCAGTGCCTCTCTCTGTCCCTCTTGCTCTCCCAGTGCCTCTCGCTCTCCCAGTCCCTCTCGCTCTCCCAGAACCTCTCGCTCTCCCAGTTCCTCTCTCTGTCCCTCTCGCTCTCCCAGTTCCTCTCTCTGTCCCTCTCGCTCTCCCAGTCCCTCTCGCTCTCCCAGTCCCTCTCGCTCTCCCAGTCCCTCTCTCTCCCCCAGTTACTCTCTCTGTCCCTCTAGCTCTCCTAGACTCTGTCTCTGTCCCTCTCGTTCCCCCAGTCCCTCTCTCTGTCCCTCTCGCTCTCCAGTCCCTCTCACTCTCCCAGTGCCTCTCTCTGACCCTCTCACTCTCCCAGTCCCTCTCGCTCTCTCAGTGCCTCTCTCTGTCCCTCTTGCTCTCACAGTCCCTCTCGCTCTCCCAGTCTCTCTCTCTGTCCCGCTCGCTCTCCCAGTCCCTCTCACTCTCCCAGTGCCTCTCTCTGTCCCTCTCCCTCTCCCAGTCCTTCTCGCTCTCCCAGTCCCTCTCGCTCTCCCAGTCTCTCTCTCTGTCCCTCTCGATTTCCCAGTCCCTCTCGCTCTCCCAGTTCCTCTCTCTGTCCTTCTCGCTCTCACAGATCCTCTCGCTCTACCAGTTCCTCTCTCTGTCCCTCTCAATCTCCCAGTGCATCTCTCTGTCCCTCTCGCTCTCCCAGTCCCTCTCGCTCTCCCAGTCCCTCTCGCTCTCCCAGTTCCTCTCTCTGTCCTTCTCGCTCTCACAGATCCTCTCGCTCTACCAGTTCCTCTCTCTGTCCCTCTCACTCTCCCAGTGCATCTCTCTGTCCCTCTCGCTCTCCCAGTCCCTCTCGCTCTCCCAGTGCCTCTCGCTCTCCCAGTCCCTCTCGCTCTCCCAGTCCCTCTCGCTCTCCCAGTTCCTCTTGCTCTCCCAGTGCCTCTCTCTGTCGCTCTCGCTCTCCCAGTCCCTCTCGCTCTCCCAGTGCCTCTTTCTGTCCCTCTCACTCTCCCAGTCCCTCTCGCTCTCCCAGTCCCTCTCTCTGTCACTCTCGCTATCCCAGTCCCTCTCGCTCTCCCAGTGCCTCTCTCTGTCCCTCTCACTCTCCCAGTCCCTCTCGCTCTCCCAGTCCCTCTCTCTGTCACTCTCGCTATCCCAGTCCCTCTCGCTCTCCCAGTGCCTCTCTCTGTCCCTCTCCCTCTCCCAGTCCCTCTCGCTCTCCCAGTCCCTCTCTCTGTCACTCTCGCTATCCCAGTCCCTCTCGCTCTCCCAGTGCCTCTCTCTGTCCCTCTCGCTCTCCCAGTGCCTCTCTCTGTCCCTCTCACTCTCTCTGTCCCTCTCGCTCTCCCAGGACCTCTCGCACTCCCAGATCCTCTCTCTGTCCCTCTCGCTCTCCCAGTCCCTCTCGATCTCCCAGTCCCTCTCTCCGTCCCTTTCGCTCTCCCTCTCACTCTCCCAGTCCCTCTCGCTCTCCCAGTGCCTCTCTCTGTCCCTCTCGCTGTCCCAGTCTCTCTCGCTGTCCCAGTCCCGCTCGCTCTCCCAGTCTCTCTCGCTGTCCCAGTCCCGCTCGCTCTCCCAGTCTCTCTTGCTCTCCCAGTCCCTCTCCCTCTCCCAGTCCCTCTCTCTGTCCCTCTCACTCTCCCAGTGCCTCTCTCTGTCCCTCTCCCTCTCCCAGTCCCTCTCTCTGTCTCTCTCACTCTCCCAGTCCCTCTCGCTCTCCCAGTGCCTCTCCCAGTCCCTCTCACTCTCCCAGTGCCTCTCTCTGTCCCAGAACCTCTCTCTGTCCCTCTCACTCTCCCAGTCCCTCTCGCTCTCCCAGTGCCTCTCCCAGTCCCTCTCGCTCTCCCAGTCCCTCTCAATCTCCCAGTGCCTCTCTCTGTCCCTCTCGCTCTCCCAGTGCCTCTCTCTGTCCCAGAACCTCTCTCTGTCCCTCTCACTCTCCCAGTCCCTCTCGCACTCCCAGTGCCTCTCCCAGTGCCTCTCGCTCTCCCAGTCCCTCTCAATCTCCCAGTGCCTCTCTCTGTCCCTCTCACTCTCCCAGTGCCTCTCGCTCTCCCAGTCCCTCTCAATCTCCCAGTGCCTCTCTCTGTCCCTCTCACTCTCCCAGTTCCTCTCGCTCTCCCAGTGCCTCTCTCTGTTCCTCTCGCTATCCCAGTCCCTCTCGCTCTCCAGGTGCCTCTCTCTGTCCCTCTCACTCTCCCAGTCCCTCTCGCTCTCCCAGTGCATCTCCCAGTCCCTCTCGCTCTCTCAGTCCCTCTCGCTCTCCCAGTCCCTCCCTCTGTCCCTCTCACTCTCCCAGTACCTCTCTCTGTCCCTCTCGCTCTCCCAGTCCCTCTCGCTCTCCCAGTCTCTCTCGCTCTCCCAGTGCCTCTCTCTGTCCCTCTCACTCTCCCAGTGCCTCTCTCTGTCCCAGAACCTCTCTCTGTCCCTCTCACTCTCCCAGTCCCTCTCGCTCTCCCAGTGCATCTCCCAGTCCCTCTCGCTCTCTCAGTCCCGCTCGCTCTCCCAGTCCCTCTCGCTCTCACAGTCCCTCTCGATCTCCCAGTCTCTCTCTCTGTCCCGCTCGCTCTCCCAGTCCCTCTCGCTCTCTCTGTCCCGCTCGCTCTCCCAGTCCCTCTCACTCTCCCAGTGCCTCTCTCTGTCCCTCTCCCTCTCCCAGTCCTTCTCGCTCTCCCAGTCCCTCTCGCTCTCCCAGTCTCTCTCTCTGTCCCTCTCGATTTCCCAGTCCCTCTCGCTCTCCCAGTTCCTCTCTCTGTCCTTCTCGCTCTCACAGATCCTCTCGCTCTACCAGTTCCTCTCTCTGTCCCTCTCACTCTCCCAGTGCATCTCTCTGTCCCTCTCGCTCTCCCAGTCCCTCTCGCTCTCCCAGTGCCTCTCGCTCTCCCAGTCCCTCTCGCTCTCCCAGTCCCTCTCGCTCTCCCAGTTCCTCTTGCTCTCCCAGTGCCTCTCTCTGTCGCTCTCGCTCTCCCAGTCCCTCTCGCTCTCCCAGTGCCTCTTTCTGTCCCTCTCACTCTCCCAGTCCCTCTCGCTCTCCCAGTCCCTCTCTCTGTCACTCTCGCTATCCCAGTCCCTCTCGCTCTCCCAGTGCCTCTCTCTGTCCCTCTCACTCTCCCAGTCCCTCTCGCTCTCCCAGTCCCTCTCTCTGTCACTCTCGCTATCCCAGTCCCTCTCGCTCTCCCAGTGCCTCTCTCTGTCCCTCTCGATCTCCCAGTCCCTCTCACTCTCCAGGTGCATCTCTCTGTCCCTCTCGCTCTCCCAGTCCCTCTCGCTCTCCCAGCCCCTCTCTCTGTCACTCTCGCTATCCCAGTCCCTCTCGCTCTCCCAGTGCCTCTCTCTGTCCCTCTCACTCTCCCTGTCCCTCTCGCTCTCCCAGTCCCTCTCTCTGTCACTCTCGCTATCCCAGTCCCTCTCGCTCTCCCAGTGCCTCTCTCTGTCCCTCTCGATCTCCCAGTCCCTCTCACTCTCCAGGTGCATCTCTCTGTCCCTCTCCCTCTCCCAGTCCCTCCCTCTGTCCCTCTCACTCTCCCAGTACCTCTCTCTGTCCCTCTCGCTCTCCCAGTCCCTCTCGCTCTCCCAGTCCCTCTCGCTCTCCCAGTTCCTCTCTCTGTCCTTCTCGCTCTCACAGATCCTCTCGCTCTACCAGTTCCTCTCTCTGTCCCTCTCACTCTCCCAGTGCATCTCTCTGTCCCTCTCCCTCTCCCAGTCCCTCTCGCTCTCCCAGTGCCTCTCGCTCTCCCAGTCCCTCTCGCTCTCCCAGTCCCTCTCGCTCTCCCAGTTCCTCTCGCTCTCCCAGTGCCTCTCGCTCTCCCAGTGCCTCTTTCTGTCCCTCTCACTCTCCCAGTCCCTCTCGCTCTCCCAGTCCCTCTCTCTGTCACTCTCGCTATCCCAGTCCCTCTCGCTCTCCCAGTGCCTCTCTCTGTCCCTCTCACTCTCCCAGTCCCTCTCGCTCTCCCAGTCCCTCTCTCTGTCACTCTCGCTATCCCAGTCCCTCTCGCTCTCCCAGTGCCTCTCTCTGTCCCTCTCCCTCTCCCAGTCCCTCTCGCTCTCCCAGTCCCTCTCTCTGTCACTCTCGCTATCCCAGTCCCTCTCGCTCTCCCAGTGCCTCTCTCTGTCCCTCTCGCTCTCCCAGTGCCTCTCTCTGTCCCTCTCACTCTCTCTGTCCCTCTCGCTCTCCCAGGACCTCTCGCACTCCCAGATCCTCTCTCTGTCCCTCTCGCTCTCCCAGTCCCTCTCGATCTCCCAGTCCCTCTCTCCGTCCCTTTCACTCTCCCTCTCACTCTCCCAGTCCCTCTCGCTCTCCCAGTGCCTCTCTCTGTCCCTCTCGCTGTCCCAGTCTCTCTCGCTGTCCCAGTCCCGCTCGCTCTCCCAGTCTCTCTCGCTGTCCCAGTCCCGCTCGCTCTCCCAGTCTCTCTTGCTCTCCCAGTCCCTCTCACTCTCCAGGTGCCTCTCTCTGTCCCTCTCACTCTCCCAGTGCCTCTCTCTGTCCCTCTCCCTCTCCCAGTCCCTCTCTCTGTCTATCTCACTCTCCCAGTCCCTCTCGCTCTCCCAGTGCCTCTCCCAGTCCCTCTCACTCTCCCAGTGCCTCTCTCTGTCCCAGAACCTCTCTCTGTCCCTCTCACTCTCCCAGTCCCTCTCGCTCTCCCAGTGCCTCTCCCAGTCCCTCTCGCTCTCCCAGTGCCTCTCTCTGTCCCTCTCTCTCTTCCAGTCCCTCTCGCTCTCCCAGTGCCTCTCTCTGTCCCTCTCGCCGTCCCAGTGCCTCTCTCTGTCCCTCTCGCTCTTCCAGTCCCTCTCGCTCTCCCAGTCCCTCTCTCTGTCCCTCTCGCTGTCCCAGTACCTCTCGCTCTCCCAGTTCCTCTCTCTGTCCCTCTCGCTCTCCCAATCCCTCTCGCTCTCCCAGTCCCTCTCGCTCTCCCTGTCCCTCTCTCTCCCCCAGTTACTCTCTCTGTCCCTCTAGCTCTCCTAGTCTCTGTCTCTGTCCCTCTCGCTCCCCCAGTCCCTCTCTCTGTCCCTCTCGCTCTCCCAGTCCCTCTCGCTCTCCCTGTCCCTCCCTCTGTCCCTCTCCCTCTCCCAGTGCCTCTCTCTGTCGCTCTCGCTCTCCCAGTCCCTCTCGCTCTCCCAGTGCCTCTCTCTGTCCCTCTCGCTCTCCCAGTCCCTCTCGCTCTCCCAGTGCCTCTCTCTGTCCCTCTCGCTCTCCCAGTGCCTCACTCTGTCCCTCTCGCTCTCCCAGTCCCTCTCACTCTCCCAGTCCCTCTCGCTCTCCCAGTGCCTCTCTCTGTCCCTCTCGCTCTCCCAGTGCCTCTCGCTCTCCCAGTCCCTCTCGCTCTCCCAGAACCTCTCGCTCTCCCAGTTCCTCTCTCTGTCCCTCTCGCTCTCCCATTTCCTCTCTCTGTCCCTCTCGCTCTCCCAGTCCCTCTCGCTCTCCCAGTCCCTCTCGCTCTCCCAGTCCCTCTCTCTCCCCCAGTTACTCTCTCTGTCCCTCTAGCTCTCCTAGACTCTGTCTCTGTCCCTCTCGTTCCCCCAGTCCCTCTCTCTGTCCCTCTCGCTCTCCAGTCCCTCTCACTCTCCCAGTGCCTCTCTCTGACCCTCTCACTCTCCCAGTCCCTCTCGCTCTCTCAGTGCCTCTCTCTGTCCCTCTTGCTCTCACAGTCCCTCTCGCTCTCCCAGTCTCTCTCCCAGTCCCTCTCGCTCTCCCAGTTCCTCTTGCTCTCCCAGTGCCTCTCTCTGTCGCTCTCGCTCTCCCAGTCCCTCTCGCTCTCCCAGTGCCTCTTTCTGTCCCTCTCACTCTCCCAGTCCCTCTCGCTCTCCCAGTCCCTCTCTCTGTCACTCTCGCTATCCCAGTCCCTCTCGCTCTCCCAGTGCCTCTCTCTGTCCCTCTCACTCTCCCAGTCCCTCTCGCTCTCCCAGTCCCTCTCTCTGTCACTCTCGCTATCCCAGTCCCTCTCGCTCTCCCAGTGCCTCTCTCTGTCCCTCTCCCTCTCCCAGTCCCTCTCGCTCTCCCAGTCCCTCTCTCTGTCACTCTCGCTATCCCAGTCCCTCTCGCTCTCCCAGTGCCTCTCTCTGTCCCTCTCGCTCTCCCAGTGCCTCTCTCTGTCCCTCTCACTCTCTCTGTCCCTCTCGCTCTCCCAGGACCTCTCGCACTCCCAGATCCTCTCTCTGTCCCTCTCGCTCTCCCAGTCCCTCCCGATCTCCCAGTCCCTCTCTCCGTCCCTTTCGCTCTCCCTCTCACTCTCCCAGTCCCTCTCGCTCTCCCAGTGCCTCTCTCTGTCCCTCTCACTGTCCCAGTCTCTCTCGCTGTCCCAGTCCCGCTCGCTCTCCCAGTCTCTCTCGCTGTCCCAGTCCCGCTCGCTCTCCCAGTCTCTCTTGCTCTCCCAGTCCCTCTCCCTCTCCCAGTCCCTCTCTCTGTCCCTCTCACTCTCCCAGTGCCTCTCTCTGTCCCTCTCCCTCTCCCAGTCCCTCTCTCTGTCTCTCTCACTCTCCCAGTCCCTCTCGCTCTCCCAGTGCCTCTCCCAGTCCCTCTCACTCTCCCAGTGCCTCTCTCTGTCCCAGAACCTCTCTCTGTCCCTCTCACTCTCCCAGTCCCTCTCGCTCTCCCAGTGCCTCTCCCAGTCCCTCTCGCTCTCCCAGTCCCTCTCAATCTCCCAGTGCCTCTCTCTGTCCCTCTCGCTCTCCCAGTGCCTCTCTCTGTCCCAGAACCTCTCTCTGTCCCTCTCACTCTCCCAGTCCCTCTCGCACTCCCAGTGCCTCTCCCAGTGCCTCTCGCTCTCCCAGTCCCTCTCAATCTCCCAGTGCCTCTCTCTGTCCCTCTCACTCTCCCAGTGCCTCTCGCTCTCCCAGTCCCTCTCAATCTCCCAGTGCCTCTCTCTGTCCCTCTCACTCTCCCAGTTCCTCTCGCTCTCCCAGTGCCTCTCTCTGTTCCTCTCGCTATCCCAGTCCCTCTCGCTCTCCAGGTGCCTCTCTCTGTCCCTCTCACTCTCCCAGTCCCTCTCGCTCTCCCAGTGCATCTCCCAGTCCCTCTCGCTCTCTCAGTCCCTCTCGCTCTCCCAGTCCCTCCCTCTGTCCCTCTCACTCTCCCAGTACCTCTCTCTGTCCCTCTCGCTCTCCCAGTCCCTCTCGCTCTCCCAGTCTCTCTCGCTCTCCCAGTGCCTCTCTCTGTCCCTCTCACTCTCCCAGTGCCTCTCTCTGTCCCAGAACCTCTCTCTGTCCCTCTCACTCTCCCAGTCCCTCTCGCTCTCCCAGTGCATCTCCCAGTCCCTCTCGCTCTCTCAGTCCCGCTCGCTCTCCCAGTCCCTCTCGCTCTCACAGTCCCTCTCGATCTCCCAGTCTCTCTCTCTGTCCCGCTCGCTCTCCCAGTCCCTCTCGCTCTCTCTGTCCCGCTCGCTCTCCCAGTCCCTCTCACTCTCCCAGTGCCTCTCTCTGTCCCTCTCCCTCTCCCAGTCCTTCTCGCTCTCCCAGTCCCTCTCGCTCTCCCAGTCTCTCTCTCTGTCCCTCTCGATTTCCCAGTCCCTCTCGCTCTCCCAGTTCCTCTCTCTGTCCTTCTCGCTCTCACAGATCCTCTCGCTCTACCAGTTCCTCTCTCTGTCCCTCTCACTCTCCCAGTGCATCTCTCTGTCCCTCTCGCTCTCCCAGTCCCTCTCGCTCTCCCAGTGCCTCTCGCTCTCCCAGTCCCTCTCGCTCTCCCAGTCCCTCTCGCTCTCCCAGTTCCTCTTGCTCTCCCAGTGCCTCTCTCTGTCGCTCTCGCTCTCCCAGTCCCTCTCGCTCTCCCAGTGCCTCTTTCTGTCCCTCTCACTCTCCCAGTCCCTCTCGCTCTCCCAGTCCCTCTCTCTGTCACTCTCGCTATCCCAGTCCCTCTCGCTCTCCCAGTGCCTCTCTCTGTCCCTCTCACTCTCCCAGTCCCTCTCGCTCTCCCAGTCCCTCTCTCTGTCACTCTCGCTATCCCAGTCCCTCTCGCTCTCCCAGTGCCTCTCTCTGTCCCTCTCGATCTCCCAGTCCCTCTCACTCTCCAGGTGCATCTCTCTGTCCCTCTCGCTCTCCCAGTCCCTCTCGCTCTCCCAGCCCCTCTCTCTGTCACTCTCGCTATCCCAGTCCCTCTCGCTCTCCCAGTGCCTCTCTCTGTCCCTCTCACTCTCCCTGTCCCTCTCGCTCTCCCAGTCCCTCTCTCTGTCACTCTCGCTATCCCAGTCCCTCTCGCTCTCCCAGTGCCTCTCTCTGTCCCTCTCGATCTCCCAGTCCCTCTCACTCTCCAGGTGCATCTCTCTGTCCCTCTCCCTCTCCCAGTCCCTCCCTCTGTCCCTCTCACTCTCCCAGTACCTCTCTCTGTCCCTCTCGCTCTCCCAGTCCCTCTCGCTCTCCCAGTCCCTCTCGCTCTCCCAGTTCCTCTCTCTGTCCTTCTCGCTCTCACAGATCCTCTCGCTCTACCAGTTCCTCTCTCTGTCCCTCTCACTCTCCCAGTGCATCTCTCTGTCCCTCTCGCTCTCCCAGTCCCTCTCGCTCTCCCAGTGCCTCTCGCTCTCCCAGTCCCTCTCGCTCTCCCAGTCCCTCTCGCTCTCCCAGTTCCTCTCGCTCTCCCAGTGCCTCTCGCTCTCCCAGTGCCTCTTTCTGTCCCTCTCACTCTCCCAGTCCCTCTCGCTCTCCCAGTCCCTCTCTCTGTCACTCTCGCTATCCCAGTCCCTCTCGCTCTCCCAGTGCCTCTCTCTGTCCCTCTCACTCTCCCAGTCCCTCTCGCTCTCCCAGTCCCTCTCTCTGTCACTCTCGCTATCCCAGTCCCTCTCGCTCTCCCAGTGCCTCTCTCTGTCCCTCTCCCTCTCCCAGTCCCTCTCGCTCTCCCAGTCCCTCTCTCTGTCACTCTCGCTATCCCAGTCCCTCTCGCTCTCCCAGTGCCTCTCTCTGTCCCTCTCGCTCTCCCAGTGCCTCTCTCTGTCCCTCTCACTCTCTCTGTCCCTCTCGCTCTCCCAGGACCTCTCGCACTCCCAGATCCTCTCTCTGTCCCTCTCGCTCTCCCAGTCCCTCTCGATCTCCCAGTCCCTCTCTCCGTCCCTTTCACTCTCCCTCTCACTCTCCCAGTCCCTCTCGCTCTCCCAGTGCCTCTCTCTGTCCCTCTCGCTGTCCCAGTCTCTCTCGCTGTCCCAGTCCCGCTCGCTCTCCCAGTCTCTCTCGCTGTCCCAGTCCCGCTCGCTCTCCCAGTCTCTCTTGCTCTCCCAGTCCCTCTCACTCTCCAGGTGCCTCTCTCTGTCCCTCTCACTCTCCCAGTGCCTCTCTCTGTCCCTCTCCCTCTCCCAGTCCCTCTCTCTGTCTATCTCACTCTCCCAGTCCCTCTCGCTCTCCCAGTGCCTCTCCCAGTCCCTCTCACTCTCCCAGTGCCTCTCTCTGTCCCAGAACCTCTCTCTGTCCCTCTCACTCTCCCAGTCCCTCTCGCTCTCCCAGTGCCTCTCCCAGTCCCTCTCGCTCTCCCAGTGCCTCTCTCTGTCCCTCTCTCTCTTCCAGTCCCTCTCGCTCTCCCAGTGCCTCTCTCTGTCCCTCTCGCCGTCCCAGTGCCTCTCTCTGTCCCTCTCGCTCTTCCAGTCCCTCTCGCTCTCCCAGTCCCTCTCTCTGTCCCTCTCGCTGTCCCAGTACCTCTCGCTCTCCCAGTTCCTCTCTCTGTCCCTCTCGCTCTCCCAATCCCTCTCGCTCTCCCAGTCCCTCTCGCTCTCCCTGTCCCTCTCTCTCCCCCAGTTACTCTCTCTGTCCCTCTAGCTCTCCTAGTCTCTGTCTCTGTCCCTCTCGCTCCCCCAGTCCCTCTCTCTGTCCCTCTCGCTCTCCCAGTCCCTCTCGCTCTCCCTGTCCCTCCCTCTGTCCCTCTCCCTCTCCCAGTGCCTCTCTCTGTCGCTCTCGCTCTCCCAGTCCCTCTCGCTCTCCCAGTGCCTCTCTCTGTCCCTCTCGCTCTCCCAGTCCCTCTCGCTCTCCCAGTGCCTCTCTCTGTCCCTCTCGCTCTCCCAGTGCCTCACTCTGTCCCTCTCGCTCTCCCAGTCCCTCTCACTCTCCCAGTCCCTCTCGCTCTCCCAGTGCCTCTCTCTGTCCCTCTCGCTCTCCCAGTGCCTCTCGCTCTCCCAGTCCCTCTCGCTCTCCCAGAACCTCTCGCTCTCCCAGTTCCTCTCTCTGTCCCTCTCGCTCTCCCATTTCCTCTCTCTGTCCCTCTCGCTCTCCCAGTCCCTCTCGCTCTCCCAGTCCCTCTCGCTCTCCCAGTCCCTCTCTCTCCCCCAGTTACTCTCTCTGTCCCTCTAGCTCTCCTAGACTCTGTCTCTGTCCCTCTCGTTCCCCCAGTCCCTCTCTCTGTCCCTCTCGCTCTCCAGTCCCTCTCACTCTCCCAGTGCCTCTCTCTGACCCTCTCACTCTCCCAGTCCCTCTCGCTCTCTCAGTGCCTCTCTCTGTCCCTCTTGCTCTCACAGTCCCTCTCGCTCTCCCAGTCTCTCTCCCAGTCCCTCTCGCTCTCCCAGTTCCTCTTGCTCTCCCAGTGCCTCTCTCTGTCGCTCTCGCTCTCCCAGTCCCTCTCGCTCTCCCAGTGCCTCTTTCTGTCCCTCTCACTCTCCCAGTCCCTCTCGCTCTCCCAGTCCCTCTCTCTGTCACTCTCGCTATCCCAGTCCCTCTCGCTCTCCCAGTGCCTCTCTCTGTCCCTCTCACTCTCCCAGTCCCTCTCGCTCTCCCAGTCCCTCTCTCTGTCACTCTCGCTATCCCAGTCCCTCTCGCTCTCCCAGTGCCTCTCTCTGTCCCTCTCCCTCTCCCAGTCCCTCTCGCTCTCCCAGTCCCTCTCTCTGTCACTCTCGCTATCCCAGTCCCTCTCGCTCTCCCAGTGCCTCTCTCTGTCCCTCTCGCTCTCCCAGTGCCTCTCTCTGTCCCTCTCACTCTCTCTGTCCCTCTCGCTCTCCCAGGACCTCTCGCACTCCCAGATCCTCTCTCTGTCCCTCTCGCTCTCCCAGTCCCTCCCGATCTCCCAGTCCCTCTCTCCGTCCCTTTCGCTCTCCCTCTCACTCTCCCAGTCCCTCTCGCTCTCCCAGTGCCTCTCTCTGTCCCTCTCACTGTCCCAGTCTCTCTCGCTGTCCCAGTCCCGCTCGCTCTCCCAGTCTCTCTCGCTGTCCCAGTCCCGCTCGCTCTCCCAGTCTCTCTTGCTCTCCCAGTCCCTCTCCCTCTCCCAGTCCCTCTCTCTGTCCCTCTCACTCTCCCAGTGCCTCTCTCTGTCCCTCTCCCTCTCCCAGTCCCTCTCTCTGTCTCTCTCACTCTCCCAGTCCCTCTCGCTCTCCCAGTGCCTCTCCCAGTCCCTCTCACTCTCCCAGTGCCTCTCTCTGTCCCAGAACCTCTCTCTGTCCCTCTCACTCTCCCAGTCCCTCTCGCTCTCCCAGTGCCTCTCCCAGTCCCTCTCGCTCTCCCAGTCCCTCTCAATCTCCCAGTGCCTCTCTCTGTCCCTCTCGCTCTCCCAGTGCCTCTCTCTGTCCCAGAACCTCTCTCTGTCCCTCTCACTCTCCCAGTCCCTCTCGCACTCCCAGTGCCTCTCCCAGTGCCTCTCGCTCTCCCAGTCCCTCTCAATCTCCCAGTGCCTCTCTCTGTCCCTCTCACTCTCCCAGTGCCTCTCGCTCTCCCAGTCCCTCTCAATCTCCCAGTGCCTCTCTCTGTCCCTCTCACTCTCCCAGTTCCTCTCGCTCTCCCAGTGCCTCTCTCTGTTCCTCTCGCTATCCCAGTCCCTCTCGCTCTCCAGGTGCCTCTCTCTGTCCCTCTCACTCTCCCAGTCCCTCTCGCTCTCCCAGTGCATCTCCCAGTCCCTCTCGCTCTCTCAGTCCCTCTCGCTCTCCCAGTCCCTCCCTCTGTCCCTCTCACTCTCCCAGTACCTCTCTCTGTCCCTCTCGCTCTCCCAGTCCCTCTCGCTCTCCCAGTCTCTCTCGCTCTCCCAGTGCCTCTCTCTGTCCCTCTCACTCTCCCAGTGCCTCTCTCTGTCCCAGAACCTCTCTCTGTCCCTCTCACTCTCCCAGTCCCTCTCGCTCTCTCAGTCCCGCTCGCTCTCCCAGTCCCTCTCGCTCTCACAGTCCCTCTCGATCTCCCAGTCTCTCTCTCTGTCCCGCTCGCTCTCCCAGTCCCTCTCGCTCTCTCTGTCCCGCTCGCTCTCCCAGTCCCTCTCACTCTCCCAGTGCCTCTCTCTGTCCCTCTCCCTCTCCCAGTCCTTCTCGCTCTCCCAGTCCCCTCTCGCTCTCCCAGTCTCTCTCTCTGTCCCTCTCGATTTCCCAGTCCCTCTCGCTCTCCCAGTTCCTCTCTCTGTCCTTCTCGCTCTCACAGATCCTCTCGCTCTACCAGTTCCTCTCTCTGTCCCTCTCACTCTCCCAGTGCATCTCTCCAGTCCCTCTCGCTCTCCCAGTGCCTCTCGCTCTCCCAGTCCCTCTCGCTCTCCCAGTCCCTCTCGCTCTCCCAGTTCCTCTTGCTCTCCCAGTGCCTCTCTCTGTCGCTCTCGCTCTCCCAGTCCCTCTCGCTCTCCCAGTGCCTCTTTCTGTCCCTCTCACTCTCCCAGTCCCTCTCGCTCTCCCAGTCCCTCTCTCTGTCACTCTCGCTATCCCAGTCCCTCTCGCTCTCCCAGTGCCTCTCTCTGTCCCTCTCACTCTCCCAGTCCCTCTCGCTCTCCCAGTCCCTCTCGCTGTCACTCTCGCTATCCCAGTCCCTCTCGCTCTCCCAGTGCCTCTCTCTGTCCCTCTCGATCTCCCAGTCCCTCTCACTCTCCAGGTGCATCTCTCTGTCCCTCTCGCTCTCCCAGTCCCTCTCGCTCTCCCAGCCCCTCTCTCTGTCACTCTCGCTATCCCAGTCCCTCTCGCTCTCCCAGTGCCTCTCTCTGTCCCTCTCACTCTCCCAGTCCCTCTCGCTCTCCCAGTCCCTCTCTCTGTCACTCTCGCTATCCCAGTCCCTCTCGCTCTCCCAGTGCCTCTCTCTGTCCCTCTCGATCTCCCAGTCCCTCTCACTCTCCAGGTGCATCTCTCTGTCCCTCTCGCTCTCCCAGTCCCTCCCTCTGTCCCTCTCACTCTCCCAGTACCTCTCTCTGTCCCTCTCGCTCTCCCAGTCCCTCTCGCTCTCCCAGTCCCTCTCGCTCTCCCAGTTCCTCTCTCTGTCCTTCTCGCTCTCACAGATCCTCTCGCTCTACCAGTTCCTCTCTCTGTCCCTCTCACTCTCCCAGTGCATCTCTCTGTCCCTCTCGCTCTCCCAGTCCCTCTCGCTCTCCCAGTGCCTCTCGCTCTCCCCAGTCCCTCTCGCTCTCCCAGTCCCTCTCGCTCTCCCAGTTCCTCTCGCTCTCCCAGTGCCTCTCGCTCTCCCAGTGCCTCTTTCTGTCCCTCTCACTCTCCCAGTCCCTCTCGCTCTCCCAGTCCCTCTCTCTGTCACTCTCGCTATCCCAGTCCCTCTCGCTCTCCCAGTGCCTCTCTCTGTCCCTCTCACTCTCCCAGTCCCTCTCGCTCTCCCAGTCCCTCTCTCTGTCACTCTCGCTATCCCAGTCCCTCTCGCTCTCCCAGTGCCTCTCTCTGTCCCTCTCCCTCTCCCAGTCCCTCTCGCTCTCCCAGTCCCTCTCTCTGTCACTCTCGCTATCCCAGTCCCTCTCGCTCTCCCAGTGCCTCTCTCTGTCCCTCTCGCTCTCCCAGTGCCTCTCTCTGTCCCTCTCACTCTCTCTGTCCCTCTCGCTCTCCCAGGACCTCTCGCACTCCCAGATCCTCTCTCTGTCCCTCTCGCTCTCCCAGTCCCCTCTCGATCTCCCAGTCCCTCTCTCCGTCCCTTTCGCTCTCCCTCTCACTCTCCCAGTCCCTCTCGCTCTCCCAGTGCCTCTCTCTGTCCCTCTCGCTGTCCCAGTCTCTCTCGCTGTCCCAGTCCCGCTCGCTCTCCCAGTCTCTCTCGCTGTCCCAGTCCCGCTCGCTCTCCCAGTCTCTCTTGCTCTCCCAGTCCCTCTCACTCTCCAGGTGCCTCTCTCTGTCCCTCTCACTCTCCCAGTGCCTCTCTCTGTCCCTCTCCCTCTCCCAGTCCCTCTCTCTGTCTATCTCACTCTCCCAGTCCCTCTCGCTCTCCCAGTGCCTCTCCCAGTCCCTCTCACTCTCCCAGTGCCTCTCTCTGTCCCAGAACCTCTCTCTGTCCCTCTCACTCTCCCAGTCCCTCTCGCTCTCCCAGTGCCTCTCCCAGTCCCTCTCGCTCTCCCAGTGCCTCTCTCTGTCCCTCTCTCTCTTCCAGTCCCTCTCGCACTCCCAGTGCCTCTCTCTGTCCCTCTCGCCGTCCCAGTGCCTCTCTCTGTCCCCTCTCGCTCTTCCAGTCCCTCTCGCTCTCCCAGTCCCTCTCTCTGTCCCTCTCGCTGTCCCAGTACCTCTCGCTCTCCCAGTTCTTCTCTCTGTCCCTCTCGCTCTCCCAATCCCTCTCGCTCTCCCCAGTCCCTCTCGCTCTCCCTGTCCCTCTCTCTCCCCCAGTTACTCTCTCTGTCCCTCTAGCTCTCCTAGTCTCTGTCTCTGTCCCTCTCGCTCCCCCAGTCCCTCTCTCTGTCCCTCTCGCTCTCCCAGTCCCTCTCGCTCTCCCTGTCCCTCCCTCTGTCCCTCTCCCTCTCCCAGTGCCTCTCTCTGTCGCTCTCGCTCTCCCCAGTCCCTCTCGCTCTCCCAGTGCCTCTCTCTGTCCCTCTCGCTCTCCCAGTCCCTCTCGCTCTCCCAGTGCCTCTCTCTGTCCCTCTCGCTCTCCCAGTGCCTCACTCTGTCCCTCTCGCTCTCCCAGTCCCTCTCACTCTCCCAGTCCCTCTCGCTCTCCCAGTGCCTCTCTCTGTCCCTCTCGCTCTCCCAGTGCCTCTCGCTCTCCCAGTCCCTCTCGCTCTCCCAGAACCTCTCGCTCTCCCAGTTCCTCTCTCTGTCCCTCTCGCTCTCCCATTTCCTCTCTCTGTCCCTCTCGCTCTCCCAGTCCCTCTCGCTCTCCCAGTCCCTCTCGCTCTCCCAGTCCCTCTCTCTCCCCCAGTTACTCTCTCTGTCCCTCTAGCTCTCCTAGACTCTGTCTCTGTCCCTCTCGTTCCCCCAGTCCCCTCTCTCTGTCCCTCTCGCTCTCCAGTCCCTCTCACTCTCCCAGTGCCTCTCTCTGACCCTCTCACTCTCCCAGTCCCTCTCGCTCTCTCAGTGCCTCTCTCTGTCCCTCTTGCTCTCACAGTCCCTCTCGCTCTCCCAGTCTCTCTCTCTGTCCCGCTCGCTCTCCCAGTCCCTCTCACTCTCCCAGTGCCTCTCTCTGTCCCTCTCCCTCTCCCAGTCCTTCTCGCTCTCCCAGTCCCTCTCGCTCTCCCAGTCTCTCTCTCTGTCCCTCTCGATTTCCCAGTCCCTCTCGCTCTCCCAGTTCCTCTCTCTGTCCTTCTCGCTCTCACAGATCCTCTCGCTCTACCAGTTCCTCTCTCTGTCCCTCTCAATCTCCCAGTGCATCTCTCTGTCCCTCTCGCTCTCCCAGTCCCTCTCGCTCTCCCAGTGCCTCTCGCTCTCCCAGTCCCTCTCGCTCTCCCAGTCCCTCTCGCTCTCCCAGTTCCTCTTGCTCTCCCAGTGCCTCTCTCTGTCGCTATCGCTCTCCCCAGTCCCTCTCGCTCTCCCAGTGCCTCTTTCTGTCCCTCTCACTCTCCCAGTCCCTCTCGCTCTCCCAGTCCCTCTCTCTGTCACTCTCGCTATCCCAGTCCCTCTCGCTCTCCCAGTGCCTCTCTCTGTCCCTCTCACTCTCCCAGTCCCTCTCGCTCTCCCAGTCCCTCTCTCTGTCACTCTCGCTATCCCAGTCCCTCTCGCTCTCCCAGTGCCTCTCTCTGTCCCTCTCCCTCTCCCAGTCCCTCTCGCTCTCCCAGTCCCTCTCTCTGTCACTCTCGCTATCCCAGTCCCTCTCGCTCTCCCAGTGCCTCTCTCTGTCCCTCTTGCTCTCCCAGTGCCTCTCTCTGTCCCTCTCTCTCTCTCTGTCCCTCTCGCTCTCCCAGGACCTCTCGCACTTCCAGATCCTCTCTCTGTCCCTCTCGCTCTCCCAGTCCCTCTCGATCTCCCAGTCCCTCTCTCCGTCCCTTTCGCTCTCCCTCTCACTCTCCCAGTCCCTCTCGCTCTCCCAGTGCCTCTCTCTGTCCCTCTCGCTGTCCCAGTCTCTCTCGCTGTCCCCAGTCCCGCTCGCTCTCCCAGTCTCTCTCGCTGTCCCAGTCCCGCTCGCTCTCCCAGTCTCTCTTGCTCTCCCAGTCCCTCTCACTCTCCAGGTGCCTCTCTCTGTCCCTCTCACTCTCCCAGTGCCTCTCTCTGTCCCTCTCCCTCTCCCAGTCCCTCTCTCTGTCTCTCTCACTCTCCCAGTCCCTCTCGCTCTCCCAGTGCCTCTCCCAGTCCCTCTCACTCTCCCAGTGCCTCTCTCTGTCCCAGAACCTCTCTCTGTCCCTCTCACTCTCCCAGTCCCTCTCGCTCTCCCAGTGCCTCTCCCAGTCCCTCTCGCTCTCCCAGTCCCTCTCAATCTCCCAGTGCCTCTCTCTGTCCCTCTCGCTCTCCCAGTGCCTCTCTCTGTCCCAGAACCTCTCTCTGTCCCTCTCACTCTCCCAGTCCCTCTCGCTCTCCCAGTGCCTCTCTCTGTCCCAGAACCTCTCTCTGTCCCTCTCACTCTCCCAGTCCCTCTCGCTCTCTCAGTCCCCCTCGCTCTCCCAGTCCCTCTCGCTCTCACAGTCCCTCTCGCTCTCCCAGTCTCTCTCTCTGTCCCGCTCGCTCTCCCAGTCCCTCTCACTCTCCCAGTGCCTCTCTCTGTCCCTCTCCCTCTCCCAGTCCTTCTCGCTCTCCCAGTCCCCTCTCGCTCTCCCAGTCTCTCTCTCTGTCCCTCTCGATTTCCCAGTCCCTCTCGCTCTCCCAGTTCCTCTCTCTGTCCTTCTCGCTCTCACAGATCCTCTCGCTCTACCAGTTCCTCTCTCTGTCCCTCTCACTCTCCCAGTGCATCTCTCTGTCCCCTCTCGCTCTCCCAGTCCCTCTCGCTCTCCCAGTGCCTCTCGCTCTCCCAGTCCCTCTCGCTCTCCCAGTCCCTCTCGCTCTCCCAGTTCCTCTTGCTCTCCCAGTGCCTCTCTCTGTCGCTCTCGCTCTCCCAGTCCCTCTCGCTCTTCCTGTGCCTCTTTCTGTCCCTCTCACTCTCCCAGTCCCTCTAGCTCTCCCAGTCCCTCTCTCTATCACTCTCGCTATCCCAGTCCCTCTCGCTCTCCCAGTGCCTCTCTCTGTCCCTCTCACTCTCCCAGTCCCTCTCGCTCTCCCAGTCCCTCTCTCTGTCACTCTCGCTATCCCAGTCCCTCTCGCTCTCCCCAGTGCCTCTCTCTGTCCCTCTCGATCTCCCAGTCCCTCTCACTCTCCAGGTGCATCTCTCTGTCCCTCTCGCTCTCCCAGTCCCTCCCTCTGTCCCTCTCACTCTCCCAGTACCTCTCTCTGTCCCTCTCGCTCTCCCAGTCCCTCTCGCTCTCCCAGTCCCTCTCGCTCTCCCAGTGCCTCTCTCTGTCCCTCTCGCTCTCCCAGTGCCTCTCTCTGTCCCTCTCTCTCTTCCAGTCCCTCTCGCTCTCCCAGTGCCTCTCTCTGTCCCTCTCGCCGTCCCAGTGCCTCTCTCTGTCCCTCTCGCTCTTCCAGTCCCTCTCGCTCTCCCAGTCCCTCTCTCTGTCCCTCTCGCTGTCCCAGTACCTCTCGCTCTCCCAGTTCCTCTCTCTGTCCCTCTCGCTCTCCCAATCCCTCTCGCTCTCCCAGTCCCTCTCGCTCTCCCTGTCCCTCTCTCTCCCCCAGTTACTCTCTCTGTCCCTCTAGCTCTCCTAGTCTCTGTCTCTGTCCCTCTCGCTCCCCCCAGTCCCTCTCGCTCTCCCTGTCCCTCCTTCTGTCCCTCTCGCTCTCCCAGTGCCTCTCTCTGTCGCTCTCGCTCTCCCAGTCCCACTCGCTCTCCCAGTGCCTCTCTCTGTCCCTCTCTCTCTCCCAGTCCCTCTCGCTCTCCCAGTGCCTCTCTCTGTCCCTCTCGCTCTCCCAGTCCCTCTCACTCTCCCAGTCCCTCTCGCTCTCCCAGTGCCTCTCTCTGTCCCCTCTCGCTCTCCCAGTGCCACTCTCTGTCCCTCTCGCTCTTCCAGTCCCTCTCGCTCTCCCAGTCCCTCTCTCTGTCCCTCTCGCTCTCCCAGAACCTCTCGCTCTCCCAGTTCCTCTCTCTGTCCCTCTCGCTCTCCCAGTCCCTCTCGCTCTCCCAGTCCCTCTCGCTCTCCCAGTCCCTCTCTCTCCCCCAGTTACTCTCTCTGTCCCTCTAGCTCTCCTAGACTCTGTCTCTGTCCCTCTCGTTCCCCCAGTCCCTCTCTCTGTCCCTCTCGCTCTCCCAGTCACTCTCACTCTCCCAGTGCCTCTCTCTGACCCTCTCACTCTCCCAGTCCCTCTCGCTCTCTCAGTGCCTCTCTCTGTCCCTCTTGCTCTCCCAGTCCCTCTCGCTCTCCCAGTGCCTCTCTCTGTCCCTCTCACTCTCCCAGTGCCTCTCTCTGACCCTCTCACTCTCCCAGTCCCTCTTGCTCTCCCAGTGCCTCTCTCTGTCCCTCTCGCTCTCCCAGTGCCTCTCTCTGACCCTCTCACTCTCCCAGTCCCTCTTGCTCTCCCAGTGCCTCTCTCTGTCCCTCTCGCTCTCCCAGTCCCCTCTCGCTCTCCCAGTGCCTCTCTCTGTCCCTCTCGCTCACCCCAGTCCCTCTCGCTCTCCCAGTGCCTCTCTCTGTCCCTCTCACTCTCTCTGTCCCTCTCGCTCTCCCAGGACCTCTCGCACTCCCAGATCCTCTCTCTGTCCCTCTCACTCTCCCAGTCCCTCTCGCTCTCCCAGTGCCTCTCCCAGTCCCCTCTCGCTCTCCCAGTCCCTCTCAATCTCCCAGTGCCTCTCTCTGTCCCTCTCGCTCTCCCAGTGCCGCTCTCTGTCCCAGAACCTCTCTCTGTCCCTCTCACTCTCCCAGTCCCTCTCGCACTCCCAGTGCCTCTCCCAGTGCCTCTCGCTCTCCCAGTCCCTCTCAATCTCCCAGTGCCTCTCTCTGTCCCTCTCACTCTCCCAGTGCCTCTCGCTCTCCCAGTCCCTCTCAATCTCCCAGTGCCTCTCTCTGTCCCTCTCACTCTCCCAGTTCCTCTCGCTCTCCCAGTGCCTCTCTCTGTTCCTCTCGCTATCCCAGTCCCTCTCGCTCTCCAGGTGCCTCTCTCTGTCCCTCTCACTCTCCCAGTCCCTCTCGCTCTCCCAGTGCATCTCCCAGTCCCTCTCGCTCTCTCAGTCCCTCTCGCTCTCCCAGTCCCTCCCTCTGTCCCTCTCACTCTCCCAGTACCTCTCTCTGTCCCTCTCGCTCTCCCAGTCCCTCTCGCTCTCCCAGTCTCTCTCGCTCTCCCAGTGCCTCTCTCTGTCCCTCTCACTCTCCCAGTGCCTCTCTCTGTCCCAGAACCTCTCTCTGTCCCTCTCACTCTCCCAGTCCCTCTCGCTCTCCCAGTGCATCTCCCAGTCCCTCTCGCTCTCTCAGTCCCGCTCGCTCTCCCAGTCCCTCTCGCTCTCACAGTCCCTCTCGATCTCCCAGTCTCTCTCTCTGTCCCGCTCGCTCTCCCAGTCCCTCTCGCTCTCTCAGTCCCGCTCGCTCTCCCAGTCCCTCTCGCTCTCACAGTCCCTCTCGCTCTCCCAGTCTCTCTCTCTGTCCCGCTCGCTCTCCCAGTCCCTCTCACTCTCCCAGTGCCTCTCCCTGTCCCTCTCCCTCTCCCAGTCCTTCTCGCTCTCCCAGTCCCTCTCGCTCTCCCAGTCTCTCTCTCTGTCCCTCTCGATTTCCCAGTCCCTCTCGCTCTCCCAGTTCCTCTCTCTGTCCTTCTCGCTCTCACAGATCCTCTCGCTCTACCAGTTCCTCTCTCTGTCCCTCTCACTCTCCCAGTGCATCTCTCTGTCCCTCTCGCTCTCCCAGTCCCTCTCGCTCTCCCCAATGCCTCTCGCTCTCCCAGTCCCTCTCGCTCTCCCAGTCCCTCTCGCTCTCCCAGTTCCTCTTGCTCTCCCAGTGCCTCTCTCTGTCGCTCTCGCTCTCCCAGTCCCTCTCGCTCTCCCAGTGCCTCTTTCTGTCCCTCTCACTCTCCCAGTCCCTCTCGCTCTCCCAGTCCCTCTCTCTGTCACTCTCGCTATCCCAGTCCCTCTCGCTCTCCCAGTGCCTCTCTCTGTCCCTCTCACTCTCCCAGTCCCTCTCGCTCTCCCAGTCCCTCTCTCTGTCACTCTCGCTATCCCAGTCCCTCTCGCTCTCCCCAGTGCCTCTCTCTGTCCCTCTCGATCTCCCAGTCCCTCTCACTCTCCAGGTGCATCTCTCTGTCCCTCTCGCTCTCCCCAGTCCCTCTCGCTCTCCCAGCCCCTCTCTCTGTCACTCTCGCTATCCCAGTCCCTCTCGCTCTCCCAGTGCCTCTCTCTGTCCCTCTCACTCTCCCAGTCCCTCTCGCTCTCCCAGTCCCTCTCTCTGTCACTCTCGCTATCCCAGTCCCTCTCGCTCTCCCAGTGCCCTCTCTCTGTCCCTCTCGATCTCCCAGACCCCTCTCACTCTCCAGGTGCATCTCTCTGTCCCTCTCGCTCTCCCAGTCCCTCCCTCTGTCCCTCTCACTCTCCCAGTACCTCTCTCTGTCCCTCTCGCTCTCCCAGTCCCTCTCGCTCTCCCAGTCCCCTCTCGCTCTCCCAGTGCCTCTCTCTGTCCCTCTCGCTCTCCCAGTGCCTCTCTCTGTCCCTCTCTCTCTTCCAGTCCCTCTCGCTCTCCCAGTGCCTCTCTCTGTCCCTCTCGCCGTCCCAGTGCCTCTCTCTGTTCCTCTCGCTCTTCCAGTCCTTCTCGCTCTCCCCAGTCCCTCTCTCTGTCCCTCTCGCTGTCCCAGTACCTCTCGCTCTCCCAGTTCCTCTCTCTGTCCCTCTCGCTCTCCCAATCCCTCTCGCTCTCCCAGTCCCTCTCGCTCTCCCTGTCCCTCTCTCTCCCCCAGTTACTCTCTCTGTCCCTCTAGCTCTCCTAGTCTCTGTCTCTGTCCCTCTCGCTCCCCCAGTCCCTCTCTCTGTCCCTCTCGCTCTCCCAGTCCCTCTCGCTCTCCTTGTCCCTCCTTCTGTCCCTCTCGCTCTCCCAGTGCCTCTCTCTGTCGCTCTCGCTCTCCCAGTCCCTCTCGCTCTCCCAGTGCCTCTCTCTGTCCCTCTCGCTCTCCCAGTCCCTCTCGCTCTCCCAGTGCCTCTCTCTGTCCCTCTCGCTCTCCCAGTCCCCTCTCACTCTCCCAGTCCCTCTCGCTCTCCCAGTGCCTCTCTCTGTCCCTCTCGCTCTCCCAGTGCCACTCTCTGTCCCTCTCACTCTTCCAGTCCCTCTCGCTCTCCCAGTCCCTCTCTCTGTCCCTCTCGCTCTCCCAGAACCTCTCGCTCTCCCAGTTCCTCTCTCTGTCCCTCTCGCTCTCCCAGTCCCTCTCGCTCTCCCAGTCCCTCTCGCTCTCCCAGTCCCTCTCTCTCCCCCAGTTACTCTCTCTGTCCCTCTAGCTCTCCTAGACTCTGTCTCTGTCCCTCTCGTTCCCCCAGTCCCTCTCTCTGTCCCTCTCGCTCTCCCAGTCCCTCTCACTCTCCCAGTGCCTCTCCCTGACCCTCTCACTCTCCCAGTCCCTCTCGCTCTCTCAGTGCCTCTCTCTGTCCCTCTTGCTCTCCCAGTCCCTCTCGCTCTCCCAGTGCCTCTCTCTGTCCCTCTCGCTCTCCCAGTGCCTCTCTCTGTCCCTCTCATGCTCCCAGTGCTTCTCCCTCTCCCTCCAGCTCTCCCAGTCGCTCTCGCCCTCCCAGTCCCGCTTGCTCTCCCCAGTGCATCACTCTGTGCCGCTCGCTCTCCCAGTCCCTCTCGCTCTCCCAGTCCTCCCTCTCGCTCTCCCCAGTGCCTCTCTCTGTCCCTCTCACTCTCTCTGTCCCTCTCGCTCTCCCAGGACCTCTCGCACTCCCAGATCCTCTCTCTGTCCCTCTCGCTCTCCCCAGTCCCTCTCGATCTCCCAGTCCCTCTCTCCGTCCCTTTCGCTCTCCCTCTCACTCTCCCAGCCCCACTCACTCTCCCAGTGCCTCTCTCTGTCCCTCTCGCTGTCCCAGTGCCTCTCTCTGTCCCTCTCGCTCTCCCAGTTCCTCTCGCTCTCCCAGTGCCTCTCGCTCTCCCAGTGCCTCTCTCTGTCCCTCTCACTCTCTCTGTCCCTCTCCCTCTCCCAGTGCCTCTCGCTCTCCCAGTCCCTCTCGCTCTCCCAGTGCCTCTCTCTGTCCCTCTCACTCTCCCAGTCCCTCTCGATCTCCCAGTGCCTCTCTCTTTCCCTCTCACTCTCCCGGTCCCTCTCACTCTCCCAGTACCTCTCTCTGTCCCTCTCGCTCTCCCAGTGCCTCTCTCTGTCCCCTCTCGCTCTCCCAGTGCCTCTCTCTGTCTCTCTCGCTCTCCCAGTCCCTCTCGCTCTCCCAGTGCCTCTCTCTGTCCCTCTCGCTCTCCCAGTCCCTCTCACTCTCCCAGTGTCTCTCACTGTCCCTCTCGGTCTCCCAGTCCCTCTCGCTGTCCCAGTTCCTCTCTCTGTCCCTCTCGCTCTCCCAGTGTCTCTTTCTGTCCCTCTCGCTCTCCCGGTGCCTCTCTCTGTCCCTCTCACTCTCCCAGTGCCTCTCTCTGACCCTCTCACTCTACCAGTGCCTCTCACTCTCCCAGTGCCTCTCTCTGTCCCTCTCGCTCTCCCAGTCCCTCTCGCTCTCCCAGTGCCTCTCTCTGTCCCTCTCGCTCTCCCCAGTACCTCTCTCTGTCCCTCTCACTCTCCCAGTCCCCTCTCTCTGTCCCACTCGCTCTCCCAGTGCCTCTCTCTGTCCCTCTCACTCTCCCAGTCCCTCTTGCTCTCCCAGTGCCTCTCTCTGTCCCTCTCTCTCTTCCAGTGCCTCTCGCTCTCCCAGAACCTCTCTCTGTCCCTCTCGCTCTCCCAGTGCCTCTCTCTGTCCCTCTCACTCTCCCAGTGCCTCTCTGTCCCCGTCTTGCTCTCTCTTATCCCCTCCCTCTCTCTCTGTTGCTCACTCATTCTGTCAGTCCCAGTTTCCTTCCCTCTCTTTCTAACGTTCACCTGCTGTCTCTCTCTTTATCTCACTCCCACTGTCCCAGTCACTCTCTGTCTCAATTTATTGTTCTCGCTCTATCTGTTCCTCTCTATGTCCCTCACCCTCACTCTCTCGTCCCTCCCCTCTATATCCCTCTTCTGTCTCTCTCTCTCTCTTTGTCCTCTCACTTTGTCCCTCTCCCTCTGTCCCTGTCCCTCTATCTATCTGTGTCCCTGCTGACACACACTCTCTCTGCCCCTCTCTCTCTGTCCCTGTCTGTCTCTCTCTCTCTGTCCCTGCTCCTCTGTCTCTGTCCCTTTCTGCATCTGTATTCCTGTCGCTATCTCTCTCTCTTCTCTCTGTCCCTGTCCCTTTCTCTGTATTTTTGTCCCTCTCTCTGTCTCTGCCCCTCTCTCACTCTGTCCCAGCCCCTCTCTCTCTCTGTCCCTCTCTGAACCTCTCTCTGTCCCTGTCTCTCTCTCTCTCTGTCCCTCTCTGTACCTCTCTCTGTCCCTGTCTCTCTCTCTCTCTGTCTCTCTCTGAACCTCTCTCTGTCCCTGTCTCTCTCTCTCTCTCTGTCCCTCTCTGTACCTCTCTCTGTCCCTGTCTCTCTCTCTCTCTGTCTCTCTCTGAACCTCTCTCTGTCCCTGTCTCTCTCTCTCTCTGTCTCTCTCTGAACCTCTCTCTGTCCCTGTCCTCTCTCTCTCTGTCCCAGCCCCTCTCTCTCTCTGAACCTCTCTCTGTCCCTGTCTCTCTCTCTCTGTCCCAGCCCCTCTCTCTCTCTGAACCTCTCTCTGTCCCTCTCTCTCTCTCTCTGTCCCAGCCCCTCTCTCTCTCTGAACCTCTCTCTGTCCCTGTCTCTCTCTCTCTCTGTCCCTCTCTGAACCTCTGTCTGTCCCTGTCTCTCTCTCTCTCTCTGTCCCTCTCTGAACCTCTGTCTGTCCCTATCTCTCTCTCTCTGTCCCTGTCCCTCTCTTTCTCTCTGTCCCTTTCCCTCTCTCTCTCTGTACCTCTCTGAACCTCTCTCTGTCCCTGTCCCTCTCTCTCTGTCCCTCTCTCTCTCTCTCTCTCTGTCCCTGTCCCTTTCGCTCTCTGTCCCTGTCTCTCTCTCTCTCCCTGTCCCTGTCCCCCCCTCTCTGTCTGTCCCTGTCCCCCTCCTTTTCTCTGTCCCTGTCTCTCTCTTCTGTCCCTGTCTCTCTCTCTCTCTGCCCCTGTCTCTCTCTCTCTCTCTCTGTCCGTCTCTCTCTCTCTTTCTGTCCCTGTCTCTCTCTCTCTGCCCCTGTCTCTCTCTCTCTCTCTCTCTGTCCATCTCTCTCTCTCTTTCTGTCCCTGTC